>JAUMHM010000078.1:12385911-12402881 GCA_032362435.1 Melikaiella ostensackeni
AGGTGCAAACTCTTGTGTATTGTGCAGCTGTAGGAGTCGTTAGAACGTTGGATCGTAGAACAAATGGGGTCCTTGCCTTACGAAGGGAATGAGATCCACCATGAAAAAATCAGGTTGGATACGGATGTCAGCAAATAAATGAGCAAATTGGGTCGATTGACTTAGTATAAGGAAAGAAATAGAACCCGAAAGCTGATGCGATGTGTGGCTAAAATCATCCACTCTCGGAACATCGAGACATTGACATCAGCTATATTGGATGAGATTATAGACTTCCAACGGCAGAGACCTAATGTGCTTACTGCTAGACTGCGTCGGTACAATAAGAGTAGTGCTAGAAGGCAGCAAAATCGAATATTTCAGGTAGATGAAAGGAGGTTCTATTATTAACTAAGTAAAGAGCAAAATTATTCACCAAAACACCAAAGTTCCTCAATTGGAAGATATTGCTGGTTTTCGGTCGGGTGTTTTGAGAAAAACAAACAAAAGCAAATTAGGAGCTGCGTGTTTCCAACTGAAAAATTGATAGCTCTAAAAAAGCATCCAGAGGCGATTGAGGTCACCTCCAATGCTCTCGGCCACTGAGTAAGAACAATAGCGGTAAACGACGAACTCCAAACTTCTGCAACATCGTCACAAGAAATTTCAAACATCGTATTAAATTCAAAACATCTTCACCTCATCAGGCACTTGACTTAGTCCGTGGCTGATGATGAACCATCGGGTTTACCCGAGAAAAAAAGTAAGAAAACGCGAAAAAATAATAATAGGTGGACAACTGAGTGCTTGGTTTGATATTACGTAGGGCGTTGGGCAAGGCTGCGTTATTTCTTCTTGGATGTACAATATATAAACGAACAATTGTCTGAGAATGGCAGTCTCAGGCGAAGAAGGTGTTGATTTTGGAACAGTAAAATTGCACGGGCTGGCGTTTGCAGATGATAAGATTGTTACGGCAGAATCAATTTGGCTTTAAGATGAACGCGAATAAATTAAAAATTGTTGTGTTTGAAAGAAGGGATAGAAAACAATATGCAACACTGCCTCAAATGAAGAGAGGATAGAACAAGTTGATGATTTCGTGTACCTTGGAAGATTATTCACTGCTGAGGGGAAGATAGAGGTATAGATATCCAGACGTCCAAACGAGGACAGAAAGATTACTGGGTATGTACGATTCATTTCTAGAAGTGATAATGTGAAGAATAAAGCTAAAATTGCGATATATCATGATGTCCTTGCACCCCCTGTGCTGCGTGGCAGCAAGACCTGGACGTATCAAGAACAGGATAAGAGTAAAGTGGACGCGGTTTTCAAATGCAATTCCTGCGGAATATATGTGGTAAAATGCTAATGGACAAAGTCAGCAATGGGTGGGTTCTCATGAAATGTGCTGCAGGAGAAACATTAATCTAATCCAATCCAGAGCAATCAGAAGCAAATTTTGATTTCTTTTCCAACCCGTACATCAAAACCAAGGATAATCCGAACACACATTTTAATCCTTATCAATACGTGGGTGCAGTTAACTTCGATCGCACAGGAGGATTGGAAAGGGTTTAATTTGAATGAATCTGATCCCACATTAAATCGAATTGTACGTTCGGATCGAGAAGGATTGAATTGTGGGTTAGGAATGAACTTGGTTTGGTTTACGGATTGAGAGGGATTAAAAAATTGCTTCGGATCGATTCGGATTGATTGGGATTGTTTCAGCATGAATTTGGGTTGGAATATTTCTTTTAGAAAAGAGTATATAAAAGTGTTATATGAAACCGTGAAAATCATTCTTATTTGTATTATTTTTCTTTGTTTGATAGATCATTTGGAAGAAATATTCATGAAATCTCAATCTGCGTTCACGTCAAACATAAATTATTGACAATGAGTATCTCGAGGTAGACCAATAATAGACATCAGGGGGATTAACCAACACTGAATAAATTATATGATGCTCATTAAAAGTCAAGTTTACGATCTATGCTCGAGAAGGGGAAAACACAAATATCTCAGAAAATTATATATATACTCGGAACATCAGAATATTCATTAGTTACGCTCTAATAAAACTTTTTCAATAATCAGTATTCACTAAATTTCGAAAAAATGAGGGGCCTTTGTACTCTGGTCTTCACTTTGGTCATTATTTTCATTTCCATTAGTACGTATTATTATAATGTTATTATATTGGTAAGTGTATAAATTTGAATCAGTCAAAAGTGACTGACTCACAGATCATTTTTACTGATTGAGGTAGTGAGGATTCAACTACTGACAAATCGGTGAACAGTATCTTTTCAAATAAATCAATTTGACACACTGATGAAATTAGTCATTTTAAATGATTTAATCTGTTATTTCCGCTGATTAATTAGTCAACTTGTTTGACCTAAACATTAACGTCAACTTACCGAATCAGTAAATTTGAACGATCTAAACTGTAGTTCTCATTGACTAAATAATTTATTTTGAGTGGTCTGACCAGTACATTTGACTAATTAAATCAGTTACTTTGATTAATTACATCGGTTATTTTCAGTGTGTTGGTCACTCGTTTACGGTCATTTCAATCATGTATTAAAATCCAAGAATTAACTGAAGAATTCTAATTTACAAATAATTTTACTATTTCATCATAGCAGTCAAATCAATCATTTCTATTGACTGATGATCAGCAATTTCCAAAGACTGTTTAATTTGGACTACATTATTAAAATTTTCGACAAAGAAAAGGAAATTAATATCTTAGCGTTTCACCAATAAAAGAGTAAAAAACTCACAATTGAGTTTATTTTCCTGAAATCAATTAGTTCTTGTCGACATTACTCGATATAAAAGTATGGACGTGAAGTAACGTAAGGTGCTGCTGTGTTTTGTTGAATAAGTGTTTTGTTGAATAAGTCAAGGTAAAATAGATAAGGTGTGTAAATAATACTAATGTCTCTATTCGGAAGCATTAAATTGTAGAAACGTTATGTTTTAAAATAATAAAAGTACTCATAAAAAAATAGCGAAACTACAAACGAATGTATTATTTATTTGAATAATGTAGAATCCTAAATAATTTCAAGATATTTAACAGGTTTCCACAGATTTCAAGGAATTTCATAGAATTCCAAAAGAGTTAAACGATTTCAAATATATTAATGGAAATTTGAAACATTTTTGAAAGATTTCCAAACATATCGGGCGATCTTAAGGGATTCCTAAGAATTTCAAAGTATTTTGAGGGACTTCTACAGATTTTGAGACTTCCAAGAGATTTTATAGGATTTTCAAACATTTTAACTAATTTTAAAGGATTTCATTGATCTCAAGTGATTTGAAAATATTTCCACGTAACTCGTAAGATTTCGAAATATTTCGAGGAATTTTAGAAGATTTTAAACATTTCAAAATATTCCTGGGGATTCTAAGGGATTCCAAAGAATTTCAACAGATTGAAAAAATTTCAAGGGATTCTAAAAAATTTCTGAGGTGCTCTAAATATTTTAAAAGATTCTTAGATAACTCTAGAAAATGAAAAAATGAAATAAAATTCCGAGGGACCGTTAGCGATTCCAAAGATTTCATAGGATCCTGAAAAATTCAAGAAAGATTTCAAGAGATCCATAGAGAAATTTGGAAAACAAATAAAATAAAATTGAATCTCAAGGGATTCCTAGCGATTTCAATAAGGGATTAAGAGGTATTTCAAGAAATTTCACAAGATTCAAAGGAGCTTTTGAGTTTTTAAGGATTTAAAATATTTTAAGGGATTTTGAAAGGATTTTAACGAATATCTATAGAACTTAGAAGAATAAATTTAATTCGATTTCAAGGAATTTCAACAATTTCAGGATATATGAGGGAATCAAACAAAATTTCAAAGAATTTTGTAGGATTCACAGAGATATCAAGGGGAGAATGAAATTTGAAAGGATTCCTAGCAATTTGAAGGCAACAGTTCTACGGAATTTCAAGGAATTTCACAAGATTTAAATTATTTTATTGAATCTCCAATAATCTCGAGGAATTTCAAAGAATTCTAGGGAATTCAACGATTTCTGATAGAACTTTAGTGAAAAAAATCAATTTAGTTTATATTCAAGGAAGTGACCCTTAACGATTCCAAGGCATTTTAAGGTATTCCAAGCAATTTGAGAAAAATTTCACAAGGTGTCAGGGACTTTATAGGACCTCCAATTATTTAAGAAATTTTTAGGATTTTCACAAATTGCAAGGGATTTCTACAGAATTTTACGGGAAAAGAAAATGTTGTTATTTTCAAGCGAATTTACAGATATTTGCAGCGTTGTTTCTTAGTGCAGAATCAATCTTTTCTTTTTGTTTATAGTATTTCCATATGAGGTCTTAAGTGATCTAAGATAAATCGTTCCCTGATAGTTTCCTATAATCCATGCAATCTTTTGCAATCCCACGCAATCTCGCAATCTTGCAATCTAGTGTACACCAAATATCTGAGTGCCTACAAAAAAAAATCAGTCTAGGATTATTTTATAAATTGCACTAAAATAATCACTGGGCCTTTTGTTTATCGATTTTATATTTTTTATAAATTTAAAATTCATCCGTTTCTATTTCTTTTTACAGAATCAAGTTCACAGGGCAACCGACATGGTGGACTTCTTTCTCCTCATCGTAACGAACCTTCTAGGAATGGACGTCCCCCTCTACCTCCGGGGTCAAAAATAGTTCAGAATTTCCAATTCCCTTACGGCTATGCGAAGAAAGACAAGCAAGGTGAATTCTACCCATTATTATCAAGCCAAATTCATCCTTATGCAATAGGAGATCACGAGAATCAGATTGTTGGATATTTCATGGGTTATAGTAATGAGTACTGGGCAGTATATGACAATACTGAAAAGGGCCAATTTCGAGTTAAGATAGACATGGTAAACAAAACAAAAGAAACCTACATGAGCCCTACAGAAATTGAGAGATTATACATTGAACATCAAGAATACGAAAAGCCTGATATAGTAATCCTAGCACCTGTAATAGAGAATCCATGAGAAAAACACGCGAATCTACATTTTTGGACTGTTTCGTATAAAATGTGTACATTAGAGGAATGATTCGAATAAAAGTCATTCAAACCAATATATGCTATTTCTTTTTACCGAATGTAAGACATACACCAAATCCAAAAAAAAAAAAATTGCGAAGACTGATGACTTCACTTGCAATTGAAAGGATTTCAGGGTTTAGAGTTCCATAATTTTTTCACTTTTTTGATACTTTTTTAGACAAGGCTGCTTTTTACTACCTTTTTTCAATGAAGTAATATAAGAAATTGATCGTTCTAAAAAGTTTGTTTTTTGAAAATTAAAAATTAGAGAATACCTTAGGAAACTACCCTACCTTCAAAAAAGGAAATCAGTCGAAATAGATGAGTATATTTCTTAATTTTTTTATAGGAGTTAAGATTTTCTTAAGCTCATAAATTCCCTACTGATATTTCATTGGTTGACTATTAATTTGCCAAAATATTTTTCCCCTAAGGCTACCCGTTATCTACAAAATCGGCTCTCTTCAAATTTTTTCTATGGATTGAAGTGTTTATTTATTGAATTCTCATATAAAATAATGTAAATATAACACTTCCAATACTTGCTTCTTGTACAAGATTCAACTGCTAAAATTCGTAGAAAATTGAAAATTGAATTGTCGACAATTGAAAATAATAGTAAATTCAAAATTCAACTGTTGAAAATCCATTAAAAATTTATTTCGGTTGAAAGTTCATCGTTTGCGTTAAAAATTCGTTTTTTTTTTCAAATTAAATTTCATTTCTGAAAATTCATCTTGTTTGCTTGTTGTCTTGAAAATTTGGTTGAAATTACTTTCCTTTCTTAACTAAAAAGTCTTTCTTGATTAAAAATTTCACTCTCCAGTTAAATTTCGTCTT
This sequence comes from Melikaiella ostensackeni, assembly GCA_032362435.1. Lineage (NCBI taxonomy): Eukaryota > Metazoa > Arthropoda > Insecta > Hymenoptera > Cynipidae > Melikaiella > Melikaiella ostensackeni. The sequence goes on from JAUMHM010000078.1 coordinate 12,391,826, forward strand.
TCGCTTAAAACTTCATCTCTTTTGGTAGAAATTGCTTCTAATCATCATTTTTGGTTAAAAATTCAATTGTATTAGTTGTAAGTTGATCTGTTTTGGTTGAGCATTCAACCATTTCGTTGAAAATTTGTCTTTTTTGGTTGAATTCAAGTGATTTTGGTTTAAAATCTTTTTTGGTTGAAACAGCAACTATCACACTTTTTGTTGACAATTCCTCTTTTTGGTTCAAAATTCAACTACTTAGTTAGAAGTTTAAATTCTTCGTAAAAAATTGATTTCCATCTCAAGACTCATTATTTTAGTTGAAAATTCATTTCTTTGGTTAGAAAGTTATCTTTTTTAGTTCGAAATTCATACATTCTGTTGGGAATTTGTCTTTTTTGATAGGAGAATGTTATATTTATATATTTTTACATGGTGATTTAATAAATAAACATTTCAATCCATAACAAAACAATTTTGAAAGAAGTCGATTTTTTAGAAAACGGGTCGCCATTGGCAAATAATGTTTTAGTAAATTGATATTCAGTCAATGAACTTCAACTAATCTAAAATAGCTACTTTCTTAACACTTTTTTTTACTTTTGAGGATACCTTCATCTCAAGAAAGATACTTCTTCGATACTTATTTTGTTTCACAGAGCACTTCGAAGACTGGAATTCAAATGCAAACCATACTTTGCCACTTTGTTTAAAATTTTTTCTAATTTTTTAGAGAAAATCTTATTTACAAGGAGAGTTCGCGAGATTCGAGACGACAATTCAGCTGGGGCTTTTTTTAATAAGTTGTTTGAAGTTTAAATAAGTGTATAAGTGTTGAGCACATATAAGTTAACTAATTTCAAAATAAACGTATGAGCTTCTTTTACTTTTCATTAATAATCAAGTGTGACAAAGTCAGGATTACCCTAGTTTTACATGAACTGGGGTTTCGACAAAAAACTCTGCAATATTCCAATATATTATCAACAAAATCTCGGTGTCATTGCATTCTTTTTGATCTGAAATAAAAATATGATATTTATAATAATTAGAAAAGTAATCATATATCTTTGCTTGATTACTACCCCATAATGTTGAAATATTTGTTTGATACCATTTTGAGATAATGTAAAAAGTACTGTGAAAAAAATTGAAAACATGATTTCAATATTTCTTTAGCTTTTGAAATCTACGTGATTCATTCATATTGCTTACGAAAGAAGGTTTTATCTCATGTATGACCATGGATGAATTTTAATTACATAAAAGTCTCGTCTGCAAAATGTTTGTCAAAGTAAGATTTTAGTCTATATGCGTTTTCGTCATTAAGTTATATGAGCATTTGAAGGTAAAATTATATTGATACACGTGCCTCAAAAACGACGTATGTATTTTTCAAACGTAGGAGGAAAAAACATCGACTACTTTAATTCTGTTTCTAACAATACATGTACCCACATTTTCTTTATTTTAAACATTTTCATTGTATGCTTCATCAGCGAGAAATATAATTACATGAGAAACGATACCAAGGTCCTTTAATTGTTCTGTTGAAACTTAAACCAAATTTACAAATATGTCTAAAATAATAGTGGCAGTTATATTTAAGAAAAAGGATTTTGAAGTTTTCCATCCAAGTTTTCATCAGTACCGCAACAAGTTTTGAAAGAAAATATACTATGTCTAGAAGATATAGTAGTTTTTCATACATTGTGTTGAGAAAATTGCAAATTCCTACAGAATTATGAAAAGCTACGACTTTTTATAGAAGAATAGGAAAGTCTGCAGCTCACTCTTCAAGTTTAGTTCTGCACACTTTTTAACAGGTTTTCATAGAAAGTTTTGAATTTCTATAAAAAATAACGAATATTCACGATTTGGAAACGCTGTTTGAATTTCAAAAATATTTTTCCTCAAAAACTTATAAACTTCTACAACACAAATATGGATAAATAGAATTTTGTACGAATAAATAGAATAATTTACGACTCCACATGGAGATTTTATAAATTTTGAAATTTCTCGAAGACAGTGAGAGACACGTGAAAACTAACAACATTTCAAGGGGTTTCTAAATGGACCTGAGCCTCGTTCACTCCGAACTGGCACAATGTTTTATAATTAAAAATTTTATACGATGAGAATTTTAAAACAGATCATTTCGGGGGTTAATCTCAGCCATGAAAGACAAATTTTCAACAAAACATTTAAATCCTAAGCCAAAACAAATTAATTTTCAACCAAACCGTTGCATTTATAACTAAAAAGTATTGATTTTCTGCCAAAATAGTTTATTTATAAACCGAAAACATTCATTTTTTACCAACAGTTCAATTTTCCACCAAAAAGATGCATTTTCAACTAGAATGATAAAACTTCAAAAAACAAAAAATTAATTTTGAATGAAATAGTTCAACTTTTAACCAAAAAAGATAAGTTTCCCAAGAATAATGTTATAGTTGATATTTGAACCAAAAAGATTTTTTTTTCAAATCAAAAACAGTTGAATCCAACCAAAATTTTACATCAAAAATATTTCAATTTAAGAACAAAAAGACAAAATTTCAGCAAAACAGTTGAATCCTCAACCAAAACAGATTAACATTCAACCAAACAGTTGCATTTTTAACCAAAAAGATTAGTTTTCGAACAAAAAAGACGAATTTTCAACAAACGATATAAATTTGAAACCAAATACTTGATTTTTCAGCCAAGAGGATTAATTTTTTACCAAAAGAGAAGAATTTTCAATAAAATACAGGAATTTCAACCGAATAGTTGAAATTTAGCTAGAGAAGAAAATTTTCCAACCGAAGCTGAAATAGTTCAATTTTCAGTTTAAAAAAATCAATTTTTGACTGAGACGAAAAGAAATTTTGAACAAAATGGTAAAATTTTCAACCAAAAGAATGAATTTTCAACTAAAATAATGAATCTTCAACAAAACAGTTGAATTTTTAACAAAAATGTCACTTTTCAACCAAATAATTGAATTTTTTACCAAAATAGTTGAATTTTCAACCACAGACTTTTTGACAAAATTGTTTCATTTTTGATAGAATAATTGAATTTTTAAAGAAATGATAAAATTTTTGATCAAAGAGGATGAATTTTCAATGAAAAATTTAATAAGAGATCTTTAAATCAAAAATAATTAACTTTCAGCTAAAAATAGTTTGATTTTATTCTTGAGTTCTATTAATTCAGTTTGACTTAAGTGGAGAAATGAGAAAGAGGGTGGAAAAGGTGAACAGGAGAAAGACTGTGAAGTCCGTGATAATTAAATACCTATGAGTTTTTAAAATATATAGACTAAGGATGATAGTTTAAATAAACATAAAAGTTCATTTTCAAGCCTTTTCGAATATTAATTGCGATAAGTGGTAATTTCCCTCGGAAAATAAAGTTGAGTTGAAATTTAATTAAATAAAGTTAAGTTTCCATTGCACACTTTTTGTTTTTTGTATACGGAGTTTTAAATGCGGATTAGACAAAGTGTGTCGGACTGTGCAACAATTTATGCCTAGAAACATTATGAAATTGTATGCTTGTAAGACTAAATACTTGTCATTGACAAATTTCTTTCTGGAAAACAAATTTCATTAAGATTCCACGTTCATTTACACAAAAATCCTGAGGGTTACTTTTATCTTGAAGTTGGATCAAAGTGATTTGCAGAAGACTGTTACTCAGTCGCTTAAAATGATCCAGATTTGGTATCAAAATTATAATTGACAAGCGAACAATGACATTTGATACATGCACCAAATGACAAATTTCTATATTAATATTTCACTCAATTTGATTGCGTCTTATTTTCATTTTCAAAACATAAGATTTTCACAGTGGTTTTTCATCGTAATGATCATGAATCAAAGATCATCATGTCTCATCATATCGTTATTATCAACGCGTACCATCATCTTCAGATAATATCACCATCAACCATAGATCATCAACTTATAACATTATTTAGACATTTTGAGATAGAATTATCATCAATAATAAGTAAGCAGTATCATCATCAACGCATAACTCCATCTTTACATTATATCCTGATCAATTACATCTCGTCATCATATCATCATTAACTTGTTACACCATCTACAGAACATCATCTTCCGCCAATATCATTCACAACCATAGATCACCATCTTCATATCCTTCCATCATCAACACATCAACACATCAACACATTACCATCATATAATCATCATCGTCTTGGATCAGATTCTTTGGTTGTTGCATAAATTCCAATAATGTTTCAAAGTGGGACTGAGCACCCTTAAGTTTTCACATAAATTTCTTTTCGTCTGCTTTCAAAAAAAAAACAACGTGACTGTCAGTTGCTGAGATCGTCAAGTTGGGCTAATAGATTAGATCATTTTTATATCAAACGGAAGATTGAATTAAGCTGCAGCGGTTTTTATATTTCAGGATTTACTGTATAATAAACAGAATTTAGGTTTATGTTCGTTCCCTTAGCTTAAAAAATCTTAGTGATTTTTTTTTTGGGGGGGGGGGGGCTGGTCGAACTAAATCTTACGGTATCTTACATGAAATAAGGGATGTTTGAGAATTTCGGAAAAAAATCTTTCGTAATTTATGAATGACCCCTTAGTCTTCAGTCAGATCTCATTGGGGGGACATCCTGGTTTCATCTTGGGTTTCGACTTCTGGAAAAATTTGTTTTTATTGACTCGAAAACCGTATTGAATGAATACCAATGCATTGATACATTTTCGTAAATGTTTATTGGTGGAAATTTAAAAGAATAAATAAAAAAAGACAAAAGGAAAAAAGAAGGAAGGGGATTTGGAAGTTGCTTTCTTTTTCTTTTCTCTTTTTATGTAATTTAATTGGAGACATTGAAGAGTGTATTGTCCAAACTTGATTGTTGGATTTTTGTTTTTTTAATTTCCAAGAATTTCTTCGTTAAATTTTCCAAAGATGTTAAAGGAAAAGGAACATAAACTAGATACATACTGAACTTTCAATTTCCAAAATATTTGTCTCGCTTGCACAATAAATCCTGAGATATCAAAAGTGTTGCAGCCTAATCCTAATCAGCCTAATCAGTTAAATGTCAATCTTTTCTTATCAATTATTATTTTAATGCTAAATCTGGATGATTTTGATCAACTGAGTATCAGCCTGCTGTAAATTACTTTGACCCAACTTTAAGATCAAAGTAAAACCCCAGGATTTTCTGTATTCTTCTTGAAGTGGATTTTAATGAAGCAGCTCAACGTGCTACTGGCATCTAATCTATTCACGCCAAGGCAGATTTGTTGAGCTAAAGAAACACAACTAAAAAGTGTACTTAACACGATTTCAACACTTACATCTCCCTAAGGAGTGCTCACGAAAGGGCTGAGTTCTATTATGTCTGGTGGAAGTAGACTCACGGTTTTAAAGGAAATGATCATAGGTATACCATCCCTACTCAAGCTGGTCGTTTCGCAGTGGCACTTCTTACGCAAATTAACTTTGAAGAAACAAATCCTGGAGTTTCCTGTGGGTGGCATAGCCAGAATAAGAATAAGGCGGCCAGCAAGATGAGAGAGAAGAACCAGATGAAACTAAAGCACATAAAAGAAAAGAGGTGCAAGTGCTCTTCTTCTCTTTTTCTCTTTTGCTCTTTTCGGCGAAGGTATTCGAAATAAATTACTTGAGAGGCAGAGTCACTCGATAAATTTCCTCTTAAGTATCAAAGTTTGCTTACAAAGAAAATGCAACACCTGTTAGCTACGTGACACTGCTTATGGCATTAAGAACTTACTTTAAAATGCCATGCATACAGAGGCCCAACCATTCGAGGGGTATTTCCAGAATCATATCGTTGGCTTCATCGCGACAGGATAGTGCCACCATTTCACGTGTAACGTGCATCCTAAACGATATTGTATAAATGTACAGTATTACGTGCCTCGAACGAGTTTAGAGTTAAGCCTATCACAAGCGTGGCAGACGAGCCGCAAACAGCCCTTAAACTGGTTGTAAAGAGAAATGTCGTCGGTTTCAGAAAAGTACTACCGTTCCTGATACCAATATGTGCTTTGACGTACAATGTATGTACAACAAAAGCCATTTGCTGCACACAGTGCATTAAAACGTGCCTAAAAACTGGGAATCTTACAGAATAAATAATCGCCATGCAAAAATATATACGTCTAGCCGTGGTCACCAACAATGTTTCAATCAAAACTTTCAATAATTTTAAGAATCTTGAGAATTGGAGATGCGTTTAAAAAATCGGAAAGAGAAAGGAGGAACTTATCAAGATTTCTGTTTTTGTCTAATTTCAATATTCCATCGATAAGATTATATAATATAAATAGTGGAGAGCAACACTCGATAATCATACAGGCAGCGAGAAAGTCTAAATAAAAACAGCATTTGCGAAAACGTACACCTTTCGCTTAAGAACCATACCTCAAAACAATATGTAAGCTGAATGTTAAACAAATATCAAAGAGCACCATAAGAGATTAGGTTTTCAAAAGAAAGTGTTCAAAATTCTAAGAGTTTCTCTTATTTTACAAAGATTCTGTTCGTGAAAAAAGTGTGATATTACATTTCAAGTACAACCGCATATGCTTCGTCTGTAAACGAAACAGTTTGAAAAGAACCGTGGCTCGGATTTGTTCACGCAGTTTCACGAAAAATACTGTTAACAAATTCTAACGCGTTTATTTTTCAATATTTTCAATGTTTCTTAAATTTTCTATATGCTTAGTGAACTTCTTCGTTGAGAGTTACGATCTTAAATGATGCACGTGAAGCTCAGTAATTTGTAACAAGACTCATGCAGTGCCAATATTTCAGAAAAATCGAAATGACAACAAAATGAACGATGAGTATTTTATTTTTACTGTGATATTTTTGATGAAAAATAAATTTCCCAAAAGATTGAATTTAAAAAAAGCAGGATTCTAGATTTACGTCTAATATTCTAAAAGTTTTCTTCGTTTAATAAAGATTCTGTTCGTGGAAACGGTGTCATATTACATTCAAAGTACAAACGTATATGAGCTCAATAATTTGTAACAAGCCTCGTGCAAAAAAAGGGGCAATAAAATTGATGATTTCTTGGAAATTGCCTGAAACTTATTGAAAGTTTTGGGAAATTAATGGAAAGTGTGGAGAATTTATGGAAAGTTCGTAAAATTTGAGAAAGGTTTGGGAAGCTTATGAAAAATTTTGAAAAGGGATGCAAATACTTGAAACTTTTGGAAGCTTGTGGGCATTTTAAAAGACCGTAAAAATTGTCGAAATTTGTTAAATTGTTTGAAACATCTGAAACTCTTGGAAACCCCTGTCAATTTTTGAAAACTGATAGAGATGTTTGGCAGTATTTGAAACTTTTGCAAATCTGGGAAACTTTTGGAGGGTGGTGGAAATTTGTGGGAGTTTCTAAACTTGTCAAGTTTTATTCAGGGTTGAGAATTCTAATCACATTGATGAAGTAATGAATGGTCTTCTCCCATCTTAAAGACCAAACTGCAGGAAACTGGTGCCCTTCTCAGTATATAACACAAACCGATCATAACTCTTTCAGTTCTGGCTTTGTTTTCATATTTTCCTCTGAATGACCAAAGTTTGGTGGGACTGACGTTATGAATGGACACTCCATTTTATTAAGATTTAGCTGCTTAGTTTGCACATGATTTCATTCTTGTGGGAAACATTTCTCGCATCAAGTGGTAATTGGGCGTGTAATTTATATAATGAACAACAAAAAATAATGTAGCCTTGGATAAAATTGATACTTTTGTTGACGGAAGGCATGCCCTCGGAAAAGTTTCGGGTGATGAATGGAGACTGAGTATTTGGAATGCTAGAGGTGTGAATGACTTTAGGGAAAAGGAATCTCAGGATACAATGCGCGTAAGGAAGCTAGATATTTTATATGTACAAAACCAAAGAACGAGGGATGTGAGATAAGAAAGATAGAGAATGGACAAGTCTGATTATAAATGGGAGAGCAAAATAGCATGTCAAAAACTATGAATGTGTATTTCTTAAATCACTATTGGTTAGAATGAAAGTGGGTATACGAAGACTATTTAAGACAGCATGCTACGTCCCAATTGATGGTAATAGTAGTGAAGTAAAGGATACCTTCTGGTGCTCATTAAATGGTATTATAGGTACTTGCGACCCTAAGAAAAGAATGAATCTGCTTGGAGAAATTATTGACTGGGTTGTGGTGCAACGCGAAGGTATCGACAGGGCACTTGGTCATTTCGGAGACAGAAAAGCGAACGGTCACGTGGCGAATCGATGTCGTAAATTTCATTCATTAAGATATTATGATCAACTCTATAAAATGCTTTTGCCAAGTCAATATATACGACGTCTACCTGATCGTAAGTATCGAGAAGAACATGTACATGCTGAGTAAATATCAGAAGATTGTTATCAACTAATCTGCGTGTTAAAAAGCCATGCTGATAGACTAATTACTATGTATCGCATTGAAGATTATTCTTTAAATGCACATCTCGGAAATTTCATAAAAGTTATTAATAATTCAAATGTTTTTGGTAGCATCATAGTAGCCCGGAGACTTTGCAGCATTTCGTTTGTCAGTATTTTTTGAATTTCTAAAAAAAGTAATTGAGTTGTGTAAAGTTTTTGTTTCATTTTTTCGTATTCATTATATAAACTGCTTTGTACATTAGTACACAATACTCTAACAATCATAATGAGCTCAAGATATATATTATTTATAGAACTAAATAGCATTGACGCTTGCGGCTAATATGTCGTAAATGTCATCCTCGGAATTATGGATGCAAATGTGTCTCCTGGGAATAACTTGCTGACATGTGAAACATTGCGGGAAACAATTAGTGAAACGATAATTAAAATTTTCAGTGGAGCTTCTACAGAAAACTGACAAACCGCATTACGATGCAGGTGCTTTACATTTGATAGTCATATATGTATTGTGACATGTAATAAACTAGATATTGTCTGTACCAAAATTTACAATATATTCGACCAATGTATGAAATGAAATGAATTGTATTACATTGTGAAAAAGGTTCTTTTAGAAGAATTTTTCGAGAACTGAATTCATTGAATAACTCATTTTCTTTGTGACAAATTGTAAAGCGATATTTAATTACAATTTCTATAATGAAGATTAATCTATAGCATATTTTAAAATTCCGCTATAACTTCCTGTCCGCTAAGTTTCAGTTGCTTTCTTCCTAAATACCATGGTATACCATACAAAATATCGATTATGCATTAATTTAAGTGAGGTCGAAAATGTCCGTGTCATGTGTGATAAAATCTGATACGCTCAACATGTACTCGTATAACATGAAAACAATATTGTCCATGAAATTAAAACACATGTATTTACTTTGATCAATGATTTAGCTTTTTTTCTACCTGTAATTAATCATGTGAGATGGCACACTTTTTAATCGACTTAATATTTAAAAGAATGAGGGAATCAAAAATTTTTTAAGAATTGAAGCCGTTTATCCAAAAGGAGCATAACCCTTAAGATTTCTACGATGCATGTCATGCATATTCAACTTGCGTTTTCGGGAAATTATAAACAGTTTTCTGGTTGCATTTTTTTAAAAATAATTTCTTAGTACATTTTTAAGGATATTCTTGTTTCAGTAACTATAAACAAAAATGAGAATAATACACAACTTTTCAACCTTATTTACCTCCTTTTTCTAGTGACGCTCATAAAAACTTTTTGATTGTTTTACGATACCTAGATCAGTTTTCGAATATAAAATAACGATCATGATTTCGACTTTTTTTTCTCGGAGAGTTTCTTCACTAAATAGTATTTTGTATTTCTATAAAATTATTGTCCATCCAAGTGGTTAAATTTATTGTTATTATTTAGTGCCATTTACGAAGTTTTTAGTCCTATTTAGATTTCAACCTCTGATTGCGGTGGATATTCTTCAATTTGTTTGGATCCCTTTTTGATAATCAGCATACCCTTTCATCAATTTCAAGATTAATTGGATACATATTGTATACTTTTAATTACATAATTCAATAGGGGACATGTAATAGACGCTTTCTGCGTATTTAGTTTGACTTTGACCAGAACCTTAGGTTTATTCTATGCCAGACACACACAAACCAGACCTTCATATCATCGATTTCTCTTTAAACTTTAGCTACTTATTTGTTTAGTAGAGGAAACATATAGTCACAAAGATTTCACTTGAAAAATTTATGTTTTGAAAGTTATTGCACTTTTTCTATTCTTGACATTTTTTGAGTCCCCAAAACATAAATTGCATAAGTTCATTAACAGTCCGGGCATTAGGTGGCTCAGGGTATGGAAAGTTTTGAAGGTGTTTTTCCGTTTGGGTATTTTTATAGATTTTTGGGTGCTCTTTCCGAATTTTTACTTTGCGACCTAGTATCTGCGCCTCTAACACCGCCATATTGGAAATATTACGTCGAAAATGAGTTTTTTGAAAAAAACTCTTTTTCAGTTCGTTTTCTGTCAAAAATAGTTGAGTAGCAAGTTAAACTAGAGAACATGTTCTGTAATTTAGGTTCCAACGATTTTTCCAATTAAACAACCCTTTCCGCATCCGAGCCTCGCAAAGTTGCCGTTAGCGTCACCATATTGGAAAAAGGGCGCCAAGAATGAGTTTTCGGAATTTCTGGTTCATTATACGGCAAAAATAGTTATGTAACAAATTAAAATATCTCTTTTAATGAAACCTAACAAATTATTATTTTTTTCTAAAATCAAGTCCTCCCGCGTACGAGCCTTGCAGAGTTTACTCAATCACGTATCAAGAGAGCAATACTCATTTCCGCACCACGAGGAGGTAGAGTATGTGGCACGTTTTTTTTTGTGGTATCCCCAGTCGGCCTAATCCACTGAATGAATGATTCTAGAAACGCCTCTATCCATTTCGTCACACAATGATTTCGGATGACACTGGTCTCTTCATCTGTTCCTTCATCTTCATCTTTACCTCTATGTTCACCTTCATCTTCATCTTCATCTTCATCTTCATCTTCATCTTCATCTTCATCTTCATCTTCATCTTCATCTTCATCTTCA
>JAUMHM010000078.1:12402981-12416907 GCA_032362435.1 Melikaiella ostensackeni
TTCATCTTCATCTTCATCTTCATCTTCATCTTCATCTTCATCTTCATCTTCATCTTCATCTTCATCTTTATCTTCATCTTCATCTTCGTCTTCCACTCTTTCAGAGATGTTATCGCGGGTACTGTTGCAATTTGTGCGAAGAATTGGGCATTTCAGGCCCGCCTTTATGCATCCGCAAACTCCATCTCGACTCGTGCGTTTGCAAGAAATGAGCTTGAGTAGATCATCTGGAGCAGGAGCCTGTAGTGTAGTGATAGGGATTAGTCGCTGTTCTTGTTCTTCCTCCAGTCCCATTCTTCAGGATTCTTCTCGATTCCATACCACTGCTGGACTTGGTGTTACGTCCGGAACGAGTACTCTCGTGCTGCTGTTTCAGTCGGCGGCAATCACGCAACATTAAATTTATTTTTACATGAAGATTTTAGGAAGCACTGCTATCTGCATTTATTTCATGGGATCGATTCTTTGCCATTATGGCTGTATAGTTTGAGAAGAAAGCCTTCTCCGGCCCTAGCGATGGCTTCCTCATCGGCATCTCAAGTCCTAAAAGCTTTCAAGACTGTTCGCCACTGAATGTGTACAAAAATAGAATATTCTCTGCAGCTGTTTTATCAGTTATATTTTACCGATGAGTTCATCTGTTGCAAAGTTTTTCCTTTTCCGGGCTTAAGAAAGTAGATGTTTAGCGGTTGTATAATTTGAAAAGGGCTGTCAAACTAGCTAGCAGAACGACATCTTCGCCCAAGAATACTACGGAATCAAACAAAGGGGATACACTCATCACCATAAACTCCCTTTAACAAATCATATATTTCTGCAGCAGATTTTACAAGTTTCACAAGAAACTCCACGTTGATGTGCTGTTCTCCTTTCACACTCAACATAATTCTGGCCGGGCTCAGGTAGACGGCCAACTTTGAACGAAGGTGACTGTCGTACTGAGGGTCGTTCAACCTCGAAATTCGGAGGAAAGGGGAGGGAAAGAACGCAGATCACTGTCAGGCCCTGCTCGTAGTTGCCGAGGGCCCAAGCAAGCGGCAAAAAAAAATCAGTCTGGTTATTTGATAGCCACACTTCGTATCATCATGGCATTCGATGAATAACGTAACTGAGTGTACATGACGTAGTTGTCGCAGAAAGACGAAAATGTTGCGCTGCGAACCCATACGACTCTATGCAGTAAATATCCTTCCTCAATAACGTAGATACTAGATAGCTTCCTCGAAATGACTGCGACAAGCGTATTGCTGAAAATCTTAATACAACGAAAATTTGACGCAGTTGCGCATGCTTTCCTCATTGAAGAGCGATGAAAGAAAAAGCGCAAGTGCGTACGCGAAGAATTTCTCAAGTTGATCATCAGACATTTTTAGCAGATGACGGGTCGCAGGGGCCAGAGGGTTCAGAGGGAACCAAGGGGGAACCTTTAGAATGGTCTATGCTGCAGACCAATTTTCGACATTCGTACCGGTTTACTATATAATAGTTACACTCTACAACCAGGGACCGTCGTACAAAATGAGTATTACTCGCTCAACTCGTGATAGAATATACTTTGCGGGCTCGTACACGAAAGGGGTTCATTTTATGAAGAAAAAAAATGAATTTGTAAGGTTTCATCAAGAGTAAATGTTCAATTCGTTGCACAACTATTTTCGTCATAAAATGAACCAAAAATTCGGTAAACTCACTTCTGACGTCTTTTTCCAATATGGCCATGCTAGCAGCAACTCTGCGGCACTCTCACGCAGAAAAGGTTGATTTCATCAAAAAAGTCGTGCAAACTAAATTCAAAAAAACGTTTTCTGGTTTAACTTGTTACATAACTATTTTTGACAAAAAACAAACGGGAAACGAGTCACTATAAAAAGTACTCATCGACGCCGTATTTCCAATACTTCTTTATTATATACTTCTAAATGTCCTTTTAGAAAATAAAAAAAAATGATAGAACCTATGTGCTTCACTCAAATTATTTTTTTTAAATTTCTGCTCAAAATGTCATTTTTTACTACTTAATTCAATATTTTCATTTTAGGTAACAAGAATAACTTTTTAAAATCTTTCCATTGCGGAATCAAATTTTTAGTTAATTATGTTGGTTTTATCACTTATTTTATAGATTTGCGGTCTTAGTAATATGAAAATGCTGAAATTATTCAATTAGTTGCACGCAGAGAAAAAATTTTTTTATTGAGATCCGAAAAAAACAGAAAAAAAATTCGGATTTCAAAACTCAAACAAAATTTCCTGTAAGTTTAAAAATTATAGCAAATTTTTTGCATGCACAGTTTCTGCTAGCAAAGAGGAATAAGAGTGAGAAAGTGAAAAAACTGTTGTCCAATTTAGAATTTTTCTTTAATGCTTAAAAAAACATGTTTTTGTTTTGAGTTGAGAGCACATTTTCTCGGAAAAAGTGGAATATGTCGAACCTGATATTTTTTTTAGCTTGAATTGAAGAAAAATGTGAGAGTTTTGCCCTCGCTAAAAATGTTTTCGTGATTTTGGAATTTTTGATTTCTTGCGATGTTGTAACGCTTAAATCAATACAAAAAAAAAATTTCCGTGAAACCAAAATGATAGCATGTTTCTTTGTTTCAAGCTGAAGAAGTTTCAGGTTCGACATATTCAATTTATTCCAAAAGAAGTGTGCATTTAACTCAATCAAAAAAAACATGCTTTTTGCACATTTTTAAAAACTTCTAAATTGAACAAGAATTATTTTTCAATTTCATTTTTTTTTTGTTACTGATCGCTAGCAAAAACTGTACATACAAAAAAATTTGCATAATATCTGAATTTACAGGAAATTTCGTCTGTATTCTCAAATCCAAAAACCGAACAGAAGATATCAATCGATTTCAAAATGTTTTTTTTATTTCTTCCGTACACCAACCCACAAATTTTTTTCCCACGACCAAACAATTCAATTACTTTCAGTATTTTCGCTATACTCTATTATACTGATAAAAGTTCTTTTTTTATTCTGCCACGTTATTTACTAAATATTTGTATTGTGCAAAAATAAGCGAAAACGGTCATTTTATGCTCGTAATTCACTATCAAGTAAGGGTGGTATTTGGGATTAATAATTTATGGGACAAAAGTACTAGAAAAGTTCAATTTTATTGTTTTCGAAAGGCTTACGAATGCTGATAGGGTTTAGGTCCCAAAAAAGTACTGCTGAAATAGGACTAAGGAACCAAAAGAGTTCAAAATATGTCGTTTTTCACCAGGACTTTTTAAAGACGAAAGTACCGAAAAAGTCTGAATTAATTTTGTTGTTGTTTTGAGCTGGCATTTTTTAAGGATTAAAGTACCGGAAAAGTCTTACTTATTTTTCTAGCTCAAAAAGCTCAGAGAACTTGATGTTATGGAGCGTAATCAGGCAACGACATGATTTTGTCGATGATATATTGGAATATTAGAGAGTTCTTATTGTCAAAACCCCAGGTCATGTAAAACAATGCTAATCCTGTATTATGCCACACTTGATTATTTATGAAGAGTAAAAGAGGTTTATACTTATATTGTGAGAAATCACCTAATTTGTATGTGCTAAGCACTGATATATTACTGTGAACTTAAAACAACTTTTTACGGAAAGTAAGATAGTGAATTATATATTATTATCCTCTTTTTTCTAGATTTCTAATCATTTTTGTTTCAAGGAAATTACAACTTTCCAAAACTTTCCAAAACAACTTTTCTTTTTCTTTGGGTTGTTTTGGGTGTTTCTTTCTTGATGCGTAACAAATTTTCATAAGGAAGTAGAATTCATTTAGATCTTTGAGAAATTTTTGTACATTTATCTCTAACGAGCCGTAAAAGCAGGTAGTTTCGAAGTCTATTTTTAATTTGTGGATTTTTTAGTGTTTATTTTTTAGTAGACGAAAAATTTTCATAAGAAAGTAGATTTCATTTCGATCTTTGAGAAATTATTGTACATTTGTTTCTAATGAGCCGCGAAAGTGGGTAATTTCGAAGTCTATGTTTGATTTGTGAACTTTCTGGTATTTCTTTTTTAGTACACAAAAAATCTTCATAAGAAAGTAGATTTCATTTCGATCTTTGAGAAATTATTGTACATTTGTCTCTGATGAGCCGTAGAAGTGGGTAGTTTCGAAGTATATTTTCGATTTGTGAACTTTTTAGTGTTTCCTTCTTCGTACACAAAATAATTTCATAAGAAAGTAGATTTTATTTCCATCTTCAAGCAGTTTCAAAAGAGAGACATTAGGCAAAGATTTGTTCTAATCTGCAGGATTGCCTATGAATACTATTGAGATTTCTTTCAATTTAGCTATTGATGACAAACTCAATTTACCAAAACATAACTATTTTTATTCAAATATAGTATATGAATTTGAGGAATTGAGCGATTCATGAAATATGTTATTGTTTTGGATTATTACCTTTTTCTATTTTGAAACATGAAATAATCTGTATAGATTGGTTCTGAATCAACCTAGAGAATTTTATATTCTTGACACGTGATATATTACGGGAAATGTTTCACTCAATCGTGGGATTGAAAGTCCTCCAAGGACTATCTTAATTAAAATCGATTTCTAAAGTAAAGTTTATATAGGAGGTCAATCTTGACCAAGGCAAGGGTAGCTGTAGGTGAAATTGGAATGGAAGAAAAAGTACCTTTATATGCACTGCGTCTGAATCTTGTGCAATTTTTACGGACCCAAGCGATCCGTAAATCTTTGGCCGACTAGCGATTTTCCGTGGACGTGCTGGCAGAAACCCCTATGAAAATTTCCCAGAGCCAACTGACCCCCTCACGTTCTCAATTATTTAGTATCTCGCAATATATAGATCGGCCGCAGGCTTTAAAGTTTGATTTTACGCGCTAGCTCGGGCACGTACTTTTCTGAAAACCAAGTCTGAAACGAAGAGTATGTACTCCAACAGCAAACACAGCCAGATCGATTTCAGGACATGCTATACTTACTCGATTCCTACTTTACCGGCTTTTTTCGCAACAATTTGCGTTCATGTGAATTGGGATATCGAGATGAAATTTTTGAAAATTAGTGAAAAGGCACTGAGGAACGTTTGTTTGGTTCTAAATTCCTAAAAAATACAAAACAATTTCAATTTTGGAAAATTTTTCATTTTCGGAAAATTTTGTTCGGATTTTGAAAAAATTAGGAACTTACAAACGTTCCCTAGTGCCTTTTATATAATTTCTTAGACTTTTAACTTGATATCTGAATTCGTTTGGACGTGATTTGTTGCAAAAAATGCCGGTAAGGTAGGAATCGGGTAAGTACAGCATGGCCTTAAGCGAGATCTTCGTAATCAAAGGACGGACTTCACCTTGAGGGTCGCTGACAAAATATACGTTAAGGAACATCCACGGGCAACAAATACTACGGTCAAAATATTATTCTACATTTTTGTAGTCTAATTTGAATTCCAGACTCAAAAGTGCGAACATCAAGAATATTTTTGTAGATTTTGTATCTGCGATGTCTTGCAACTATTTTCCGATAAAAAACAAATTTTTTTGCCAAGGGTGTTCTTGACAAAATCCGTTTTTAGTTTTAAAAAATCGAAATTTCAAGTTTTTCTCGAAAATGAAGCTACGTATGAAAAAAAGTCTAGGAAGGTAAATGGTTCATTGAAAAAAGTTCTACAAAAACACCCCATTACTACTTTTTATCTCATGAGATCAGACTCGATTTGTCGATTTCAAGAGATAAAAATTGTTTTTAACAGTTTTATGCGAGAGAAAAAATTAGAAGAGATGAAGTTTCATTAAAATAACCTGAGACAAATCTTATTGTTCATATCTGTCTGTGATTAAAATAAGGTTCTCAGCTAAATGTATAATATTTTATGATTTTGTGAAAATATGTAACCAAACAATGACCAATTATTAATTGGTCAGTTAATAATAGTATGATTGGTGATTTAAAAAAATAGGCATTGTACAGGCTGTGTATGAAAAGATCCATTTTTAATTTTAAAAAATCGAAATTTTCAGTTTTTCATGAAAACGAAGCTAGATATGAAAAAAAGTTGGGAAAACAAAATGGTTCATTGGAAAAAATTTTACAGCAATAACCTATTGATATTCCTAATCTCATGAAAATAAGCTTGATTCCATGATTTTAAGAGATAAAAAGCGGGTTTCAATAGTTTTCTGCGAGAGGAAAAATCAGAGAATATTATGTCTGATTAAAACAATCCAAGACAAAAACTTATTGTTTGCATCTGTCTAAGATCAAAATCAGGTTCCCTGCGGAGTGTATAATAATTTCTGATTTTATTTTTTCTCCAATCATACAATTAATAATTACTAATTGATCAGTTACAAATACTGTGATTGGAGATTTAGAAAAAAATCTTGGCTCAGGCTGTGTTTGAAAAGATCCATTTTCAATTTTAAAAAATTAAAATTTACAGCCTTTCGCGAAAATGAAACTAGATATGAAAAAAGTCAAGAGATCAAAATGGTTCATTGGAAAAGGTTCTACAATAATAAACTATTGCTATTTTTAATCTCATGAGAATAAGCTTGACTTTTTGATTTCAAGATATGAAAATTGGGTTTTAACAGTTTTATTCGAGAGAAAAAATTATAAAAGATGAAGTTTAATTAAAATAACTCAAGACAAGTATTATTGTTTATATTAGCCTATGATTAAAATGAGGTTTTCAGCGAAATGTATAACAATTTATGATTTCATAAAAATATCTAACCATACAATTACTAATTATTAACTAATCAGTTAATAATAGTATGATTGGAGATTTAGAAAAATAATCTTGGCACAGACTTTGTTTGAAAAGATCAATTTTCAATTTAACAAAATCGAACTTCCCAGTTTTTCTTGAAAACGAAGCTAGATATGAAAAAAAGTCAGAAAAACAAAATGGTTCATTGGAAACATTTCTACAATAATAATCTATTAACGTTGTGAATCTCATAGAAATAAGCTTGTTTTCACAACTGAAAGAATTCCTACGATAATAAACTGTTGATAATTTCAATTTCATGAGAATGAGCTTGATTTTTCGATTTCGAGATATAAAAATTGGGTTCTATGGGACAGAAACAGTTTTATTTGGGAGAAAGAATTGAAAAAGATGAAGTTTGATTAAAATAACCCAAGACAAATCTTATTGTTTATATCTGTCTATGATTAAAGTGAGGTTCTCAGCGAAATGTATAATAATTTCGGATTTCATAAAAATATCTAACCATAACGTTAATAATTATTAATTGATCAGTTAATAATAGTATGAATGGAGATTCAGAAGAAAAATCTTTGCCCAGTTTTCAACAAATTTATACAAGGGACGAATTCAGAAAAAGTGAAGTTTAATTATAATAACCTGACAAAAATCTTGTTGTTTATATTTTTCTATGATTAAAAAACGGGTTTCGAAGGGATGTGTGATAATTTCTGATTTTATAAAAATCTCTAATCATACAATCAATCATCATTAACTGAACAGTTGATGACAGTATAGTTGGAGATTTTTAAAACAAGAAATGATTATACACTGCCAAAACCATTTTTTTTTCAATCACAGACAGAATAAGACAATATATTTCTTCAAGAAGAAAAAATAATTTTTATCCGTTTTACTTCTTTTCACATCTATCTGGTTTAGTTCTTGAGGAAAACTGGCAATTTCGATTTTTTTGAAATGAAACTGGATTTTTTCAAAAACGGCCAAGGCAAAAATTTTGTTTTTCATCGTGAAACAGTTGTAGGAAACACCAGGTATAAAATCATGAACAACATTTTTGGTATGCACACCTTGAGGTTAAGATCATTACGACCAAACCGTCAGAGAAGTCTAAAAATTTCCAAATTTTCAGGAAATCGGAAACATTCCGAAACATTCTACAGCATCTCCAAATATTTCAGAATATTCTATAAAAGTCACAAGAAAATTTTTTGAATAGAACATACCAGAACATTCAAGAGCATTGAATAATATTCTGAAACATTCCTGAACATCATAAGAACATAAAGAACATCCTAAAAATTCTTGAATAATCTGGAGAATTCTCGAACCTTTTAGAAGAGGTTATTTCAAAAAGTACTGGAAAATTTGATGAGACTGAAATTTAAAGTAAAAATTTATTATTGAAATACGCCTTCTGTTGCATTTTCTCCTAAAACATTATTTTCGCGATAGAAACAGAATTTTGGGGACAAAATTTATCTCTTTCATTGTCGATGATCATTAATTTTTTCTTTCCCAGATCACTCCACACAAGGCTCGTGTTCCCCTGAGTCGAATATTCTCTGAAATAAAATACTGCAGGGGGGCCGGAGATAGACAATATTCCCCTACTGAATAATTTTCACATTACTTCGACGATGCATCTTTTTTGCTTCCTCAAAGAATATGGTCTCTATCAATAAAAGTTCCAAGCTAAACTTCTCAAAACTGTTTTTCATGTAATATATTAATAAGTTAAAAACTATTTTCAACAAACTTCGTAGATGCGCAGGGGAGCAGAATCGTCAAAACACGGCCAAAAGTCCCACTTACTAAGCTTAACATATAAACTTTAATTCTCAAGATTGAATTCTGATATAATCAGTCAATCATTTGTTACAATATTCTTAATCATCATAGATTTAAAGCGTTTTTTAGCTAAATTCATGCAGAATCAGAAGAATCAGATTGATTTAAAAGATTACCTGGAAGTAGTACAGCGGGAAGATATGACATGAGTTTTTTTTTTAAAAGTTTGAAAAGGGTCAATGTGATCTTTTAGAAATAAGTCCCTTATAATCTCCATATTAAAATCTAAAATTATTTTTCGTGGTATTTAAAGTAATTCTGAAAATTCTATCCAATTAACCTTCAAACGAATTGAGAAAAATAACTGAAGGGTGGCTGTACAGTATTAGACACGGAGGTGATGCTGCGTGATAAAAATTGAAAACAAATATTTCCAATAATGTCGCCTATGGAGCGACATGTGCGCCTATGTATGAACTGGAGAAACTTAAATCTTAAGCGGCCGTGCGAGCGGGATATTTAAATTTGAAATATTGTACTTATTATCGTTGTCAATAATTTTTAATACCGTTCATTGATATTATTACATGCAACAATTGGAGTACACAATAACATCAATGAATGGCATCATGAATTATTTATATAGACTCTGTTTTGTTTTGGCCTCAGGTCTAGAAATCTAGAATTTAAATAATAGAACTGAGTTTAATCAAGAATTGTCTATGCATTTCGTCATGAATCACGACCTCATCAGGAATAAAAATACAGAGAAAGTCACATAAATTAACATCATAGCTATTCCATTTTAAAGAATTTACCAGAACTTCCGATGCTAGTTTCACCCCTGTGGGACTAGATAACCAACAAAATGGGAGTTTTTAAAAAGAGTGAAAAGAACATTCTGTAAAATCAACGAAATCAATACTTAAGGATGAAACAAACATCCACTTCCGAACTGAAGTGGTGCTAAATTGAGGCCTCAATGTTAGATTATAAAAAGTTATCCAGGCTCGAAGAAATGAAAATTTGTTCCTGAGATATGATGATAATAAGTTTGAGGAGTCTCAATGGGAGAGGTTGAAAAAAGTTATTGTACGTTAAAATTTCAACAAAATGTGAAATGAAATTTTTTATTTCTTAAAGAATTATTACATCGAAAAATCATATTCTGAAAAAAACTTACGCCACATTTTGTATTAGATTTCTTAAGAATTGTTTATGCAATAAACCAATTTTCGAAAAAGTATTGGTTATTTAGTTCTGTACTACCTCCCTTCAACTAACTTAATTCCCAGGATTGAAATTAATTTTTTATTTAATTTTTATGTTATTTAACCTTTACATATTTCAACATGTATTTTTCAGTATCCTAAAAATGTGATTAATTTAATGAATCCCTTTCGTCTCGTCTACGTATTTAATTCAGGAGTAGCCCACTACGGTTAAACTGAGAATTTTATTTATTAACTATAGTTCGTTTTTGAGCAGTGCTGATGAGGAAGATTTGGAGGGAATCAGTCAAGTTTTTGAATCAATAGATATATAAATTTTTGTGTTTTTAACATTTGTTAAATATTTTGTTATTTTATTTTAGATTTAATGCACTCACGATTCTTATTTCCATATATATATATATATATGTATATATATTTGAAATTGAGAGAAATAAAATTGCTTCATGAATCCCTTTCAATCAAATATGAATATTTGTTACTCATATGTTAGATGCGCCATTTTGAACTTTATAATTTTGACAAAATATCTGGCATAAGTGAACCAGAAAACTTCTTATATATAAGAGGCTTACAAAATTCGCAGTCAGCGATCCCAAAAGCCTTTCATAACAAATTTTTATGCGAATTCCACATTTTATTTCTGCAAAATGGTCCGCCATTTGCATCCACCATTTTGAATTTTGCATTTTTAATACGAGATTCGGAATCAGTGGCTTCAAAAACATATAATGACTGCTTTTTTGTTACATTTTAATTAGTTCAGAACTTTTGGCCGAATTTTGAGGATTCTGCCCCACTGTGGGAAAGGGGGTGAGGGTAATAGGGGCGATAGATTTATTAGGGCTGAGGGAGGGGAAGAGAGAGGCATTTTGCTTCAGACCCCCTGGATTCCTTAATGCTAAATTGCTTAATGATGTACACTGTTCCTGAAGTATGATCCTCCTACGTCACCAAAGGCCAGTTGTGTACGAACGGGAAAAATGAATATAAAAGATGCTAGAGGGCGTATACATGAACGGAACAAGAAATTCCATGTAAGCTGCTGAAAATTTCATCACTACCGCAATCGGGGACCGCGAGATGCGTGTACGCGAATGGAAGTATGACGATAACGTTTATAATAGTAATTTATGTTTCTATGGAAATGAGAGGGGAGAAGAATACGGCGACGGTGAATGGAGAGGGTGTTGCGATATATTTTTGAATAGCAAGGGAATGGAAGAAGAAGATATGAAAAAGAGGAGGAGGAAACGGTGAGTGAGGTGTATAGGAGAAGGGAAGGTGGGGAGCAGATGGGAAACGGGGTGGTTGATGAAAAAGGGGAGGGGGAGAAAGATAAGAGTATGTAGGAAGGGATGAAATAAACGAATATCAGAAAGAGAAGAAGAAAAGAAGAGTGAGGGGCATTGGGAAATATAAGGGGTAGGATAGGGTACAGAGGCCATAGGGCTGTTGGGGCAGAGGGAGTTGAGGGACGGCAAGAAGAGGGGGTCAAGGAATATGAGAAAGGGGAAGAGCAAGAGAGGAAGAGGAAGAGAGAAAAAAAGAAGAGGTGGAGAAAAAGAGAAAAGGGGGAAGAGAAAGAGAACGAGAAAAAGGAAGTGGACCAGAAAGAGGAATATTGGGAAAGAGTGGAAGAGAGGATGAGGAAAACATTACAATCGACTTTCTTTTTAATTTAGACCCCCTAGGTTCGTAAATGCTGAAATTTTTTAATGGCATACCTGAAATACGATCCATCTAAATCACCGAAAGGTTAGTTGTGCACGAATGGAAAAAAATAAATATAAATCATGCTGTAGGGTGTGTATATGACCGTAATAAGAGAGTAGGTCCATGTGAGGTGCTAAAAACGTCATCCCTCGACTGCAATCGGGGACCGCGAGACGCGTGTACGTGAACGGAAGTATAACGACAACGTCTATAATAGTAATTTATGTTCCTGGAGAATGCGAGGGGAGAATAATACGGCAATGGTGAATCGAGAGGGTAGTTGCGATATATTTTCAAGTAGCTGGGTATATCGATCCTTATTCCTTACTTTAGTGTGCAAGCGGTGAGATTTATTGCTCAAGTATTTATAACGTTATATAAAAGGCATAGAAAAGGTGTACTTAAGCGTAAGTATTGGACGCACGAAGAATAGAGATTAAACCGTTAAATGGAATTTTTTGCCTATGAACTTGGCACTTCATATCTAATATAATATATAATGAATTTCGGTTAATTAACCGATGAAAGAATGTTTTGCAAAAAAATTTGAAGCTCTTATCGTATTGCCTATAATTGTCTCATCTATATTAAATAATCTTTTAACTAAAAATATGGTTTTGAATTACATCAAAAATATATCATGCAATGTACTTTTTACTTGCGATAAATTTCAAAAATTCATTTCTGATATTCACCTTGAGATTTCCATCAGAGAAATAACTGTAAGATTGATGAAGGTGTCTTACCTGAAACATACAATGTGATGAATTGTAATTAATTCAAGGATCATTCAGTAAATGGCCTTAAGTTGTCATTCAGAATAAAAAAATCAGCATTTATTTAGAACTGAATATTCTAGAAAACAAATCACAAGGACAATCATTTTAACCAAGTATCTTGGGTATATACATGGCAGCTCCCTTATAAGGTCTCCACACCTCTCCCCCCAACCATTCTCCTTGACTGTGATGTTGCTGTTGGCCGGAGCTGAGAATTCGATCACGAACATAGTTCATTTCTCTTTGTCGAGAAGTACGATGTCAGGCCTCGAGTGTTTAATATGCACTTCCGGATCGAATTTTCAGTTCCAGTAACTTTTGCACATCTCGTTATAGACAATTGACTCTATCTCTCTGGGAGTGCCTTTCCCGCGTGAGTGTGGCACTCGGATCGTATGTGACATAGGTGCTCAGAATGTGCATGACACGCTCTGTATCTGTAGCTGGAAACTTCTTGACGTAAGATGCGGTTACGGTATATAAAGTCCGGATGATTTGAGAAGGCAGGCGTTAACTCCATTACAGAGACCGATCTTTTACATTTCTGTGGAAGTTTCCGTGCATTTTCTTGTCGTGGAGGTGTTCGAGGAAGTTGTTGACCTCTGCTTTCTTCACCCAGGCTTTCAGAAGTGAGGCATCTAGATGGAGTTATGCACTTTCCTCACTTCTGATGTTGACATCCAGGCAAGGGTGTCGGTAGCCTGCTCCGCGGCTTTGTAAAGGAACGCTACGTTGCCAATCATCTCGTGGTTCCTGACCATTTTCAGGAGAGGGCTTTTTCCACTTGCCATCTTACGTGTGGCGATATTGAGGGCGAAGAGCTCGTACTTCGTGCATGGAACCATCCCAAATGAATAGAGTAGAACCATTTCAGCCAGATTTTGTGGCTCAGGAGGAACCTGGATGATGATGTTTCTCCTCGTCCTGAAATCGCCATCATCTCTCGGGAGAAGTCTGACTTCCGCGGTTGGTCTTAATGTCGCTTTCACTTCTTCGTCTGCGGCTTGTTCTTGCAGTGGCTGGGGAAGCGTTCCGCATATATACACCCATCTCGTTTTAACTGTCCGTCCCATCTGTGGCCGGCCTCACGGTTGTTCACGTTTGAATGCGTCTGTCTTCCCCCCCTGAGCATCCCTTGACGCCCTATACTCAAGGCTTTCGCTCGGGCAGTCAGCGCCGTATCAGAAGTTATTTATATCGCGACTCTCTGGGCATATACTTTCGTAAGTGTATCGGGTTCAGAGACTATGTATGCGGTCCTAAGTGCTTACTCACTGTCGCGTTCAATTCGGCTGAAACTTGATTTTCAATAGCCTCCACATACTGGCCGACCAGACCCGAGACTGGCCAGGTTGCGCGAGATGAGTGTATCCTGTTTGCAGGAGGTTGTCGACGAGGTTTTGCAACTGGGTTTGGTGCTTCCATAGTTGTTACCATGAAAAGTTAGGGAAAGAGTTCGTCCACCCTTACAGAGCTCCGCATGCAAGGGTACGGCTGATGCTCTAGGATGTCACCCGGTATCCCAGAGATACCGTAAAAGACACATCACCCGTGCCATTCAGCTTTCGGCATGATCGTTCACGCCTTAGCTTGGGATCACCGTCTTCAGCAGAAGCTCTCGGCACACAGGGACCCTCTATCCGCAACCTGAGAACGCGTCCGGTGGCTTCGTCGTAGGCCCATGCGATTCG
>JAUMHM010000078.1:12422898-12443813 GCA_032362435.1 Melikaiella ostensackeni
GGAAATGAGGAGAAGGTGAAATAGGGAGGGGAAATTTGAGGTTGTGAGGGGCAAGGATTCTTTTTATACATTAATTGTATCTAATGCGAGGTAGCTGGAAGCATATATTTGATTTGTGACCTTTCTTGTGTTCTGCGTTTGGTGCATGAAAAAGTTCATGAAAAATTGAATTTAATTTTGATCTTCATAAAAATAATTGAAATATATTTGTGTTAGGTAATGTATTCCGAAAACTAAAGCAAAAGTAAAATTTTTTCTCAAAAGGTAATAAACGTGCACTCCTGACACGAAGCTCTCTTCTATTTGTAATCCGAGCCAAGAACCATTAGCTAGTTTGAAATTTTTAAAAAAATTTTAAAAACGTCCTTCGTCTCCATTTCGATGAACTGATATGTAATCGCACCAAGAATTAAAAACAAGACCACCCATAACATACCCTGAGCAAAGAGTATAAACCAAGCACTGCACTAGAATTAAAAACTGTACGAGTATGAATGCCTTCGGCTATTTCGGATTTTAGAATCCCGTTAAGCTGCATTATTTATAACGACTGCACGTTGACGCGATTCGAGTTGATGGGAATTAAGTGCGTATGAAACCAATACGCGAAGTGTGTACAATGTATATAACTCGATTTAATTACTGATATAAGCACGGGAATGGTATGTCAGTTTTCATCGGGAAAAGCCACAATGTCAGTAGTCAGTGGCTCGACCTGGGACATTTAGTGAGTCCGTTATACATTTTTTTACAATATCCCATCCAAGCTCATGCCTTCAAAATGGAAATGCAAAGAATTGTTGGTGTTCATTGCTTCCCAATTAACAACTACTTCTGAAGGATTTTAACAAGAAAGAATATCATAAACTGAAAAAATGGTTGGTTGGGACAACAAGCTTTTCATTAGTAGAGTTCGTATTGGTTGCGACAACTACTTCGGTTGTAAAACTAACTAACCAGTTCTCTGCATCAACAAGTCGCCGTTAGTATTCCTGACTAGCTCATATTAGTAACAATAGAAATTCTAAGCTCAACAAATAAAAGAAGTCACATTTACCACCAATATATTTTCCAACAAATATGAGTAGCAAAGGTTACAAGTTTTGTTCGTTGGCGAAATTGGCAGAATTGAAGCCTGAGCAGTGTTGCCAACATTTCTAACCGATATATCGCGTCAATTTCCGGATCATCGAGATGTTTAGTATTTCGGAGGTCTTGGGAAATTCGATAACATCTATGACACGGATTAATTTTTAAGATATACTGCAAGTTCAGAATCTGCTGGTAACTTAGAGATCAGAAGATTACTTCGAAAAACTCCAAGGTAAGTAAAAAAAAAGTTAATTCATCAGGCATGATGGAGTTTTCAGGATTTCATGCAAGTAATATAACCTCGTTATACCAATGAGTTATTCAGGTAAAAATAATTAGGGAAAATTCACATTGAATCCACGTGGATTCCAAATAGAAATTCACTATGAATTCACAAATTGTTTTGCAACAATGTTTTCTCGTGTACCTCAATGTTAATTTACATACTTTATGGATTGAAAAATATTACGCTACTCAAGTAAAATCTTGAAAGTTTCACATGTCGCTCGATTAGGTATTTTTTACCAACGTTTGACTTTTTTGATTTAATAGGAATTCTCCAAGTTCTTATACTCCCATTGAGTGGAAGTTAATTATTGATGATTGATGTATTTTTTCTTTCACGGGTAGAAACTATACTAATTTTAATAACTAGGATTACTACATCGAGTAATCAAAACTACTAATTTGATTGTAGGGCTTACTAATTTATTAGTAAGACATACTACTAGAAGTAGTAAGTACATCTACCTAAAAATGGTATCTACCAGCACAAGTTGTTAAAACAAGTAGAGTAGTAAGAACAACTACTACCATTCTAAGCAATAAAAGTAGTAACCACAACCACGTGACAGCGGCATATATTAAACACTAAAAAAGTTGGCCCTCTACGACCTAATATAAGGAAAACCGCTGCCATGTAGTTTCGTAAGTGCGTTCATTGTATGGCGTATCATTAATTAAAATAGTATCGTTGACACACAAGTACACACACACACACACACACACGCGCGCGCGCACACATTTTTTAAAAACGTAATTTTCAGACTCCTAAAGTCAAATCATGGTAAGAAATGTCAAAAAATGAAGTTCGAAAATTTTCATCGTTACAAAGCTTCCTGTATGAGGAAGCAATAATATAATATAAAAATATATATAAAGAATAAGATAAATAGAAGAGTTAAATAATGAGATGTATTTTTCTATTTAATAATATTCTGTTTGAGTGGGAATGTGAGTTCTACCAAGAGTGGCTTCTGAATTTGAAGGTGGAGTTAATAAAATTCCAGTTTTGCTGTATTGGGCTAGGAATCTCTATTGCTCTGTAAATTAATGTTTTTTTATTTTTCTTTTTTTTTCTGTTTTTTTTTTCAACAGCGACCTGTTCTCGGGAAACCCAACTTCCTCCAAAAATTTTGTTATCGATTGAAATGTTTATTCATTAAAGACTATGTAAGAAGGAATTACTCAATTTATTTTCTTATTTATTCATATCCCTTGAAATCGTTGAGATTCGTAGAAATCCCCTGAAATAAAATTTATTCTAATCCCTAAAGTTCTCCAGAAATTCGCTGGAATCCCTTGAAAGCGATTAACATCTTTGGAAATCATAACAATCTATCAAAATAAGTAAAGAAAATAAAAAATATTTGCCTATAAAAATACATTCCAGAATAAATATTTCGTTCAAAATACCACTTGCATACTCCCATTTATAACTAGGAGAAACGATAAACATTCGAAAACGCAAATTTTGTATCGAAAACAAGTGTTGAAAATTGTGTATTCATAAAATAATTTATGTCTACCTAATTTTACGAAATTTCAAATGAAAATTCAATGAATAAATATTTTAATCTTCTCATGATGAAAAAATTTCATTTTTGAATAAAAATTAAAAAACGTTGAGCTTCTTTAGAATTAAACAAAAAATAATTTCAAGAGTTTCAAAAATTGTTGTCAAATGACTGAAAATATGAGAATTTTGAAAGATTTTTACGAATTAGGCATATTATATAGACTGGGAAAAAAAAAGTTTTGCGATTTTTGCGAATTGAAAATTTTTCAATCTTCATTTAGTTCAGGGTGTAGCCATTTTAATTACCAGAATCTTGTATTTTTTTAAAATTTTGAGTGCGAAAAAGTTTGTATATGTTTAAAACAAATTTAGGATAGATTTCAAAGCTTTTAAAAATGACTTCAGTTGATAATTCATCTTTTGTGTTGAAAATTTTATTATTTTGTTGCAAATTTAATTACTTTATTAAAAATTCAACAAATTTGTTAAAAAGTCATCCTTTTTGCAGAAATTTAATCTTTTTTCGGTTAGAAGTGCCCCTGATTGATTGAAAATCAATTGGTTTTGATTGAGGATTAAACTATTTCGTTGAAGATTCATCTTTTTTATTGAGCTCAACTGTTTTTGATTTGAAATTAAAATCTGTAATGGTTAAAAAATCAACTGTTACATTTTTCGTTGAGAATTCATCTTTTCTGGTTGAAAATTCTACTTGGTTGAAAGTTGAACTACTTTGTTAAAAAATTCATTCATTTGGTTGAGGATTCAACATTTTAGATGAAATTCATATCTTTTTTTTGTCACGCAGAAACCCTAAAGCTCCGCTTACCAAGGAAGGCCCCTATACGATCCTGGGTCTATCCCACACCACCACGAAGGGCGCTTCGTGAGACGACGACGCGAAGGCAGTCGACGCACAACCACTGACGAGTGTGTTTTTGTCTGATTTGAATTTAGTGTCTGACCCTATTCGATTTCATTTAATTCTTTTGCCTTTAAATGAATATATTGACAGTGTACTGTAAACTTTTGGTCTTTAAATAAAAACCCAATTTGTATAAATAAGCCCTGGTGTTATAGTTTTGAAATGGAATTATTTTCTTGAAGATTTGTTTTTTTTTTGGTTTGAAAATTCATCTCTTCTCGTAGAAATTCCATCTTTTTTGATTCAGCATACAACTGACTGGTTGAAAAATAATCTGTTTTGGTTGAAGACTCAACTATTTTGTTGGAAATTGGCTTTCTTGGGTTGAAAATTCAACTATTTTGTAGAAAATTCGTCTTTTTGGCTTGGAAATTTAACAATTTGGCGTAAATTTTTTTTATCTCTTGACTCAAAAATCTTTCTTGGTTGGAAATTCAACTCTTTTGTTGAAAACTCGTCTTTTTGGTTTGAAAATTTTTGACTTTGAGATCATTTAAAGTTAGCTGAAATGGCATAAAAAGTGCTAAAATTAAAGTTGAAGTTTTTTTTCCTAGGAGTAATGAAAGGATAACTCAATTTTCTATTAATTCAAAATAAATAAGAAGGTCTCCTGCCTTTCCATTATGTTCCTTTATCGTGCTATCTATAGCTGTGGAAAATGATTTTTCCTGAAATTAAATTCTAAATTTCACCATTCAGTAATAGACTAATAGTAAAACAAAATAATTTGAAAACCAGCAGAACCCATCAACCCTCTGGTAAACGAAAGGAAGGACAACATTAGGAAAACAATGCACTTTATTATTATAGATTTTTCATGATAAATTTAATGGTGTGCCGTAATTTTATTGAAAAAAAAATTGTTAAAACCTCTTTCACCTAATTTACATTATCCTCTAACAATTAAGACTTTTACTGCACTTGGACTTATAGATACATATTCGCGATACGAATTCATTGGTACCATATAGATTGTTTCTATCATTTTTATTGATTATACTTTTTTATTTTTTTCTAAAAATAAATAAAAAAGGACTGCATGAAGATTGAAACAATATATATGATACAAATGAATTCATATCAAAAATATCTACATGTCTAGGTATTAAAATGTCTATCTTGGATTAAAGAAACCGTATCTTTAACATAATTTTCTCATTTCATCAAATAAATTAACTTCAAAATGAAGAAAATCGTTTCAAATCGAAGACAAATTTATATTCAAAGAAAGAACAATTTTTTGAATCAAAGAAACTTTTCTCTGACTAAGAGCCAATGAATATTTTTTCTTTATTCAAAAAATCTTTTTTTTGAGTTTACCGTAAACTGGGGCAAAGCGGCGCAAATGTGGAGAATGCAGCTCGCCCGTATTCCTGTATTCAAAACGTGACATTGCTTCTTCTACCTTTTTCAACTAAAATTTTACGATTGTTAGTTGCAAGCCTTCATATTCTCACCTAGAAGAAGTAGATTTTGCATTTTGAAATTCAGAATTAAGGGTCTGCCGCTTGGCCCCAGTTAGCGGTACTTCTTTCTATCTTTTTTTGCATTTTTAAAGGAAAAATAGTTCAATTGAAACCTTTAAATTGAAAATTGTCTGAAGCATTCAAAGCTATGTATCTCAAACTATCTTACAAATATCTTGAAAAATAATATAGCGAATGCTATAAAAACCGCAAAAGTTATAAAATGTGAAGTATCCTCATTAAATGGGGAAGGATCTGAAGGAACAATTGTAGTTGAACGACTTTCTTTATTGCTCTAGTTTATTAATATGGAAGTTTCCGGCAAGTCGAAAATATTACTTGTAATTCTTTTCTGACCTTAGGAAGAATTATTGGGTTCTATTAAAAAATTTAAAGTTTCAAGAGTGTATACATGGGCTAGTTTTCTCCAAATTTAAGTGTCTTCCGCAAGTAGAAATTATCAGTTGAAGGAAAGAATTGTTGGGTTCTATTGAAAAATTAAAAGTTTATATTCCAAAGTGTGAAAAACGGTTATATTTTGAAAGTTTGAGTGCTTTCCGTATGTCGAAAATATTGCTTATAATTTTTTTCTGACACCTTGAGATATTAGCTTTTGACAGCCGAATGTCAGAAAAAAAAAGAATTGCTGGGTACCATTAAAACATTCAAAGTTTATATTCCAAAGTAGAGAAAGCGATTATTTTCCTCCAAATTCAAGTGTCTTCCGCATGTCGAAAATATTACATATAATTTTTTTCTAAATCTCTGGGATATGAGCCTTCGACAGCCGCAGGCCCAAAAGGGAGAATTGTTGGTTTCAATTATAAAATTAAAAGTTTATATTCAAAAACCTGAAGAAGCCAATTCTTCGACAAATTTGGGTGTCTTCCACAAGTCGGAAATATTATTAATAATTTTCTTCTGCCTCCTTGGGAAATTACCTTTCGAAAGCCAAAGGTGCAAAAGAAAGAAGTGTTCAGATTGACTCTAAAATTCAAAGTTTATATTCCAAAGTGTGAAAAGCGGTTATTACACTCCACATTCGAGTGTCTTCTGCAAGTCGAACATACTACATACAATTTTTTTCTGACTCCTTGGAACATTATCCTTCGACAGACGAAAGCCCAAAAGAAAGAATTTTTCGGTTCCATTCGAAAATTTAAAGTCACTGTTCAAAAGCGTAAGAAATGTTACTTTTCTGAAAATTTGAGTGTCTTTCGCAAGCCGAAAAGATTGTTTTAATTTTTTTCTGACTACTTGGGATATTAGTCTTTGACAACCTAAGGCCCAAAAGGAAGAATTGTTGGGTTCTATTCGAATATTTAAAGCTCTTATGCCAAAACGTAAAAAGGTTATTTTTTGACGAATTGGGGTGTCTTTCACAAGTCGAAAATATCACTAATAATTTTTTTCTGACTTCTTGGGACATGAGCATTTATCTACCAAAAGTCTAAATGAAAGAATTGTTGCCTGTATTCGAAAATTCAAAGTTTATATTCCAGAGTGTAAGAAGAGGTTATTTTTCTCCAAATTCGAGTTCCTTGCGCAAGTCGAAAATATTACATATAATTTTTTTCTGACTCAATGTGACATTAGCCTCCAATAGCCGAAGGCCCAAAAGGAAGAATTGTTCGGTTCTATTCGAAAATTTGAAGTTAATATTCTAAAACGTAAGAAGATTATTTTTTGCCAAATTTAGGTGTCTCCGCAAGTCGGAAATATTATCAATAATTTCTTTCAGACTCCTTGGGACATTAGCTTCCGACAGCCAAAGATCTAAGAGACAGAATTGTTGAGTTCTATTCGAAAATTTAAAGTTTATATTCCAAAGAGTAAAAAGCGGTTATTTTTCTGCGAATTTAGGTGTCCTCCGCGAGTCGAAAATATTGCTTATAATTTTTTTCTGACTCCCTGGAACATTAGACTTCGACAGCCGAAGGCTCAAAGGAATAATTGTTGGGTTCTATTTTGAAATTGAAAGTTTACATTCCAAAACGTGAAAAAGGTTATTTTTCGACGAATTTCGGTGTCTTCCGCGAGTCGAAAATATTGCTTTTAATTTTTTTCTGACTCCCTGGGACATTAGCCTTTGACAGCCGAAGGCCCAAGGGATATTATTGTTGGGTTTTGTTTGAAAATTGAAAGTTTACAATCCAAAACGTGAAAAAGGTTATTTTTTGACAAATTTTGGTGTCTTCCGCAAGTCGAAAATATTATTAACATTTTTTTTTCTGACTCCATGGAACATTAGCCTTCGACAGCCGAAGGCCCAAAAGGAAGAATTGCCGGGTTCCATTAGAAAATTTGAAGTTTATACTTCAAAGTGTAAGAAGCGGTTATTTTTTTCCAAATTCGAGTGTCTTCTGCAAGCAGAAAATATTACATATAATTTATTCTGACTCCTTGGAACATTAGACTTCGACAGCCGAAGGCCCATAAGAAAGAATTGTTGGGTTCTATTCTAAAACTCAATGTTTATGTTCCAAACTGTAAGTACTCTTATTTCTCCGAAAATTTGGGTGTCTTTTGCAAGTCAAAAATATTGCTTCTATTTTTTCTGACTTTTTAGGATATTGGCCTCTGAGAGCCAAGGGCCCCAAAGAAAGAATTGTTGAGTTCTATTAGAAAATTCAAAGTTTATATTCGAAAACGTAAAACGCGATTATTTTTCTCCAGATTCGAGTGACTTCTGCAAGTCCAAAATATTACATATAATTTTTTTCTGACTCCTTGGAACATTATCCTTCGACAGCCGAAAGCCCAAAGGAAGAATTGTAGGGTTCCATTCGACAATTTAAAGTTTGAGTTCCAAAGTGTGAGAACTGTTATTTTTCTGAAAATTTGGGTGTCTGTCGCAAGTCGAAAAGATTGCTTATAATTTTTCTCTGACTCCTTGGGATATTAGCATTTGACAGCCGAAGGCCCAAAAGGAAGAATTGTTGGGTTTTATTGGAAAATTTAAAGCTGTTATTTCAAAACATAAAAATGGTTATTTTGCGACAAATTTGGGTGTCTTTCACAAGTCGGAAATATTACTAATAATTTTTTCAGACTCCATGGGACATTAGCTTTCGACAGCGAAGGGCCCGACAAATAGAACTGTTGAGTTCTATTCGAAAATTCAAATTTCATATTCCAAAGATTGAAAAGCGGTTATTTTTCTGCAACTTTTGGTGTCTTCCGTAAATTGGAAATATTTCTTAAAACTTTTTTCTGATTTCTAGGGATATTACCCTCTGGTAGCCGAAGGCCCAAATGAAAGAATTGTTGGGTTCATTCGAGAATTTGAAGCTTGTATGCCAAAGTGTAAGAACTGTTATGTTTCTGCAAATTTGCGTGTCTTCCGCAAGTCGAAAATATAACTAGCAATTTTTTTATGACTCATTGAGACATTAGCTTTCGACAGCCAAAGGTCCAAACGGCAGAATTGTTGAGTTTTATGCGAAAATTCAAAGTTTATATTCCGAAGCTTGAAAAGCGGTTATTTCTCTTCAAAGTTGAGTGTCCTTCGCAAGTCAAAAATATTACTTATAATTTTTTTCTGACTTCTTGGGACAGTGCCTTGCAATAGCCGAAAACGAAAGAGGAAGAGTTGTTGCATTTTGCAAGAAAATTAATATTTGTCGAAATTTTTTTTGTGTTTACGAGTCCTTGTTTATCGCGTAGATCTCTTAAGCAGGTACAGGTAGTGTTCCCAAAACCATGTTCCATATATCTGTTGGATTAAACAAAAAAAAAATAAAAAATGAAAATTCGTCAGACAAGATGTCAGAAACTCCAACCTAATAGTCTTCCTCTTTCCATATAAGTCTAAAATGCCTTGATCAGGACTTGATATCAAGTCAAAACATGTCGGCAATTAATAGAATTCAATTTTGAAAATAAAAGAAAACCGATGTAGGCCTCAACAAAATGTATTATCTTTCTTGATCTTTAAAGAAAGTATTTGAATTAAATCCTTTAATAAGAAAATTGTCTGAATTTTCTAAAGCTATAAACCTGGCACTATCTTAAGGATATGTTTAAAAATAATATAGTGAATGCTATAAAAAGGCAAAAGTTATAAAATGTAAAGTATCGCCATTTAATGGGAAAGGATCGGAAGGAACAGTTGTAGTTTAACGAGTTTCTTTATTGCTTTTTCATACTAATCTTTTACTTTTGCAGTAAGATCGTAAGGTGGCTCTCACTTTACGCCATTGCAGGTGACCTGGTTAAGGGATATGCGCGAAAAGCTAGATTGTGCTGTTTCAACGGGGGACACCAGGTGAGCCATGGTTCACATGGGAAATGAATGTTCTGTCGTGGTTGGAACAAGCCCCGAAACGCGATACACGTACATCGGCCGAGCCAAATGTAATCCTGATTTTCTCCTTCATGATATGTATTCTAGCTTATCTTATCAAAAATTCATATACTGCCGGCGAGATTCTTTCTTTTAGTAAGAAAGCCGTGCGTGCCCAAGATAAGTTTCTAAAGAACTTTTTCTTCTCAAGAAGAAATTAAGCATTGTCTTCATCTCATTTTGTGAGGTGATAAATCTTTAAATGTGTTTTTAAAATATGCTTTTCACTTATGCATATGAATTTCTTCTAAAGAAGTAATTTTTATGCCCACAAATAACGACCACTAATTACTGTTATTCCCAATATTATATTTTTTTCTCTTAAACTAGTTTGAACTAATTTTGACTAAAAAGTGCTAGCCCATTCTAGTTTGGCATTCAAAAAAGCTTCTAATTATAGAACATCATGTAACATTCAGAAAGCTATACAAACTCCTAAAACTGGCGCGAAAAATCAGTTTTTTAAAATTGCTCCTCATCGGTGCATAGTGTGCCCAAATTGTTCACGGTTTGTCTGAACCGACTTTAATTAAGAGGTCTTTGCATACGAAATATTCCTATCGAACATCTGTATTGATTTCAAGAACATTCGAAGACCAAAAACACAAAAATTGCGGAGGCGCATACTGAGAAAAGCTGTTTTTATTTTCTTTTTTGATACAAAATTAAAAATTTGATCAATTTTAGGGACCATTATCCACGATTTTATTGTGATTGTGCGTGTATAAATAATTAAACTTCCACAATTAAAATAAAAAGAACCTCAGCGACATCTCTTGCTTACCTCCAAATGATAAAAAATATATTTATTTTATATGCGATGTTAAATTTCATTATTGTTTTAATGAAAATCTGTCATTAAAAGTGAGCTTATATTTCGAAATGAATATATATCAAGTAAAAGAGGAAGGAGCGCATGATGAAAATCGTACAAAGGTCGGCTCGTTTTGTTTAAAATGGAAAAGTTGATGCAAAAATAATGAGTTTGTAAAGATATTCTCAAAGGAAAAAGTTCAAGATATGATAAAAAATATCTTCGAATATATGGCTTCTGACAAACGATTGTCAAACGCTGTTTGTAGTGTGTGGTTAAGGAATTTCTACCGGTTGAAAAAAGCTGGTTCTCTGAAGACTATAGATCTGTCTTTGTCACAGTCTTTTGTGATGAAATTAGGTACCAGATCGATAAGTCCGTGTGAACGTAGTATTTGTCGAATCATAAGAGAGCCATTATTTGGAAATTCTAGAGAATGTAATGTATCCACTCTTCGAAGGAATACTAGGGTCAACATTTTGAAATCAATCAACGGTATGTAAAGAAACCCTTTAAGAGTATTAAAAATAAGTAATAAAATAGGGCGGAAAAAATAAAAATAATCCTTGCAGATAACCATGCAGCTGATAATGGACATTGCAGGAAGTAAAAGTCTGGAAAACTCTACAGTTGCTGTTTCACATTAACCGCAGAAGAGAAATTTTACAAGTGTACTATTTCCACCCACGTTGTAAATCTCAAGTCAATGGCGCGAAAATTAATTCTAAAAGAAAGAGATAAAATTATTTCCTCTGTTTTGAAACAAAAGCAGATAAAAGTACAAATAGTTGGACAATGGCTCTCTCACAACGTGCTCGCAAGCCTCTGAAAATCTCCATCAACCCCTCGAGTGAAAAAATGGATGAAAAATCAATGATTACTTTGAATAATAAGCAGAAAATTCAGACAAGATCCAGCCTAACTCAAAATACAGCCATTGGAATCGCATCAATGATTTGTGTGGCAAGTGATAATAGCAAAGTAATTTCGCCTAATTTAAGGCAAGAACTTCTTGCTGTTAATCACCACTTAGACAATTTTCTTGAAGTGAAGTTTTTGGTTTTCAAAATGTTAAGGCCAATAATACCTGGGATGTTAAACAGAATGTTGTTTATTGCAATAATTTGGATGGCTTCATTGAGTATGACAAAGAGAAGCAAAAATTTGGCATGGATGGTGGTGAAGATTTTTTACAGCTTTGCTTGTCAATCCAATCAATTGGAGATGACCTGGAGTTCGACAATGTTCGCCAGAAATACAGAGAAGATGTCGCCTCTAAACTATTTCAATTGTAGAAGCTTAATGATTTATAAACACGCAATCATAAGAAAATCATGAATAATGGTCCCTAAAATTGATGAAATTCAACTTAATAATAATTTTTCAAGAATTTATATATTTTATGAAATCTTTTGAGCTGCAAAATTAAAAAATTTCAAAGCAGATTATCACATTTTAAAAGCAAAAAATTTTCGTTCTGTATTGAAAAAAAAACTTTTTTCAAAACGCGCCCCCACGAATCTTTTGTGTTTGGTCTTTAATGTTCATGAGATGTCAGACAACTATGATCAATAGGAAAATTCCATATGCAAATACCTTCCAATTAAAGCTGGTTCAGAATTAAAGTGCAAAAAATTCCCTGTAAAATTGAAAAAATTTAATGTTTCGAATGTTTCAAAAAATTGTGAAGCTTACTGATTATTACATGATGATTAACTATTTTAAAAGGCTTTTTTGGATGCCAAACTAAAGGGTATTAATAGAAAAAAATAATAAATTTCCAACAATTTCAACGGAAATACACTTATTAACCCCACAAAAAAAAATATTTCTTAAAAAGGGGTCTAATTATTTTCTTTGAATTTACGGCTCAAAATACTCGTGAGGTATCCTCAAAACATATTCAGGAAAAACTGGGATGGGCTATAGCACTTTTCAGCCAAAACTGGTTTAAGCTAGCCGTGAAAAGTTATGTTATCTGCTGAAACAAAAAAATAATGTGACTATTATCGATGTCTTAATATTGCCCAATTTATTATCTGCAAGAAAATTAAAAGTCTCATGTGGGAAAAATATTTAATACCTTTTTCTCCCCTTGTTAAATTTTGCCCCCAGACTTATGCGTCATGTTCTGCTCTATGTGTAAATAATAGTTATTTTTAAAAAATGTGCATCTCAGTATTGGCAACACACAAGGGTTAATGAACTAAAATTTCATGAAATGCTAAACCTAAAAATAACTTGACCTAATGTTGCAATTTGACTTCATTAATACTAGTCAAACACTAAATTTGAGCAGGGCATCATGTAATCCTCATAGTCTGGCCTGGTAATTATTTACCGTAAATTCTTTAATATTTTACCAAAAACGTTGAAAAGTGCGTGTTCATGTTATGCTGGCGAAAAGTGATGTAGAAAACATCGAAAATTAAAAAAAAAAATTATTTATAGAATTTATATTATTTTTGCGTCATGGCCAGGCCGAACGTCATGGTCTCTTTTTGCGCTCTACGAAGAAACTATTCCTTCGTGCTGCGCTCTTTGTTTTTATGAAACTTTGTCGTGAATAAGACATATTTAAATTATTCGTTATATTTCTTACAGAAAATAACACTATGAAGAGTGTTTCATCTACAAGTCATGCTATTTGTTCAAACAATTTAGAGCGTAAATTAACTTAGCTTGATAACACTGGCAAGTGATTCTTATTTTTTTATCTGAATTATTATAAATTAAATCTACTATTGAAAACTATATTTAATTTATCTGCATTAAATAATATAAGAATATAAGATAAATCTGTGTCAGGCTGGAGTTCTAGGTCCCTCATATGTCAAT
The DNA here is from genome assembly GCA_032362435.1 of Melikaiella ostensackeni. Taxonomy (NCBI): domain Eukaryota; kingdom Metazoa; phylum Arthropoda; class Insecta; order Hymenoptera; family Cynipidae; genus Melikaiella; species Melikaiella ostensackeni. Next base: position 12,436,177 of record JAUMHM010000078.1, read on the forward strand.
TTGGTAACTGGAAAACTACAACTGCATAACATTACGTGAAAGTTGCTAAAAGTGATCAACTTAGTTTGAACCCAACAAACCTAACTTGCGTCAGTTTTGATAATTAAAATTTTTCATAATGAAGATTTCGATTTCAATCATTCAAAACTACAAAGTTATATCAATTCACTTTCAAAGAGACACCTTTAAAATAATTCCACTCACTTTTTTTAATGTTCCATGAGTTTTCCAGATTTTAATAAGCTTTTTCTTAATTCGATTACTTGTCACTATTTTCTAGGTTCTGTGGTAACCCGGATCTCATCTCTATAGGACTAGGCACTAAAAATCACTTTCTGATATCAGATAAAAGCACTCAATTTCGGAACCATTCTTTAAACATATTTTGGAGGTTAAAAAATTATTTTTCCAATTTTTATTCCTTTGATGCTATCGAAAGGTATTTCAGCATAGCCTTAGATATGAGGAATACATGAATAAGATTAAGCTGTCAATACTTTCAAGACATTCACGTAATTATATGAAATTTTCAAGTATCTTTATTCAAAAATTGCTTATAATAATAAATAATCAAAACATATCTGTGCGATTTCCATATTTATTAATCAATCGAAATTTACGCTCGTGACAACAATTTTCATTATTTACCCTATAATATGAACTAACTTATAAGCAATAAATGCTACACTGACAGAAAGCAAATTTTGAAAGAAGAGCACGCAATAAACTAGTTGAAACGCAGGTGCTTCTGAATGGATAGACAGAAATCGTATTTTATTATTATTGAGGTAAAACGCCCACACTCAGAAAAAAATTTTCTTGAAAGAAAAAAATTTTCTTTCTTGGTTCAACATATAAATTTGGTTGAATCAAACAAATTTTAGTTTATTTAACCAAATTTTAATTGTTTCAGACAAATTTTTTGGTTGAATCAACCAAATATCTCATGTAACAAAATATTTGGTAAAAAAAAACAATTTGGTTTAGTCGACCAAATATTTTGTTGTCCATATAATAAGCATATCCTACGTTAAACCAACAGAAAGTTTTTTAGCTAAAAGTGTAAAAGAGAAGAAAAATGGAGACTCCTGCCTCCTGGCTCAAACAGAAAAATCTAAAAATTCTTACGCCATTAAAGAAGGAAGTAGGACTCAAGTTTTCGTGAATACAGAAGGAAATAAACTCTTGTTACTAGTTAGGATATTGTTTTGTATTAAAAATTAATTTTTATTTATGAAACAATTATTAAAATGGAATTTTACTATTTATGTAAACATTTAATTGGCATGGTAATTACTCGGTATTGTTAACTGAGGAAATGTGCAAAAAAAGGTTTGAAAAGGCATTCGAAAAAATAATTTTCCAGTAATTACATAGGACTTTCTTAATCGGCTGAGGGAGCGGTTAAATATAATTTTGAAAATATGAGAGGGTCTGATAATATTAATTGCTTTTTATGTTAAAGATTTTTCCCATTTGATAAGATTTATAAAGATTGCCGAATCGCTTAAGCTTGTGAAGACTGGGCGTTTACCTCATTTATTATTTCTTTTTAATAAAAAAATTCCAAGCTGTTATTTATTTTCCCGTTGCAAGATACTATTTTTCGAGAAAGTTCCCTGTATTTTCCCGGCTAAAGGGGAAATCTGTCTGAACTAGTTTCTCTCGCACATAATCCTCTTTGGTTTCGAGAACACCAACGTCCAACTCTGATACTAGCATGTGGTTACTGTGCTACACTTTCAGTAGAAAAGTCAATGTACTTAGCAAAGTATGTAACCTTAAACTGCAATTTTCATAATAAATCAACAGCGTTATTGCCAAATATTTCTACAAAAGAGCTGACGCTTTAAAATAAGGACCCTCCTCCCCCCTCCCTGGTTAAATATTGATTTAAAATATTTCAAAGAAAATTCAAAAACATTCCACTTAAAAAAATTCTTGACTAACAAATCCAACAGACCGCTTCAATTAACAAAGAAAATTATTTGAAATAAGTTCGATAATTCAAACAAATTTTCAATTTTTATGAAAGTCGATATGGATCGTTGCCAAAATGTGTGAAATTTGGAATATGACTCTTTGAAAAATGAAACTTTAAAAAACTAACCGAAGTATTTTTTTGATTATTTCACACGCAAAATAGAATGAGAATACCAATTTTAAAGATCGAGAATCATGTTTGTAGTTCAGATAAAATTTAGAACGAAAATTATGTTTATCTGCGGTTTCTGATAATACAAGCTGATTCGAAATAGATTTTTTTGTGACGAATTACCTGAAACAGTTTTGAAATAATGTTTTTCAATTAATTTTAACACCAACGTATTTTTAGGAGATTGTATGATACATTATCTTCATTCAAAGCGTTTAGGTTAAAAACTGAGAGCTCAAAATTTCGTCGTTCTTAATTGCAGCTGAGCACTTTGCCTTTAAAAAATGAAGGCACATTTAAAAGAAAAGCTTAAGAAGATGATTATTGACACTTTGCAATAACTGTTCCTTTATCGGATCAATGTTGTTTCAAACTCAAGCTTTGACATTCTGATCGATACGAGCATACAACCTGTAAAAAAATTGCCGCAGAGTCACCGAATATCACCAAGTGGAATATCAAATTTTGAAATTATTTTCAAAATATTTAGACTGTACGTGAAACACTTTGAAAGTACTGAAAAAAATTTTCTTTTCGCGCCCTACTTGGCAGTGTATCCACAGTCACAATTTTGTGCTGATTTTATTACGAATCATTAAAAAAGTATCATCGAATTCTGTAACACGAAAATCACACGATGAACATTTTGCAAAATTTTGCTAACCTACGAAAAATTAGCATGAAAGTGGGCTTATGTAAACAGTTATATATGCATGATTTGATAAATCACAACTTAGTTTAAAATTTATACTGCAGATTTGACCTGAGTAACTTGTTCAAATGCAAATTGATCTGGTTTCCTTGACATTTCTGGAATTTGACTTTTATTTTTGAAAAGGCTATTAGAAAGGACATAAACTTTGAACGGAACGACGTGCTCTTGGAAAAAGCTGCAAGAACTCGTTATATCTGAATCGTAACACATAATTCATTTCCAGATGCAGTCGTTTCAGAAAGTAACGGAAAGTAAGAGAAATTCGAAGGCCGTGCGTGCAAAAGCTCCTATAAATCTCTAGTATATCGACGTAATAAAGAACGGTGCTAACGAGAGGTAGATAATGTCATTTTTTGGTTTAGGAGCTGTTAAATGAGAAGAAAAACGTTTTCAATTAAGTTCAATCCCTCTTGTACTTTTCCCAGTACCTTGCGATAAAGGTACGGTATTACTCAAGAATGAAAGGCTAGCATAGAAATATGGAGTTTTATATCTTTTTACTACTTTTTTTTCGATTCGTTATACTATCGAGGTTCAAGAAATTCATACTCGTACAGCAAGGATAAGCAAGGGATAAGTAGCAAAAGCAACAGGTCTTAGATCAATCTATAAGACATGTATTGTTCATTCAAACCACACAGTCGTTCCACAACATCGCTCTAGTACATGTCGCTGATAAGTTTCTCTAGCAATCAACCCAGGAGGAGAGCTCCACAGAGACATCATACATCACAATCCACACACAATCAATCGAACTGACTGATAAACCCAAGAGAAGATCAATAATCTTCAACCCAACCATGTCCACCAAGCGAATCTGTCCACGAGGGCCCATAAGTATCAATAATCATTTGTTTTAGGTGTCACTTCTTCTCGTGAACAATTGTCCTCCATACATCCGTATCCCTGCATACATCGTTTGCTTTCTTTACATCCATACATATTTTCATACAAGCTCTTATGCTTCTGTGATTCTTTGTATAACTTCGCTTTAGAGTTTCATTCACCCATTCCTACCTTCATTGATAATCTTGATTTGACCAAACCATCTCAGCAAACTTTTTTCACTCTCTTGTGCATTACAACCACGTTATCATTACTCCTATTACTTTCTTGATACGTCCAGGTCTTGCTACCATACAGCACAGTGAGTACAAGCACAGAATTATATATTGAAATTTCAGCATTATTCGTTAGATTTTTACTTCTAGTAATAGCTCGTACACTGCCTATAACCTCTCTACCCTCGCTTATACGTCTGGATATCTCTGCATCTATCTTTCCGTCTCCCTGACATAAATCCAAACTGGACTTTCCAGATCCTTTGTTTAGTTATACCTATGACCTTAGTTATAAGTGTTTTGGTAAATATTTTGCCCACGGTCCTTAGTAGGCTAATCGCTCTATAACTAGTAGCCATCTTCATAAACCTTTCCCTTGTGGAGTGGAACAATATTATCCCTTTTCTCCATTCATTTGGAACTCCACTTTCTTAGCACACATATTTCTAAATTCGCTTAGCCACACAAACAAGTAACCGTCACCACTCTTAAGCATTTGAGCGGTGATATCATCTACACCGGCAGCCTTACCATTCTTTAGTTTTTTAAATGCGGGTATCGATTCTCCTTTCACCACCTACAACAAAATTGTCGAACGTATCATACTTTGTGTCATAGTTGTTATGCTTCATAGTTTGATCTCTATAAAATTCTGGAGAAAATCACTCACACAGTCTTTCACTTTGTCCCTATCTCATTCTATTTCACCATCATCATTTTCAAGTTCGACTAACTCAGTACTAGCACTTCCTCCCCTAGTCTTCTTGACCCACTTCCGACAATTTCTCATTTCCTTCAAACTCATTTTGCATTTTTTATCTATTTCCGTTTGGACATTACCTTTATTTTTTTTGTCTAGTATCTCTGCTTTTATGTATTCATGCTTATGATCATATTCTAGCAAGTCTTGTCGTCATTGCTGAGATCTTCAATATTTAGCTTTTTCGAGGAGGCCTGCTCTTTCGCGTTAACAACCACACGGATTTCATCATTCCACCAAGCATCTTCAGTCTTTCTTCCTACAGACGCAGTACCGCACACTTTCGATGCACTATTGAAGATGCTATCGCGTAGTATTATCCATGCACCCTCTACATGTTCATTGCCTAATTCTGTCTTCCAGTTTTCTCTTTGATATTCTAAATATTCATTTAGCATTCGACGATATTCCATTAGTACTTCTATTTTCTAGAAATTTTCTATTATAATTCGCATCTGCTTCGACTTACTACTTATTTGACTTATAATTAGTTCTTCTGCTCTTCCATCTTTCACTAAAGTTCATTTTTGAAAGTATGCGGTAGCAATCTCTTTCACACTCAGAGCATCTCATAACCGTTGTGTTTCTTCCTAGCCTTCTCAGTCTCTCATCGCTACAACAAAGTCAATCATATCGTAGGTTTCGCCTCTGAACCAAGTATTCGTAACAAACAGTAATCGATTTCTCCCCGTTACCGTTCATTTCTGGGCCTCCGGCATGACCAAGTACCCTGTGTGTACGTTTGAGTTGCACACCAGCCTAGATATTCATATCTTCGAGGAGAATGATTCTTTCCCCAGAAGCGCAAGTACCTGTAATGTCATTCAACGAGTCCCAGAAGGTATCATTCACATCCTTACTGTTACCACCAAATAAGGCGTAGAAAGCTATAACAAATAGCCTTCTGAATTCCACTTTCATTATAACGTAAAATGATCCAGAAAATACGCATTAATATTCTTTTATACGCTGTTTTGCTTCTTCATTCATAACTACACTATATTAGAATTAAGTATACAATCATGTTTAAGCTGATCAGCCTAATAGTCAGAAGATGGTGTATCCATTCATAACGTAAGTCCCACCCAACTTCGGACATTGCAAGGAAAGTATAAAATTGAAGCCCGAAGCAAAGGAGACATGATCGGTTCATGTTGTATACTCAGGAAGGCACCAGTCTCCTGCATTTCGATCTTCAAGACGGGAAAAGATAATTTATTACCTGATTAATGCGATAAGAATTTTCAAACCCCAGTAAAACTTGACGAACTAAGAAATTTTCATGGTATACAGCTTACATAGTATAGAATTTTTTGTTCCTTGGACATAATGTAATCGAGTGCGAAGCGCCAGACACGTGATGAGGATGTATTCATTAAACTCGAAGGTTCTTCGACAAAAGGGAGTTCACAATTACCAAGTTACAGATGTTATTGACTTTTCGTTCAAAAAAGCTTAGGCACAAATGTGGCGAAAGTATTATTAACTCTCATCTCAATGTCTCCAGCATACCGTAGTAGGCATAATAATGCTATATGTTTACCTATATTTTCTACTATGAATTAATATGGGAATGTTACCCTTCAAAAGTCGCAACCTATGAATTTTCCGAGGCATTGCATGCACCGAATTAACATTAATTTACATCACAAATTCAACGACCCTAACCGTTTCAACGACCAACGCAGGGTTATTCTGAGTCAGTCCAGAGGTAAAAGGTTCCGGGTTGAGTGATCCATTTAAAATTCCCCAGAGAGGCTACAAGTCGGATCCTTGAAATTACTTTACATTTTTAAACAAACGTACCAATTGTATGTAAGCAGTCCGCATTTACTTTTCTTGTTTTTGTTCAATTGAGTGATAAAAGAACAATATAATTTTTTAAATGGAATTCCTAGAACAAAAACATGAACGCAGTCTTAGAATAAATTCAATGCAAATATTATTGTTGCCAAATTTTAATGGAATTTTATACCTTCACTTCTGAAATGAGTAAGACATGCAATAAACATAGGAATTCGTTCAACCTTCATGCATTTTCATGCATTCATTTTAAAGTCGAGCTCCATTCATCTTTTCCAAAATCCAAAACCATGTTTTATAAGACTATACATATTTATGTATGCATATGGCTTCAGATAAATATTCATAGTCTTGATATAGTATTCACCAATTTATAACTCATAAGCATTTAAAGTAAGTGAACTAACATGAATGCAAGAAACACTGCTCAGAACTTTCTTCAGGAGAGCATGCTCAGAACTAGTTCTGTTTGAAACTTGGACCCTTAATTTTCAAAGAAGAATAAGCACCAACTTGTTTTTATTTTTGAATTGTTTCAAAAGAAATATCACTTTAAGGAAAAAACGATGAAAAGTTATTAAAGGATGCTTCACTCCAAAGACTTTTCACTCGAACTGCTCATTTAAGCTTAATTTTATAAAAAGTGTAATCATGACTTTAAACTAAAAACTGACATTTATATTACGAATGTTTACATTACAAAATGAATAAACGAATCACAGCACTCAAAAAATATTGATGAGCTTGAAGATAATGAATTCCAGAAACTTGAACAGAATTTACAATGAGCACTATCCTTTTTATTTCATAATTTAATCTTGGTCCAATGCACTGTGAAATTCTGCTACTAAATTATGTCTGAGGGGTAATAAAAAGGTTTCGTGATTAAAAGAACATTTATAGGATCACATTGCAAGACATCATCTTTCATCATTAAGATGAAATATAAGCTGCTTTTCCTCTCTCAGGGAATATCAAAACGTCATAAATATGGAAACTATTTGCGCTTATAGTGAGACAAAGTTCGGAATCGTGGCAAAATTGAAGATTCTCGAGTGATCTTCTTAAACTTATTGAAGTTTTAGATTTCGGGATCCTGGGAAATGCGTTAGATTCATTCTGCTCACAAATCGCTCACTAAAT
>JAUMHM010000078.1:12443823-12460934 GCA_032362435.1 Melikaiella ostensackeni
TTTTGTACTACGAAAGATTGGTACCTTTTAAAATAATTAAAACAATTTTCGACTTATTCATTTCCAAATTTTCACTCATTTCAATGGAAGAGATCACTTTACTTGCTCTTGGTGCATATAAAAGTTTATAAGAAAGTAAATTTCATTTCGTTCTTCATAAAAAAAAAGATTCGAATAACTGTAACATCTTTATTCTGTTTTAATGAAGGGGCCAGAAGGATTGTGGTTCCGCGGCTGGAAGGGGAAGGGAATTACGAAGTATGTAAGGAGTAGAGGGCTAAGTGTGACAAGGGGTAGGGATTTCTAGAGTAAAGAGAGACAAGGGTATAAATTGAGTGTAAATAAGATCAGAGAACATTAGGAATAGGTTAGGGAGGGTAAGGAAGAGGGAGGGGTTGAGAGGGGAAGGGTTAATGCATTTGGTAAGAAGTAGGGGTTAGTGGTTGAGGGGTAGTGTAGAGCAGAGTGAAGAGGGTCAAGTGGAACAGAGGTGTAAGTGAGGGTGAATGAGGTTAGAGGTGAGTGAAGGGGAGGAGTTGAAAGGCAAAAGTTGGAAGGTGTGGAGAGTCATGGGGTTGAAAAAAGAAAAATAAGGAAGCAAAATTAAAGCGTGCCGAAGAAATGAGTAACATTGACTAGCATCCAAGGAGAGCAGATAAAGGGTTAGGGTAGGGTAAGGTATAGTCTTCAATAAAGGAGGTAAGAGTGAACAGGGGCATGTTTATTATAGAAGTCAGTGAGAGTAAATGGATTCAGAGGACAGTTAGGAATTAGGACAAGAAGAAAAGGAAGAGAGAAAGTTTAAGATGAGAAGGGATATATGATGAGGGCAAGAAGTAACTGGGCGATGAGGTAGGAAAGGGCCAAGTGAAGTAGGAGATTTAGGGGAGAAGGTGAGTGTAGATCAGATCAGAAAGCCGTGAGAAGTGGGTGGAGAGGGTGAGAGAAGTGGTTAAGAAGATAAGGGCTTCATGTCTTTGGTAACAAGTAGAGGCTAGTTGTCGAGGGGTAGAGTAAAGCAGAGTGAAAACGGGCAGGTGGAGCAGGGTAAGGTTGAATGAGGTTAGAGGAGAGTGAAGATTAGAAGTTGGAAGGAGCAAGTTAGAAGATGTGGAGAGTTATGAGGCTGAGAGAAGAAAAATAAGGAAGCAACATTATATCGTGCTGGAAAAATAAGTAACATTGACTAGCGTTCAAGGAGAGTAGATAGAGGATTAGGTTGAGGTGAGGTGTATTCTTGAGTAGAGGAGGGAAGATTGAAAATGGCATGTGGATTAGGGAGAGAGGGTAAATGAGGGTAAAGGAAATCAGAGTACAGTAAGGAATTAGGATAAGAGGGAAAGAAAGGGGGAGAGAGGGAAAAGGATTGAAATAACAAGGGAAATATGAAGAGGGCACGGGGCAAGTGGACGATGAGGTAGAGAAGGGCAAAGTGAAGAGAGGCAACAGAAGAATGGGAAAAGTTGAGTGTAAATTAGATCGGAATGCCGTGAGAGGGAGGGTGGGAAGGGTGGCGACGGCGGTTGAAAAGGGAAGGAGTTCACGTGTTTCGTAAGAAGTAGTGGTTAGTTGTCGAGGATGAGAGTGGAGCAAAGTGAAAAGGGGCAGGTGGAGGAGAGGATTAGGTGAGAGTAAATGTAATTAGAGGAGGCTGAAGGGGAGGGGTAAAGAAGAGAAGGATGAAAGGTGTAAAGGGTTAAGAGTTTGGGAGGAGCGAAATAAAGAAGGAAAATTATAGCATGCCAGAGAAATAAGTAATATTGACAAGGATTCAAGGAAAGTAAAAGGAGGGTTAGGCAAAAAAAGAGTTGAAGTAAGGTATGGCGTTGAGTCTTGACTTGGTTATATGGGACTACAGGGTTAGGTGCTTCTACTCGTATATGGGGGTACCGCACCTAGGTGCTACTACTTGGAAACTACAGTGGCAGTAATGGTCTACTAAATCACATTATATTGTTTCTTGAGGGGAGTGAGAGGGAGGGCGTGGTAGTCCCCAAGCAGAAGCGAAGGGTTCTCGGTACAACGCGCTGCCAACAGCACTGGCCTCCAAAGTACCAATAACAACTACCCCAGGCTAGCAAGGCCAGAAAACACGGTGAGAAAAGTGGAATTGGAGAAAAGCACAACGATGTAGGGAAACGAGACGAGAAAAAGAAAAGACTCTGGAATATGCGCACTAGGCTGGCCCTTCTTTATATTCTGGAAACAATTGTTTAAATCTTTTGTTTTCACACTCTAGATAATATTAACCCGTGCCCCAAAGACCATAAAGTTTTCCATTGATTTAGTGTGCACGAGCGTAACTTATTTTGAGACCTCTTATGGAAGAATGTATGAGTTTATTTTATTTATATTCAAGAGACTCCTAATGATTTCTTCTTATTTTCATGGATTTTTACGATTTTCAAACATTTCCAGGAATTTTAAAGGACTTCAACGAATATCCAAATATCTAGAGAACTTGAGGGAATAAATTGAATTTTACTTCAAAGGATTTTTACGAATTAAGCAAATAACATTCCATTTTTCACAGGTATTCACTAAAACATACACAAAAAATTTTAAAGAACAGAGATTCTTCAAAGAGGACCCACAAGATTTTTTTTTCATTTGAAGCTTAGAATACTTGGAAAACATCCTAAAAAAACATATTCAGAAGAAAACTGAGTTGTGCAAGCCTTTTTAGGTGGCAATTGGTTCAGTAAATATAGGTATTTGTTCATGAGAAATACACGAATAAGGAGCATTTGCTGTGAACTTTGAAAACACGACGAAAAGCAATCATTGGTAGGACATTTTCAGTCGACTGCTCAAAAAAGTAAGTCAATTTATGGAAATAGATAGTATCATGTATTTTTTTATAGAAATTGTTCACATGATTGACAGTTCTTGTTGACTATAAAAAAAATGACAGAAAGAACTCACTGGAATGACGTATTTAATTGCTGATCAATCTCTCTAGCAATCATCTCAGGTGAAGAGCTTCACAGAGCCATGATATATCACGATCCACACATAAACATCCAAAATTAACTGATAAATCCATAGGAGGATCCACACTCTTTATGCCCACTACATCCACTAAACAAAGCTCTTCGCGAGGACCCAAACACGATAATTTTTGTTTAATTGACGTTAATCTTAAGACTCATTTTCTTCATGCTGGTATCCAGTCTGCTCATCATTCTCTGCAAATCTTCGACTGAATACTGCCATAACAATTTCATCAACTGCAAACGTCAGTCCACGCACTTTCTCTGTCCCCCGATCACCACCTTTTCCGTCTAGGAAAGCCCTTTTTGGACATTTGTCCATGTATATATTTAACATCAAGGAAGACATAGCGCAACTTTACCTAAAGCCCTGCTTAATATCGATCCAATCGCCTAGTTGTTCATTTACACTTACCCTCACTTTACTACCAATGAATATTGCTTTTATTGCTTTTGGAAGGCAACCATTCACTCCATACAATTTCAGGACTTCCCAAACTTTAGTTCTATCCACTTTATCAACAGCTTTTTCCTGATCAACAAATGCACAGAAAACATTTCCGTTTACTCTAAAACTTTTTTCTTTGATCTGTCTCAAGCTAACTATCTGATCTGCACATGACCTTCCTGGCATCAATCCGCATTGCACTTCCCAAATCCCTTCTTTAGCTATTCTTACGATCTTACCAATAAGCATTTTGATAAATATTTCGTCCACGATACTTAGTAGGATTTATAGATTTGCCTCTCCACCAAGTATACATTTGGATCATTTAATGTCCGAGCCAAGTGTTTGTAATAAACAAGCCTTTTTTTAATCATAAGCTAATCAATTTCTCCCCGTTTCCGTTCGTTCTTGGCTCTCTCAAATGACCAAGTATCCTTCCGGTAACTTCTTGTTGTACACCAACAGAGCTATTCATATCTCTGAGTAGAATGATTCTTTCCCTAGGATCGCAAGAATCTGCTATAACCCAAAGGTATCTCTTACAACTCTACTGATGCCATCACCTGGAGAGTAGCATGCTATAATAAATAGCTTTTTAATTTACACTTTCATTCTAACCCATAACAATCTAGGACATACACATTCATACTTTTTCGCATGCTGTTATTCTTTCTCATCAGTAATAATCTGACCAGATCCCTGGCTACCATGTGATTCATCATCTACTCTTGACAAAAGTTCTAATGCATTCTCTATCTTCTTTACTACACATCCCTTCTTCTTCATTTCCGGTACACATAGAATATCTAGCTTCTTTACGCTCATTGTACCCCGCGGGTCCCTTTTTTTAGGATCATTTACACCTCTAGCATTCCAAACAGCCAGTCTCCATTCATCGCTCAAAACTTTTTCGAGGGCATGCCTTTCGTCAGCGGAAGTATCAATCATATCCGAGGGTGCATTATTTCTTGTATTGTTCATTATTTAAAATGAATATCCGAATACCAACTTCAAGCAAAGAATGTTTTGCATGAGTATAAATCATGTTTAAACTAAGCAGCTAAATCATCATAAATTGGTGTGTTCATTTATAACAGTTCGTCCCACTAAACTTCGATCATTGGAAGGAAAGTATGACGACCAAGCCAGAACCAAAGAAATTGTAATCTATTCATATTGTATACTAAGGCGGGCACCAGTTTCCTGTAGTTTGGTTTTTAAGATGGGAAAAGACCATTCGTTACTTCGTAAATGTGGCAACGATTCTCAACTCTGAATAAAGCGCGACAATCTATAACTTCCACAAATTTTCATTACCCTCTATAAGTTTTCCAGATTTCCAAAAGTTTCAAAGATTCCCAAACATGTTTATCAATTTTCAAAATTTTTCACAAGTTTGTCAAAGTTTCAAACATTTCCATCAATTAAAAAAACGTCCACAAGTTCAACAGTTTTCAAAGGCTGTCCAAAATTATTATACTATCTACCCAGGCCCTCCAAGGTGCAATGTATTCTACCGTGACAAAGTTTCGGACAGGTAGTTCAAAGCCCTATCGCTGGGGCACTACATTCGCCACACACACAAATAAAATTGTGTCATCCATGCGTCCAGTTATGCCATACACAACCTCATTGCTTTTGAAAACTGTGGTTAAGGCTATAAACCACACAAAAAAATTCATATACTTTTTGACGATGTAAAGAGCGCATGCACATTTTTTAAAATCTATAACATCAATTTCTGTTAAAAATTGAATATTAAGTTAACAAAACTTTATGAAAAAATTGATCAAAAAGTTTTTTTTATAGTGCTGATGTTATCATAACCCCTCATCTCTCTAATAAATTTTACAAAAGGGCTGTCGATTTTTGCAGTGAGTCTATTGATTTTAATTTTATAATGCTCATTGATAAGATAGTCAATAACAATAATAATAAATGAATATATTTGTTGACGCTGTGTAGATAAGGAAGTGCATTTCATAAAATCCATAATATAAATTCTGTTCAAATTAAATATTATAATGTAGCGAAGTTTCATGGAGATCATGAAAAGTATTCAATAATGTTTTCTTATCGATCGTAAAGAAATGAAATTAATGGATTCACTGGAAAAATCGTCAGCCTCTCGTAAAATTTTTGAGAGAGATGAAGTGTTATGATAATGACAACACGATTTTTTGAATTTTCTGCTCAATTTTTTCACAAAATCTTGTTAACTTAACACTTGATTTCTCCGAAATTGATATTTGGGGTTTTAAAAAATTCACTTTCTGCTCTTCATACCATGAAAAAATTTAGTCATTAATTAATTTTTTAGTGGCTCATAACCTTTGTAACAGTTCTAGAAAATCATGAAGCTGTGTGCAGCCCATCTCGGCTCACCAAAGACACACAGTTTATTTCCGTGTGAGCGAATGTAGCTTCTCAGCCGTAGGGCTTTGAACTATTTGCCCGAAACTGTGTCCTGGTGAAATACATTGAAGCTTTGGGGGCCTGGATGTACCCTGAATGAAACTTGATAAGCTAAAAAACTTCCATAAATTCCTGTTACCCTCCAAAAGTTACCCAGATTTCCAAAAGCTGCATGAATTTTCACAAATTTCCATAAATCTCCAATAGCTTCGAACATTCCCAAACACTTCCATTAATTTTCGAAATTCCTTAAAGTTTCCAAAAATTTTTGTTTGGGATTGGACGGAAATTGTTTGTTCAGTTTCTAAAACCTCACGAAAAACACATTTTCCATTGAGACCGGAAATTTCAATAAGAAAAAGTTCACAACGCGAGAAAAATATCAGCACTTAATAAAAAAGTTTGACAACATTGAAAAATAAACGCGTGGGAAAGAGCTGGCAGACTTTTTTGCCCACAGTTTATTGTTGGCTAATTGCTCTGTGATTGATACAATCACCTATATCACCCTTTCTCTTGTAAAGTGGAACGGTAATCGCCTTTGTCGAATCATTTGGATCTTCACCGTTCTCAGCCCGAATATTCATAACTTCGCGGAGCCACACAAACGAATATCCATCACCGCTCTTAAACATTATGATGATGATACCAACCACACTAGTAGCCTTACCATTCTTTAGTTTTCTAATTGCAGACATAATGTCGCGGATACTCATTCTTATTTCACCGCCAACACCGGAATTGTCTAACATAGATTAGCAATGTCAGAAATATGATTTTAAAAGATAAGGGCTACCTTAATGTGCACACTGCAAGCGTTGCCTATGCTTGACTTATGCTTTCTTTGTTTATTCATTTATTGTTCTAGCAACCCCTGCCTACAATCCTCGAAACAAACCCTTGTATGAATTTCAGCCTCCTGCTGCTGCTTCCGGCACTAGTTACGCCGACTATTGTTAGTCGAGTCGTATCTGTCAGTTACCCTTAAGAGGACACTTCCGTCCTTATGACAATCAAGAAGAAACCGGAGCGAAACGAGTGCCATGCAAAATGAAAGGCGGCACGTTCAGCGACGATTTCATTAGCAATTGCTGGCGTTAATTTCCACCGAAGTGCTGGAAACGCGAGGATTAATTTAAGAAACGCAACTTTGTTACTCCGTTTTATGGTTCGCTTTCCTTATGCTTCTTGATGAAATTCGCGAGAGCTCGGCGAAATAGAGATGCTTTTTTCTGGAGGAGAATTTATGAGCGGAAAAATGACAGGAAGTTTCATCGTTCAAATAAAAGTTTTAATAGGCACAAGCTCCTTCCATTGCAAATAATTGTGAAGGCAGAGACTGCTTTCTCGACGTTTATTTGAAGTACGTCTTCTAGTTACATATGGATTATTCTACAGAAGGTACACTTTTCAGTTCGACTTTTGTGGCAAAGAGTTTTTGAGATTTTGAAATCTTTTCGCCCTGAAATGAATTCACACGATCCTCGAAAGTAAGGTGATTCGCCCAAGATTAATTCCGAAAAATATTGATATTTTAGGGATAGTTTCGCACCGCATCAGTTAACAGTGGGCCAGGAGTGCCGGTTCCGTGGCCAGAAGTCGGCAAACCCATCAAAATACATAAAAATGAATTTCAATCACGCCTATATGCGGTTTTTTGGATCTCTAAATCTAAATATAAAGTCAAAATTACGATAAACAAAATGGTGCATTACATATGGTGGACGCATTTATTAAAAAATTATGGGATTTACTCTCATTGAAAAACGATTTTTCATGAGAAGAACTTGACCTTCGAATAGTGTAAACAATTTTTGTATAGACAATTTGTTTTGAAAATTCGAGTTACGGAAAAACTGATAGCACTAATGGATTCTTTGGGAAAAATTACATAGAGTCCACGTATCAAACCATTTTTTTCTCCACCTTTTTGAATATGTAGTATAAATAAATAATTCCATCGTACGACACCCGCTTACGCATTTAATTATATTATATACCCACGACATATAGTGATCTCAGGCTTCGGAGCTGAAAAAGGCTTAGGAGATGACCGCAGACTTCGGAGGTGAACGCAGACTTTGGAGTTGACCGCAGGCTCCAGAGCTTAAACAGGCTTCAGAGATGATCAGGCTTCAGAGATGAAAAAGGCTTCGCAGGTGACTGCAGGCTTCGGGGATAAAAAAGGCTGCGGAGATGACCACAGGCTTTGGAGCTGAAAAATGCTTTGGAGATGATCCAGTCTTCGGAGATGACATTTTTATTCATATCTGGGAAAGCAATGATGATTTTTCAAGTTTCATAGGCTTTAAGTAGAGATAACAGTTTAAAGATAAGCTCCGATGAATTTTGGATTCTTGTTTCAACTTTCTCAAGTCATGCCACAATCTAAAATCGAGTCACAAAATTCGAGAAATTCTTGATATTTTTCAAAAAGCTTCTCACGTGATACATGCTCTTTGAAAAATCAAAAATATCTCTGCTGGAAGTCATTTTGTCCGAAATTTCATAATCTTTCTAACCGTTTTTTGAAAAAGTTTCTGTCTTTCTTTTCGATCGAGTTATCATCTCTCAAATTCGTCAGGGATAGTGAATTTCCAATGCAGTGTACGTATTTGCATATTTTTGATGATATATAGACAATCCGCTCGAGACGCTTAAGCCTCTGCCACAAGTTGAGCCCGTTGAGATTTTTGAAGTTTTATTGACTCAAATTAAAGATAAGATTTTAAAAAAGAGGTCCTGTAAGTTTTAGATTTTTGCTTTAACTTTGCTTGGTCATGTCACAAGTTGAAGTCTAGGTACAAAATTCGAGAAATTCTTGATTTTTCTGGAGAACTCTTCACGTGATATATGCTTTTTAAAAGCTTGAAATATCTCAACCAGGCATACATTTGACCTAGGATCTTATAAGCCTTCTATTTTCTGAACAAATGTGTATCTTCATTTCCAACCGAGTTATCATGTTTCAAAGCCATCAGTGACAGTATCCGACAATATTGAACATATTTTGACACTTCCGATATTCAGACGATCTGCTGAAGATGCCCAAGCCTCTGTCGGCCGGCTTCGCATCTTGAGCCGACTGAAACTCGGCGCAAGCATGCTTGGACATTTTCAGCTTTATCTCGGAAACCCATCAAGATATTTCAAGTTTTATCGGCTCAAAGTAGAGATAAGACTTCAAAAATGAGGTCCTGTAAATTTTAGATGTTTGCTTTAACTTTGCTTGGTCATGTCACAAGTTGAAGTCTAGGTACAAAATTCGAGAAATTCTTGATTTTTCTAGAGCACTCTACACATGATATATGCTTTTCAAAAGCTTGAAGTATCTCGACTGGGCATACATTTGATCTAGGATTTTATAAGCCTTCTGTTTTCTGAACAAATGTGTATCTTCATTTCCGACCGAGTTATCGTGTTTCAAAGCCATCAGTGACAGTTTTCGACAATATTGTACACATTTTGACACTTCCGAAATTCAGACGATCTGCTGAAGATGCCCAAGCCTCTGTCGGTCGGCTTCGCATCTTGAGCCGACTGAAAGCCGGCGCAGGCATGCTTGGACATTTTCAGCCATATCTCGCGAACCTGTTAAGACATTTGAAGTTGTATCGACTGAGAGTAGAGATACGATTCTAAAAATAAGGTCCTGTGAATTTTATATGTTTGCTTCAACTCTGCTTGGCCATGTCGCAATTTGAAGTCCAAGTACAGAATTCGAAAAGTTCTTGATTTTTTTGAAAAAGCTCCTCACGTGATACGTCTTTCAAAAAGTTAGAGATATCTCCACTAGGAATACATTTGATCTGGAATTATATAAGCTCTCCAGCTTTTTCTTAAACATATGTGTATCTTTATTTCCGACCGAGTTATCGTATTTCAAAGTCATCAGTCACAGATAATTTCCGACGGTAGTGTACCTGTACATGTTTTGATATTTCCGATATATAGATGATCCGCTCAAGACGATACATCCCGGAAGATTACTTATTCATATAGATGCATATTCATTGTGCTAGTGCGTACCCATGTACCCACTCCTACAATTCAGGTGATCAGATATCGGCTGCACAAACAGCCGGGGGCTTTCATGCTTCGATTTTAATGGCGAAGTCGTCCTTCATGGACCTTTGCCTCTTATGATTATGAAATACGAAACTCTATACTAATGAGAAAGTACAAGTTTACCTCGAAATCTGTTTTCACTTTATTGTAGTTCAACTGAAAATAAGAATTCTCACAAAAAAGACAAAATTTTGGATTTTTCCAACCTTCACCTTCTCATTTATTGTTATTTGATAAAAAAAGGTTCCACTCATTTTTTTAGATAAAAAAAAATTAAAGGTGAATCTCGACCCTTGAAGTTCCCTGCATCTACCCTGAAATAATTTTCACCAAAAAAAGTTTGCACATCCCGTTTCACTTCTTAATATGTTTTAGGGATATCTCCCCTCAGTATTTTAGGCCAGAAATGAAAAAAAGCTATTGGTTCCTTTTTGGAAAAATAACATTTTGAATATTTTCTCTCTAATTTTTGCGTACTTAGATATTATTTAAAATTAAAAAACTGAAGAAATCGCGGGAATGCACTTTCAATTGGTTTTTAAGAAAATATATACGAAGATGAGAAAAAAAATAAAAATGGATTGTTTCGAAAAGGACCTAACCAATTGATTTTCATTTTAGGCTTCAAATATTCAGAAGGAATCCCTAAAACAGAATCAGAAAGAAGTCGAAATTTGCGAGCTACTTTCAGTGAAAAATGGTTGTGCTAGGCGTGGGGTACTTTAAAAGTTGAGAGCCACATCTAAATTTTATTTTTTCAAACTTGGAAAAATTAGGAAAATCTTTCTTCCCCAAATAGCACAACATGAGGGGATGAGACTTGATAAAATCAAATCATTTTTTATCACTATCTTATATCAAAAAGCTTATTAGCAAAAATATTGTAAGCGTGCTTTAGAAGGCCCATAAAAGAGAGAGGAGTAGATACAATTTTGATAGAGAGGATGAAATAGATATTTGTGGAGGCTAAGGTAAGGGTGAAGGTAGAAGAAAAGGAAGGGGAGGAATGCTGGACAGGAAGGAGACTAAGACAAGGGTGCCCTTTGTGCAACCATCTATTTAGTGTCCTATTGTGAGACTTGGAGGAGAGTATGGAGAGGTAAGGAAAAGTGGGGTCAATATTGAGAACGGGCAAACTGTATTTACTAGCATACGCAGACGACGTAGTTCTAGGAGCGGGTGATGAGAAAGGGATGAGTATGATGATGGGAGCATTCGAAAAGTATGTTAGAGAAAAAATTAAAGGGTGAGTGTAAGTAAGACTAAGATAATGTGGTTTAGAAATAGAAAGCATGGAAAAGAGTAGAATTGAAAAATAAATAGCGAGGTGGTGGAGTTGGCGGAGGAATTCTGATATCTAGGATTTTATGTCGGAGCAGGTGAAGGAATGAAGGAAATGAGGATAAGATTGGAATGTGCGAGTGAAGTAACGGAATAAGTGCGAGATATAGGGGAGAGAAGGTTCAAGGACGACTGGAGGACGAGATTGCTGATGATTGACGTGCCTGTGTGGTGAGTGTTAGGTGATGGAGTAGAAATTTGATGATGGAAAAAGCATAAGAGTGTGGAAAGTCTGCTTGAGAGCTTTCTGAGATGTGTCATAGCGCTAGAATGGAGCTGCCCAGGTTATATACTAAGATAAGAAATAGGACGAGAGAAAATGGTGTTCTGGCAACTGGAAAGATCCTGGAGTTTTGGACAAAAATAGAGAAGGGGGAGGAAAGCAAGTTTGCACATGTGACCGGGAGAATAAGGACAATGAAAGAAGGGGTAACGTTAGACGTTTGAAATGGGAGAAGAGAGATTCGAAATGAGGTTTGCATGTGGTATGCAAGTGAGGGGTAGAGAATGTCAAGGAGTAGAGGAAGAGATGATGGCAAGGTAAGGAGAGGAAAGGCAGGAAAAAATCTCGAAGTTAAGGTACAACAAATGGTATAGGATGGTGAAAAGTAAGGGGAAGTGGGAATAACTGAAAAAGATTAAAAAGGAGATTCAACGGAATTGAGTGGTGAGATGCAGAGTGAGAGAGGGGGTAGGCATTAGATGAATGAAGAGGAGAATTTGTGTAGAGTATGTAGGTATGAGTGACGATGGTGAGGAAGGGGGACGGAAGAGTATGGAAAAAAGAATAAAGTGTATTTTGAATGGGAATGTTTAGGGAGAGGAATGGATGAAGAATCAGGAAGAGTTGAGAAAGAGAGAGAGAGACAGCTGGTTGCACGTGGTAGGAAAAAGCCAAAAAAAGGACTCCTTATGCTGAAGAGTAATGAAGTAGGGTTGCGGAATAGAGCTACAATTTTAAGATTGGTAGTGGTAAATGGAAATGAAAGCCTAGGACAAGGTAGCAAGCGCTTAGGAGTAAGAATAGTGGTTGAGTCGATATGTAAGGAATAGTAAGATAGTATATAAGGATTGACGTAAAGAGAATATGTAGATAAAAAAACATTTAATGGTTCTGTAAAAACTCTCGAATCCGTAAAAGGGAGAGAGTATAAACAGAAAGACAATGAACCTAATTTGATGATGCATTAAGAAGTTGTACCCTCTTGTATCAAAAATATCATTAGCAAAATATTATTTTGAAAAAAAAGCAAATATATAGGTGCATAGTGAAATAATTTTCATTGAAAAAAATCATCTCTCACGTTTCACATTTATGGTGCATGTAGAAAGATAATTAATTCTAATTCCTCATCTGAGAAATTAATTTCTATGGAATTGAAAATTATGCTAATTTAACAATCCAAATTCATTTCATGGGGCTTTGTTATCAACTCCAGTAATAATTATTTCAGTACTCAAACTGTTAAAATCGTCTCTGTGGAAGAAACTTTATAGTTATATGGTGAAAATTTAATTACGCGACTATTACCCGTGAAATTGGCCTCACTGTTCAGTTCTCATCGATTTTCACATTCATTTTCCGTACGTAAATACAGCAATCACCTTCAATGTTTTCATTTCAGGTGGTTCGAAAATAAAAATTTTAGGAACACAGAACCTCCATCAAATTCCCTGTTTTTCCATCTAACACTTTACCGAATTATTGAACTGTTTGTTAATATGCTAGCATAAGGGAATCCCCATTAAAGTATTGCACACTTCGAATATACAGTATGAGGGCTGTCTTACACGTTTTCAATTTGCTCACATGAAATAGATTATTCAGACCAAAAAAAAAAATTAACAATACCTGAGATGAAAACAATGATACATTGAGGAATTAGTATTGATTGGAGGATCGCAGGAACTTTGGTGTCTCTTATTTTATCTTTCCAATTTGATTTTGCTTACTTGAAACAAGATTATTCAGACCCAAGGGGTCATTTACTCGGATTTTTGGTGCACACTAGAATGTAAGATTGAAAAATTGCATGGAATCGCAAGAGATTGCATATTTGTGACTGTGAAATATTGCATGAGTTTGCGAAAAATTCCATGGATTAGAACAAATGTATTATAGAAAGCCGTTTTATAGAAAATGATTATAGGATAAACAGCACTGGAATAAATAATAGAAAATTTTGAAGTTATTAATGTAAAGAGTATAAAAACTACAAAAAAGCTATTCATATTACGCCACTCTTAATCTCATATGGAAGTTCTGTACGTAAAATAACGATTCTGCACAAATAAACTTCACACACCAAAAATCTGTGAACTCCTTTGATATCTTTAAAATCGCTTGAAATTTCATCGAAATCCAAGGAAATCTTTTGGAGCCGCTTAAAGTTCCTTGACACATTAGGAAATGTTTTTAAATCCATTGAAATCTTTAAAATGTGTTAAAATCTGTAAAAACACCTCGAAATCTTTTAACCGCTTTTGTATTCCTTTGAAATCTTCGAAATCTTTAAAACAACTAGGAATCTGTAATCATTAAAAATCCTCTAATTGAAAAATTAATTAAATTGACATTTTGAATTTC
Organism: Melikaiella ostensackeni; assembly: GCA_032362435.1. Taxonomy (NCBI): domain Eukaryota; kingdom Metazoa; phylum Arthropoda; class Insecta; order Hymenoptera; family Cynipidae; genus Melikaiella; species Melikaiella ostensackeni. Next base: position 12,457,676 of record JAUMHM010000078.1, read on the forward strand.
GCTATAAATCCCTTGAAATTCATAAAAACCCCTCAAATCTTTCAAATACTTGGAGGTCCTATAAAATCACTCAAGTCTTGTGAAATTCTTTTAAATTTGTAGAAGTCTTTAGAAATCGTCAAAGTCCATTAGAATGAGTGTAAATCATCTAAAGTCTCCTGAATACGAATTAAATTGAACCCATTTAATTAATTTCTCTGGAAAAACCTTTCAAATCCCTAGAAATCCTTGAAATCTCTTGAAACCATTGAAATCGCTAAGAATCCCTTAAAATTTCATTCTCTAGAGTTTAGTTCATTAGAAATCCCTCGAATATAAATTTAGTCGAAGTTATTCATTAAGGTGCTCTAAAAACACGACAAAATCTCTATAATTCTCCGAAATCCCTTGAAATCTTTCAAACTCTTCGAGATTCAATGGAATCCGTCAAATCTTGTGGAATTCCTTGAAGGAACTTAAAATTCCTTGAAGTCGGTAAGAATTGCTTGAATTTCCATTTAATTTTTTTATTTCCCAAGTTCTCTAGAAATCCCTCGAAATCGTGAAAATCTATTAAAATAAGTGAAAATGGTTGAACATCCTTTGAATATGATTTGAATTAAACTGATATGTTAGAGTTCACTAGAAGAATCGTTCAAATCTCAAAAATTTGTTGAACTCCCTAGCAGTCTTTTGTATTTTCGGGCATTCAATATTCCCTGAAATACTTAAAAATCCCTTAAAATCGCTAGAAGTACCTTGAAGTTCAATCTAATTTCATCTGTTCCCAACTTTCTCTGAAAATCCCTCATAATCATTTCTATGGCATTTGCTCCCAGTAGGACCCTGCGGTGGTTATATAAACTATTTTTTTAACTATATAATATATATATATAATTATGACTAATAATATATATATATATATATATATATATATATATATAAAATGAATAAATAATAAATTATTATTTAAGTCCCCTAATTATAAATTGAATTGAACTGATTTATTAAGGTTCTCTAAAGAAGCCGATTGAATCTCTAGAATTCTGTGAACTCCCTTGAAAATTCTCAAATCCTTGGGGATTCAATATTTCTTGAAATACCTTGACACCCCTTGAAATCGCTAAGGATACCTCGAAATTCAATTTAATTACATTTTTTTTCATTATTTAAATGAAATTGATTGAATTTATTCAAATTAATTCAAAAGAAACCTTGAATTATTAAATTAATAAAAAAATTAAATTGAATTGAACCTTAAATTTATTTAAGGTTCTCTAGAAATGCACTGAAATCTTTGGAAATCCTACAAAACTCTTTGTGATCCCTCGAAATTTTTTTCATTAAATGAAATCATTTGTAATCCCTTTCAATCTTTGAAAATCTTAGAAATCTATCAAATAAGTAGAAATCATTTGAAATTCATCAAAAGCAAAATAAACTCAACTTTTTAATTGAAGTTCTCTAAAAAACTGTTCAAATTTCTTGAATTTTTTGATATTCCTTCAATTCTTTTAATTCCTTAGAGATTCAGTTTTCCTTGAAATACCTCAAAATCCCTTGAGATCGCTGAGCATCCCCTAAATTTCGATTCAGTTCCATATATTTTCCAAAGTTTGCTAGAAATCTCTTGAAATATTTGGAAATCCTACACAATTCTTTGGAATCCTTTGAAATCTTTGAAATCGCTAGAAACCCGTTAAAGTTTCATTCTCTAGAATCGAGTGCTATAAAAATCGCTTAAAATCTTTGTAAAGCTTACAAAATTCTATAAATTTCATTGAAATCTTTTGAATCATATCAATTTCTTCGAAATACCTTAAAATCCCATGAATTCTTTGGGATCGCTTAGAATCCTTTGAAATTTCATTTTATTTCATTTATACTTCAAAGTTCGCTAGAGATCTCTTGAAATCTTTGACAATCCTACTAAATTCCCGAAAGTGTTTGAAAACTTTTGAAGTCTTCTGAAATCCCTTGAAATATTTTGAAATCTAACGTAGTTCATGGAAGTGTTTTGAAATGTCTTGAAAATCAATGCAATTCTTTAAAATTAGTTGAAATGTTTGGAAATGCCATCAAATCCTTTGAAAAGCCTCAAAATCCGTAAAAATCCCTCAGAACACATTGAAATCCGTAGGAATCCCTTAAAAACCTTTGATATGTTTGGAGATCTCTAAAATCATTCATAACCTCTTAAAATTTTCATGAAGTCTGATGAAATCTCTTAAAATCCGAGAAAACTCTCTGGAATATTTTTAAATTCGTTGAAATCCATTGAGGTATTTGAAAACTTTGAACTTTTTTGGAATCCCGTGAAATTTCTTGAAATCTGTGAAATCTAGTTAAGTCCTCTGAAATGATTTGAAATCCTACGTTATGTGATTAAATAAATGATTCGCTTGTAGCTCATCTATTCTTTTGCAGCAATTCGTTTAATACTTCAAAATTATTTATTTTTATACTAATTTTCCAATAATGTTTCTTTTATTATGATTTTTTATAATGATTTTTATAGAATCGCGAAAAAATTATAAGAAATCCAATCTGGGAATATCAGGAGAGACCCATACTGAATTTCCTGCAATATTTTTTCGTGAGGGGGCTATAAAGAATTGCAAAAGATTGCATGGGATTGCATGGGATTGCATGAAATTGCAGAGAGAGTATACGCTAGATTGCAGGAGTAATCAAGCCCTCGTCCAAACCAAAAAAAAATTCCACGATACATTAGATGAAAAAAAGATAAATTACAGAATCTGTATTGATTGGAGGATTGCAGGAACTTAGGAGACTCTTGTTTTATCTTTCCAATTTGATTTCCTACCTTTACCTTCTTCCACCGTTAGATTTCAAGGAACATTTACCAGAACATGGCGTGGTCTTTAACTGAAGACGATTGAAGGGTTAAGCTGTAGATTGTAAGATCGTAAGCATGACCTTTATCTTCGATCAACCGTGAAAGGATCCCATTATCCGTGATTTGTCTCTGGAATCACTGGAAACGAGTAGGCAATATATTTCGTACCTGGGCGTCCCTCGTCTTCTTACTCACATCTTCTCACTGCAGTAGAGCTTTGTATCACACAGTATAGGAATCAGTCATACCCCTTAGGGAACAGTTATTAATAACCTAAGTATGATTTTGAAATTTTAAACTAAGCGACTTTCGTTCCCTCTTTCTTTCACTTATCTTCTACAACAACCATGCCACTTTTCACATTCACTCTTTCATTCTTTCTCATACTCTCCTCTAGCCCCCCCCCCCATTTCTTTCCTC
>JAUMHM010000078.1:12461034-12480461 GCA_032362435.1 Melikaiella ostensackeni
CACCTCGTCAAATCGTTCCTTCCCTTAAATCCTTACCACATTCTCTTGCCAGCTTCCTTTATCTTCAGTTCCTCGTATACCTCCTTCCCATACAAGCTCTCATGTTTCCCATTCACATATTCTACACCTTCTGTTTTCTTTCTTCTCCCAACACTGCTGTCCAACGAAAAAGCCTAGTAAGTGATATTTGCCATAGAGGTTATTTTCAAGGGCACGACTGTCTGAAAATAGTCACTATAGCAAATGTCACTTACTGGGTTCTTCCATTGGACAGTACAATACATCTCTTCCCTTACCTCGTTTTTTAATTTAAATCTTACTCCAGTCCCTTCTTCTATATCTCTAGCCGTAAAGAACTCCCTTCTTTCATCTTCTGATTTAGTTAATTCTATCGCTCTTCCTCTACTTTCTTTTACCTCCTTTGAACATTTTTTCACAAACTTCCCTCCCTTTCCCTTCCTTAGTTTCCCATCAGACTTTCATGCCATCTCTCCCGCTCTAGTACTTAATTTATCCCTTTGTGCTCCTTCTTTCACTACATTTCTTGATATCCTTTCAAATATTTGAACTCCTCACTTCTAACTTTACTCTCTCCCATATCCCAGTCCATTATTTTTTCCCCCTCCTTTTCCAAACCTCATTTTCTTTCCTTTTCTACATTCAGATTCAACTTTTGCCCATCTAAATACTTCTTGAACCCTGTAATCAAGCCTGCTATCCCTTTTTCATCATCTGCCATTGCCACTGTATCGTCCGCGTATGCTAATGTATATATTTTTTCTTTTCCCATCCTAACTCCTCTTCACTGCAAATGTCGAAAGATTTCCAGCAATTTGAAAGGATTTTAACAGATTTCAAGGGATTTTAAGGTATCTCCAAGGACTACAAAATGTTTTCAATGAATTACAAAATTTTTACGGGGTTTATCGAGATTTCCAAAGCTTTTCAGGAATTTTATGACATTTCAGGGGATCACAAAAGTTTTTGAGTATATAAAACGATTTCGAAGGATTACGAAAGGTTTCATAGATTTCAAGTGATCTCAAAAAATTTCAAGTATTTGAAGAAATTACCTGGTACAATTCCAGAGAGGATCTCAATTTTTTCAAGTTATTTCACCAGATTTTAAGAAGCTTTAAGAAGTTTGATCACATTTCAAGAGATACTTGAGGATTTCGACGGATTCTGAGGGATTTTGAGGAATTTCAAGGAATTACGAACTGTTCCCGTGGATTAGAAGGAATTTTAAGAGACTTAAAGCAGTTTGGATGATTTCACGGAATTTCAAAGGATTTTGAAAGATTCAAAAAGATTCAAAAGTATAGCCACGGACTTTAGAGGATTTCAAAAGATGCACGGAATTTCAAAGGATTTCCAATTATTATGAAGGATTTTAATGGATTTCGAGCAACTCTAATAGCGGTTAAGATTTTAATAGAATTTAAGATATTTTGAGGGATTTCAAGATATTCTAGATAACTCCCACACATTTCAAAGATCTTAATGAATTTACAGGGTTTTTTAAGATTTCAAGGAATGTCGTAAAATTTCGAAAATTTCACGAAATTTTAAGGATTTTCATGAATTTCTGAAGATTATAAGGTATTTTTATATGATTTTGGAGATTATAAGCGATTTTGAGGATTTCAAAATATTTCACGGAATCTCAAAGAATTTTAAGAGATGTCCACAGTTTTTGAAGGATTTCAAGGGATTTCCAGGCATTACGAAACGTTTCGGAGGATTTCAAGAGATTTGAAATGTTTTCAGTGATTCGGAAGGTTCTCAACAGGTCTCAAGGGATTTTAATGTGATTCAAATAATAACTTCAAAAGACTTTCAAAGACTTTCAAAATTTTCACGGAAATTAACGAGATTTTTAAACCTTTTTAGGAATTTCATGATATTTCAAGAGATCACAAAACTTGTTGCGTATATAGAATGATTTCGAAGGATTACGAAAGGTTTCACAGATATTTAGTTATCTCAAAAAATTTCAAGTATTTGAAGAAATTACCTGGTACAATTCCAAAGAGAATCTAAATTTTTTCAAGGTATTTTACCAGATTTTAAGGCGCTTCAAGAAGTTTGATCACATTTCAAGAGATACTTAAGAATGTCGACGGATTCCGAGGGATTTTGAGGAATTTCAAGGAATCACGAAATGTTTCCGTGAATTAGAAGGAATTTTAGGAGACTTAAAGCAGTTTAGATGGTTCCACAGGATTTCAAAAAATTTTAAGAGATTTAAAAAGATTGAAAAGTATAGGCACGGACTTTGAAGGGCTTAAAAAGATTTGGCGGAATATCAAAGAATTTTCGATTATTATGAAGGATTTCAAGGGATTTCGAACAACTCTAACGGCTTTTAAGATTTTAATAGAATTTAAGATATTTTGATCGAAATATAGAGATTCTAAAAGATTCTCGTAGATTTTAAAGATTCAATGAATTTTGAAGGAATTTTAAAGATTTCAAGAATTTCATAATATTTCGAAAATTTCACAGAATTTCAAGGACTTCCACGAATTTTAAAGGTTTATAAGATATTTTTATAGGATTTTGAAGATTATAAGCGATTTTTGGGATCTCAAAAGATTTCACGGAATCTCAAAGAATTTAAAGAGATCCCCACAGTTTTTAAAGGATTTCAAGGGATTTCCAGGCACTTTGATCATTTATTCCTTTTCAAGTAATTTCAAGAGATTACGTACGATATTCATGAAATTCGAAGGATTTTAAAGAATTTTCACATGATTTAAACAATTTTAGACCAGATACCTCCTATTGCAAAGATTTTTGAGGTTTTGGTGACTACTTCTCCTCTTCTTAGGTAAGATATTATATTTTTACGCAATGTAAGCGAGATTACTAAATGTTCCAAGGGATTTCAAGAGTTTTGAAATATTTACAGTGATTCGAAAGGTTCTCAGCAGTTTTCAAGGGATTTTAAGGTAATTTAGAGGACTACAAAATATTTTCGAAGAATTACAAAATTCTTACAGAATGTAACTAGATGCCTAAAGACTAAGGGGATTTCATGACATTTTAAGGGATTTCAAAATAAAACGGTTCAGAATCCCCACGTTTAATAAATGTAAAGAATAATCGATAATTGCGTGCACAACCACCTGAGAAGAAGGGATGAACAGGCCCGCGACAACGAGACCGCATTCGATGCGAGAGAGCTTTCATGAAGTCAGTCTTCGCTTAGCATCCTCGACGACGAGGTACCTGAGTGGGGCTGTGTCTTCCGAGAATTCCGTCCTCTAAGCCTACAAGTGACGAATTTTAGGTACCAAGCAGGAATAACCAGAAGCATAGTAAATGAATTTTTAAATATGCTCAAAAAGGATTCGAGGGGTTTTTGGCAATATTAAAGGAAAGTTAATAATCTAAGAGTGTGAAAAAATATGCTTTCGACGTTTTTCCTAGAAGCTAGAAATAGGTGATTGTGAAATCAGGTGAAATCAGGTGATTTACTCAGAACCAAGAATACGATTCTTCTTCAACCCTTTTTCATTTGGAAACTTAAGAATCTAATCTTTGAGGTTCTGAAATAAATTTAAAACACTTGATGTAAGTGGGGAATGGCGATGGTGAAGCACTTATTTAATTGGTGAATGTGTTTGACAGAAGGTGAAGTTGTTTTGGATTTTCAACCCGTTTTCATTCGGGAGCTCATCCAAACGAGTTCCAACCTCACAAAACACAACCTTATTCAAAGTTGAGTAATTGACCGATTTAAAGAGATGAATTCATTGACTCTAGAAATTTAATTAATGCCCAAAATGAATCCTTCAATTTATGCAAATTGAGTTCAAAAATCCGAAAAGTGAAATTATATTGAAGAAAGTTAATTGCTGGCCAACAAAAAGGCTGTTAAAACAATCCAGAATCAGTCTTGCGAATTATAAATTATACGCTTCAAAAAATGGTACGAATAGAATTATAAAAAACGGTACAAACTAGAGAAAAGAATAAAACTGAAATATCGGATATGAGAGAAGTCTATATTAATTGTTGAAATTGTAAGACAATTCTTCTTCTCGCTTCTGTAAGCTCCTTTCCCGTGATGATAATTGAGTAAGAATAACTGCTTGTTGAAAATGAAAACGATTGAGTTAATCGCGAGAATAGATACTGGATCAACAGACAGCTTTATATCTAAAGAATTCATTATAGAAAATTACTTGAAAATTCATGGGCTGAAATTAAAAAACAAAGTAGAATCGCTTTTGGCGTAAATCAAGAATTACTTATGGATGATAGAGTTTCATTTATAGTAGTTCTTGCGAATAAAACATTTCGTTTCAGGTTTATCGTTCTACCAGGACTGGTGCCGACGTGCATAATCGAGACAAATTTCCTGACCAGAGCATATTAAATCGGTCCAAAAATCTAATTTCTCTAGACAAATTTTACAGAAAAGACAAATGATACAATTTTACTTGGAAACTAATAATTAACTTATGACCAAAGCTTGAAACTGTCCGTGTGAATCCAGATTTAAGGGGTTGAAAATACCTGTTGAGATGAAAAAGTTATGCTCATATAAAATGAAAAATGCTCACACATAGAATAATGGCACAAAAGGATTTCAGGGGATTACAAGTGGCACGGATTGTTTCTTGGAAATTATTTTGAATTATGATGAATTCTTTTGATTTGCACTTAATTCTTTAGTATTTTCATGAATTCTTTAGAAACATTTTGGATTTATATGAATCTTTTTGAATTATAATTAATTACTTCGAATTATAGATAATTTTCTTTGAATTATCATAAATTCTTTTGAAATCTTTTTAAATTTTGTGAATTCTTATGAGTTCTAAAAAATAAGTTTGGGTCCGGATTGTTTTCAGGGAAATTATTTTCAATTATAATGAACTCTTTTGAATTATAATGAATTTTATTAAATTTTCATGGATTCTTTTGAAATATTTTGGAATTTTATGAATTTTTACTTATGCCAAGAATGAAGTTCAGGCACGGTCTGTTTTTTGAAGGAATATTTTGAATCATAATGAATTCTTCTAAATTATAATTGATCATTCCGAATTATCATAAATTCTCATGAAATATTTTGAAATTCTATAAATTCTTATGAATTCCAAAAAATAAGTTCAGACACGAATTATTTTTTTGGGGGAAATTATTCTGAATTATTTTGAATTATTTTGTATTATAATGAATCCTTTTGAGTTGAAATGAATTCAATTCAAATGATGATCAATTCTTTTGAATGTTCATAAATTCTTTTGAAATTTCTTGAATTTTTATGACTTTTTATGATGTCCAAAAAATAATTCCAGACGCAAGCGGCTTTTTTGGGAATTACTTTCCATTATAATAAATTTTTTTAAATTATAATCAATTGGTTTGAATTTTTATAAATACTTTTGAAGTTTTATGAGACCTTTTGATTTTCAAAAAATGAGTTCGGGCGCGGTTTTTTTTGGGAATTCTTTTCAATTATAATAAACTCTTTTGAATTATGAAGAATTTTTTTCTATTTTCATGAATTATCTTGAAATATTTCGAAATTCATGAATACTTACCAATGCACGGATTGTTTTTTTCTGGGAATATTTCAAATTTGAATGAATTCTTTTGAATTACAATTGATTCTTTTAAATTTTACTCAGTTCTTCAAAATTTTTCCTGAATTCTTCAAAAAAAATTGAATTTTTATGAATTCTTTTGGATTATAATTAGTTATTTTAAGTTATCATAAATTCTTATGAAATATTTCGGAATTTTTTGAGTTTCTATGAATTAAAAAAAAAGTGAAGGGGAAAAAAAGTTTTTGGGGGATTATTTTAAATTATTATAAATTCTTTTGAATTATAATGAATCCCTTTACATATCATAAATTCTCTCAAATTATAATTAATTCTTTTGAAATTTCATGAATTCTTTCGAAAACTCTTGAATTTTTAAGACTTTCTATGAATTCCTGGAAATAAGTTCAAACGCGGGCATTTTTTTTGAGATTCATTTTGATTTTAAATGAATTCTCTTGAACTATAATGAATCCTTTTGAATTATAATGAATTATTTCAAATTAAAATAAATTTTTTTTAATTTTCATAAATATTTTGAGTTTTAATGACTTTTTATGAATTGCAAAAAAAAATTTAGACACGGGCTGTTTTTTGGAAATTATTTTCAATTATAATTAACTCTCTCAAATTGAAATTTTTTTTTTTCATCTTTATGAATTCTTTTGAAATATTTTGAATTTTCATGAATTCTAATAAATGTCAAAAAATAAGTTTAGGCACAGGCTATTTTTTTTTTCAAGAAATATTTTGAATTATAATAAATTCTTCTGAATCGTACTTAATCCTTTGAAATTTTCATGAATTCATTAAAAACATCTCGAATTTCGAATTATCATAAATTCTTATGAAATATTTTGAAATTTTATGAATTCTTATGAATTCAGAAAAAATGGTTTATCAAATTAAAATTTTGAATTATAATGAATTATTTTTAATTATAATTAATCCTTTCGAATCTTTGTTACTTTTTTAAGTTTTACGAATTCTTTTGAATTCCTCTTAACCCCTCGAGTGGAACAGAAGTACTTTAAAATAATTTTGTCCAACATAATACATCAACCCTTTTTTAACGGTTCCTCTGACTGCATATTACGCTCTATCATATTTTCATTAGATCTACGAAGCTCGAATTCAAGAAGGATCGTGAACGAGACGTGAATAAAAGATGCGATACGAGGACATCCGTTTTCCAAATGCTGTCGGGCGCGCCGCCGTCGCACGAATCTTACATGCCGGAAAGGCTATCGAGTTTCAGCCCACAAGGAGCTTCGGAAGGACGAGACCTTTTAATTTATCGCGCGTTGATTTAATTAAATTCCTACCGGCGCGAAGCCACGAAAGCCGTTTTTCTTAATTAACTGCGCACAACCAAGGACCAAAACGGCCGGCTTTCTACGAGCAGAGAATGTCTCTCTCCCTTTTATTTACTTTATCTACATCTTCACTATCTTCTTCCTCTTTTCACTTATTTTTCCCAGTGAATCAAGTATTCGCCTTCTCAACAAAAAAATTGAGTTCTTACTCCATAATGCTTCGCTTCGCAAACATGAAATTGCTTTAATTAATTAAAATTCATTTTTCCATTTAATGATTAGATAAATACTTGTAGAAAAGGAATAAAATCACTTTCTTTTGTATAAAGGAGCTCAGAGACTGTTCTGTTATATTAGTTGAAGAGAAAATTGAATTTCATGAATGAAGCGAAATATTTTCACCTGAAGGTGTGATAAACACAGTAGTAAATTTAAACAGAAAACGCTCCTCTTCTCTCTTTCCCTCCTTTCATTATTTTCCTTTCCACTCCTTTTAATAATTTCAAAAAATATTTTATCCATTCTAAGCTTTCAATCTCCTGATAAACACTTTTACTGTTTTTCCTCTCTCTATTTACTACTTTTCATTCTTCATCCTCCGTGCTAGCCTTTTCTGCCTCCTCCTCAAAACCTTCATTCTCTTCTTCTTTTTTTCTATCACATAACTCACTATAATCTTCCTTCTTTCTCCTGTATTCTTCTGCACTGCTCTTTCCGTTCCTTTATTCTCTCAATTGCTTCCCCACTTCCTTTTTTTCTTCTTATATTCTTCATTCCTGCTACCTCATCTTCCCCCTTCGCTGATTTCTTCCTCAACCTGTAACATTCCTCAGCCTCAATCCTCTAAGATTCTTTTCACTTTTTCTATCACGTTGTCCATCTGCTCGTTCACAATTTCCTCTCTTATTTTCATCATCTCAATCTTCTTCCTATATTCTTCTATTCACTCTGCTGACCAATCACCTTTTCCTATCCTTTATTCTTTCATATTTTTTTTAGCTGATTTCCGTTCATCTCTTTTCCCCATCTCTACTGTCACTATTAGTGTGACATGATCCGAGTCTACGCACTCTCCTATCTCTAGCCTGATTATGTTCTCCCTCATCTCATCGACAACAATAACATAGCCCATTACTGTTCCTTTTTTTACCTCTGTATGAGTGCACTCTCCTTCCTCATTTCCCTCTATATTCCCATTTGAGATAAACAATCCTCACTGCTCCAATCTGTTCAGCAGTTTCCTTTCCTCTCCATTTAGTCTTTGGAATTCCTCTCAGTCCCATCCTGATCTCTTCTTCCATTAATCTTCCCTTCTGTTCTTTCAACCCATTCCCATCTTTTTTCTGTCCTATCAAATCTTTCCTTATTTCCATCACCATTCCTCCCGCTGCTCTCCCCTTCTTAATTTTTCTCTTCGCCTCTTGTACTTCCCACCCGTATCTCCTCGGTAGCCTTCCCTTCACTTTCTCCTACCCCCTCTCACCCAGCCATGTCTCCATCATCACCACGACTCTGCATTGCACCAAATTTTTCATAAACTTCCAAGCCTTTCATTCTGAGTCAGCTATATTCCAATAGCATATCCTCCATTCTTCCCTCCTTTGATTTCTTATCACTTTTTTTCCCACTCTCTCTTATTTTCTTCCCTTACGTTCCTTTCTCACTTATTCCCCCGACCTCTCACTTTACTGTCTTCCCTCTCTTCTTCCCAAGGAAGGTATAGTGTTACCAATAGTGGAAGAAGGAAGGTGAAAAGGGGTTAAAGATTATAGTGGGGTGACGTTGATGTCGAAATTATATAAGACTAGGGGGTCACTCCTCCTGCGCGTGCTTTGTGCGCGCTTACCACCGAAAGAGGTATATTATTGTGCAAAATTTGTTTAGCGGTTACTAACAGAAATACATAAGAATGATTCTAGTTGTCAAAATAACTGGAACGAGGCCCTCTTTAAGATTTATTTTCTTTTTCGTGGAAAGGGGGAACCCCCGATGTACGATTTATTATTTTGCATGTTTTCGACCTTCTCGATTATAATACATTTTGATATTTTCTTGAATTTCTTCTCATACAGTCTGCCCGTCGAGAGGGGGAGCCCCCGATCCACTGTTTATTATCATGCATGTTTTTACCTTATCTTTTATGTTACATGTTTATATTTTTTTCAACTTCTCATACATTCTGCTCATCGATTACTGTCTTCATCTTTGAGAATAGTTTTCTGTTATAAAAGGGCTCCCTTTAAGAGTTCTTTTCTTTTTCCTGTAAGAGGGGAGCCCCCAATTTACAGTTTATTATTTTATATGTTTTTCACCCTCTGCTTTCTGATACGTGTTATATAACCCTTGATGCACGGTTTATTATTTTGTATTTTTTTCACCTGCTCTCTTATATTTTGAATATTTGTACATTCTCATCAGAGAATGTATTAGAGTTGTGTAAAGTTTGACCCCCCACCCCTGTTTTTGCCAAATGTCCACGTTTTGAGACCCCTGAACCCGAAAAACATGTTTTTACGAATGTGTGTGCCTTTCAGTCTGTCTGTTTGTGTGCCTTTCAGTCTGTCTGTCTGTGTGCCTTTCAGTCTGTTTGTCTGTGTGTCTGTAGATTTTCAGTTTGTGAGCATGGTAACTTTCTAAAGAAGTGGCCGATTGGATTGGCCCTACAGTATGCTCTTTTAGCGTCCCAAAATAAAGGTAAGTTCGTTAGCCAGCCATTTTGGAGCAAAATTCAATGAGTTAGAGCATTTTGAAAATTTTTGAGACTACTTTTTCTTAAATTTGCAAATTCTATGTACGGCTATTCGTAGCGCTCAAAATGTGGAACAATTCATCTTGATGACTTTTTTCGCTAAAAAGAATGTGAAAGTATTAGCATTTACAATTGAAAAAAAAAAAAAAAACGGAAATGAAAATTTTAAGCCAGACAACGCGCGATATGAAAAAAAGTCAGAAGAAGAAAAACGTTGCTTTTTGAGAGCCTAAAAGATTGTCTTAACAACTTTTTGAATTTTCTTGAAAAATCGTAAATTTAAAGTTTGAGCCAAATAACGCGGGATACAAAAGAAAGTTGAGATATCAAAATTATTGCTTTTACGAAGACCTGAAGAATTGCTTCTAAACATCTCTTGGTAGGAGGCATAGTTTTTTTTACATTCTCATCAGAGAAGGTATTAAATTTGTGTGACATTTGACCCCACCCCCCGTTTTTGTCGAATGTCCATGTCTTAAGACCCTCTGATCACGGAAAACAGGTCCTAACGAATGTGGATGTATGTATGTATGTATGTCTGTGAACACGATACCCTTTGAACGAATTAATCTATTGGATTGGCCTTTGGTACACTCTTTGAGTGTCGAAAACTGAAAGTTAAGTTCGTTAGCCAGCCATTTTCGATGAAAATTCAAAAAGTTGGGGCATTTTTAACATTTTTGTGACCATTTTTGTTCAAGATCGAAAAATTATATGTACGGCTATTTGTAGGACTCAGAAAGTCGAACAATTCATCTCTATGATTTTTTTCGATAAAAAAAAATTATGAAAATTATAGCATTTTCAAAATTCAAAAAAAGAAACGATAATAAAAATTTTAAGCCAAACAATGCACAACATTAAAAAAAGTCTAGAGGAAAAAAGCGTCGCTTTTCGCAAGCTTTACAAGATTTTCATGAAGCAACTTTTTGAATTTTTTCGAAAAATCGAAAATTCGAATTCTGAGCCAAATAAGGCGAGATTCGAAAAAATTTGAATATCAAAATTGTTGCTTTTATAAAGACCTGTAAGTTTTCTTCTAAACATTTTTGGTATGAGGCATGGCTTGTTTTTTAAGTATGCAAAATGATATTGGAATATTTCAATTTTAATTTTTGAGCCAAAAGACGCTAGTTGAGAAAAAAAGTCAGAAGAGTAGAATTTGTGCTTTTAAAAAGTCAAATAAAATTGCAGTTAAACATTTCTTTATAAGACCAATCGTAAATCATCAAGATAATTTTTTAATCGTCTTTTTAACTATTTATTTGTATATATTATACAGTGAGCGCAAAAAATCGAGCACGAACGCGAGTATTATGATGAAAATGTATTCCTTAAGGCCGATAGAGCCTTACGTAAATAAATTTCCGATTTCATTTGAAATCAAAAACAAATTTAGTTATTTGGACATAAAGAACGCATAATACCGAGCGCGAAGCGCGTGATCCACATGTTTCGGTGTGTGAAGCGCAATGACCGAATCGCGCGCGCTAGGAGCGCTCAAACCGGAGAGTGAAGGGAGCTGCGTGCGTTGAGAATGTGCCCGTGAAGCGGGCAGATTTTTTCTAACCTTCTTCTTATACTATACACTGTGCTCGTGGACTAATGTTTTCATTCATTGAAAAAATCATTTATCTTAAAGAACATATATTTTGTTTTTATTTTAGATTGATTCTCAAGCAAATTGATTGAATTTTAAAAGATAATAAAATTTTGAATAATAATATTAATTTCAATTTAATTGTAGGATACTGTGAAAGCTCTCATGGAAAGCTCTAGAGACCTTTGTAGGTTCTCTTGGGACTTTCGTGGGAGGCACTGGAGGCCCAAGTGGGAGGCTCTGGGGGCCCTCGGGGGAGGCTCTGGAGGGCCTACTTAAAATTCCTGAAACAGCGGTGGTGGCGGCGAGATATTTTTATAGTATAGAGAGATATATGTGACGATGATATTAGAGAGGTTAGGAAGAGAAGTAGACGTGAACAAGATAATTCTACCGAATCAGACAAGATTTAGGAAAGGTATGGGACTGATAGATAATATTTATGTGCTAAAGTATATTATAAATAGAAGGATCAAAAGAGAAAAAGGGGAAATGACAGAAATTCAATGGCTTTGAAGGCGGCGTTTGACTCATTGGGCAGGAAAGATATAGATAAAGCTATGGAGAAAAAGATGATAGGAGAAGGTTTAATATATTGATTTCAGATTTGGAAAAAGGGATGAACGGTGAAGGACGCAGAGAAGTGAAAGTAGGAGAAGGAAAAATATATACCCTGGCATATGAGAATATAACCGTGATTTTGGCAGAGGATGAAGAACAAATGACGGGTTTAATGAGTGGGTTAAAAAAATACTTGCATGAGGAAAAGCTAAAGTTTAATACGGATAAAACGAGGGTAGTGAGGTTAAGGGAGCGGAGAGAGAGAGAGAGAAAATGGACAGCGAAATGGGAAGGTGAAATGTTAGAGGAAGTAAAGGAATTCATGTATTTTGGTCTTATCACAAAAGTGAATAAGAAACATGGAGAGCATATTAGGGAAAGGTTCGGGAAAGCAGCATGGACAACGAAACATATATGGGGCATAGGAAAAATAAGGTTACGAAAGATTGGAATAGGGAAACAAGGTTGTTTGATACGGTGGCATGGCCGATATTAGGTGACGGGGCAGAGATGTAGAGATGGAAGGAGAGGAAGGAGATAGAGAAGTTGCAAGAGAGATACATAAGATATGCATTAGGGATAGACTGGAGAACTTCGGATTATATGGTAAGAGAAGAAGCTCAAACGGATAAATTAAAAGCAAGGGCACATGGCGCAGATTCAACCCGATGGGAAGAAGAAAAAAGAGAGTATTTTAGAGATCGAGGGATTTGAGAAGAAGGGAATATAGGCTATGAGGAATTGGAGAAAAGAGAAAAAGAAGAGCAGGTAACAGATTGATGCGGGAAGATAGGGGAATTAAGATACAATAAATGGTATAAGGTGATAAAATGAGCAGAATTGAGAGGACACATGAGACCATGTATCGGATGTTTGTATGTGAGGAAAGGAGGAGAGGACAGGATGACAAGGGAATGTTAGGAAGATTTTAGGTACAAGAATGGAAGAAACAGTTAAAAAAACTAGAAGAAATAAGAAGAAGAACTAGTTTCATCCGAAATTCTTTAGTATTTCTAATGAAAAGGAGAAAAATGAGATAATAAGGAAAGCAAAAGTTTTTTTTTTCATTTCATCATATTGTCGCAATTATCATGAACTCTCCTATAAAAGTAGAAAGTGTGCGTCTTTGCAGTTTTCGATGCTCTGACTTTTCAAGGAGTAAACTCGTTATCGAGTAAATAGTCGAGCCTGATTTAAAGGACTGTAGACACTCCTTCGAAAAGTCTTAGAGGAAATCCACGTTGAACTTTGTACCACAGCAGAAATAGTCGCGGAAAGTGCCGTTTACTTCGAGCCAAAGACCTTCGCGTCGGTGCTCGTCGACGTAACATCTCCTCTCCTCTCCTCTCTCCTTCGACAACTTGTTCTGGCACGGCTATACTCTCTCGTTAAGATACCACAAACTCAGGGGAAGTTGTCGATACTCGACGGACTCGCACCGACTCCTCGTGTTTCCTCCTCCTTCCTCCTCTTCCTTTCTTTTCGTCTCAAATCGTTGGGAACCACCGGTAATCTCCTATTACCGTTGATAGAGGAGCAAAGTGAGAAATTGCCAGCTGCTCCACCAGATACACCAATTTGTTTGTGTTCTTTATATTATTACCTCTATGTCCCTTTTAATTGCCGCCCGGAAAAATTGTTATAGCAAATAATATTTCCTACTTTTTCGGCTATTGCATTATTCATAGATGTACGCGGCTCTCGTCACCTTTTTTAATTTTTTAAGGGAAAAATATTCAATAATTGAAGATACATAAGTTGAAGGATTTGCATTCATATGTCTCAGTTGCCTGACTTGAACTGGCTTTATACTACTGGAAAAGTTGAAAATCATCAGGGCAGGCCTAGAGGCCGTCCATAAACTACTTACGGATTTTGAGCTTTTTTGCCCCACTCCCGGAAAGTAACTTAGCCGTTGGCTAAATAAGGATTTCACGTTTATTCTGCGTTTTTTAGAGTTTCTGGCCCGTTTAGTTGCGAATATGCCTACGTGACCGTATGGTGAATTTTGAATTGTTTGTTGAAGGTTCGGTAATGAATCATGAATAAAAAATATAAAAATATCAGACTTCACGGCCCAAAACACTCACAGAACAGAGAAAATAGGGTGATTTTTGAAGAACATGGGAGAATAATAGGGAAATAAACTCTTTCAAATAAAATTAATGTAGATACGATATTGACTTTAATATAGAACGCTTCAAATTCCTAAAAATTAGGGTCGAAATTTCTTTCATTTTCAACATAATAGTTGAATTTTCAAACAAAAAAGATTTATTTTCTACGGAAAAAAATGAATTTTTAGCCAAACAGTTACATTAACCAAGAAAGATGTATTTACAGCCAAGAAGAATAACTTTCCTGCCGTGAAAGAAGACTTTTCAACAAGATAATTAAATTTTTAACGAAATAGTTGCATTTTTCACCTACAAAGATGAATTTCCTATCAAAAGAGGAATTTAAAAGAAAATAAATGAATTCTCGACCAAATAGTTGGATTTTCGACCAAAAAAGATGAATTTTAAACCAAGAATGGTATGCTCAAATTTTCAGTAAAAAAATATATCTCAACAAAGAAAAAGAGTTTTCATCGCGTTGATTTCAACCAACAAAGACCAATTTTTAACAAAATACATTAATTTTCTACTAAATAGTTGAATTTTCAACTTCCGAAGGATAAATTTCAAATCAAAAATAGAATACTTAGAATTAAAGATTGAGAAAGATGAATTTTCAACAAAGTAGTTTAACTCTCAACCAAGTAGTTGAAATTTCAACGAAAAAGTTAATTTTCTATTTATTAGTTGAATTTTCAAAGTAGATAGTTCAATTTTTTTACAAAATTGTACAATTTCCAAGCCAAAAAGACGAATTTGCTACAAAATATTCGACTTTTCAACTAAAATTATGAATTTTCAACCAAAAAATTACTTTTTCACAAAGTAAGTCAACTTTAAACTGAGTAGTTAATTTTTCGACGAAAAGAGATAAATTCTCAATGAAAAATGTAATGGTTGATATTGCAGTTAAACAAGATTTTAATTCGAAATCACAAACAGATGAATTCAAACATAAGAGACGAATTTTCAACAACATAACTGAATCCTCAACCAAAAAGACAAATCATCTATGAAACAGTTGAATTTCATACTCAAAAGTATGAGTTTTCAAAAAGATTTAATTTTCTACCAAGATAATTGAATTTTCAACCTAGAATATGAATTTTCGACAGAAAAGTTCATTTTCAACCAAATAGTTTAATTTTCTACCAAACCTGATAAATTTTCAAGCCAAAAAGACCATTTTTTTACACAACAGTTGAATTCTTAACCCG
The DNA here is from genome assembly GCA_032362435.1 of Melikaiella ostensackeni. Taxonomy (NCBI): domain Eukaryota; kingdom Metazoa; phylum Arthropoda; class Insecta; order Hymenoptera; family Cynipidae; genus Melikaiella; species Melikaiella ostensackeni. The sequence goes on from JAUMHM010000078.1 coordinate 12,476,159, forward strand.
ATAATATAAGTTTTCAACGAAAAAAAAAATCATTTCCAACCAGAGTTGATTTTTTAACCAAAAAAGATTATTTCTCAAAAAAATGTAATAGTTGATATCTCAACCAAACACGATTCCAGTTTGAAATCAGAAACAGTTGAATTCAAACAAAAAAGACGAAGTTTTTAATGAAATACATTAATTTTCTCCCAAATAGTTGAACTTTCCACTTCCAAATCATTAATTTCTAATCAAAAATAAAATATTTGGAATTTCAGATGGAAATTAATAAATTTTCAACAGAGCAGTTTAGCTTTCAACCAAGTAGTTGAATTTTTATCAGAAAAGCTAAGTTTTTATTCTTTGGTTGTATTTTCAAATAGATAGTTCAATCTTTCACCAAATTGTTGAATTCCCAAGCCAAAAAGACGAATTCGCTACAAGATAGTTGAATTTTCATCTAAAATTATGAATCTTCAACCAAAAAATAAATTCTTCACACAGTGAGTCAACTTTAAACCAAGTAGTTGACTTTCCAACCAAAAATGCTAAATTCTCAATGAAAAATGTAATAGTTGATGTTTCAACTCAACAAGATTTTAATTCGAAATCACAAACAGTTGAGTTCAAACAAAGTCAAACAAAAGAGACAAATTTTCAATATCATAACTGAATCCTCAACGAAAAAGACAAAACATTTTCAAAACAGTTCAATTTCATATTCAGAAGTATGAGTTTTTCTAAAGATTCAATTTTTTACCAAAATAATTGAATTTTCAAACTAGAATATGAATTTTTGACAGAAAAGTTCATTGTCAACCAAATAGTTTGATTTTCTACCAAACCATTAAAGTCTCAAGCCAAAAAGACAATTTTTTTTACACAACAGTTGAATTCTCAACCCGATAATATAAGTTTTCAAAGAAAAAAAAATCATTTTCAACCAAAGAGTTGATTTCTTAACAAAAAAGATTAATTCTCAAAAAAAATGTAATAGTTGATATCTCAACTAAACACGATTTTAATTTGAAATCAGAAACAGTTGAATTCAATTAAAAAAGACGAATTTCTGATAAAATACATTGATTTTCTTCCAAATAGTTGATTTCTCAGCTTCCAAAGCATAAATTTCTAATCAAAAATAGAATGGTTGTGTGGATAAATGGTTGGCTTCTAAAAGCAATAAAAGGAATATACAATGGTTGTAAAGCCAGTGTATGAGTAAATGGACAACTGAGCGATTGGTTTGATACTAAGCAAGGCGATAGGCATGGATGTGTTATTTCCTACTGGATGCTTAATACTTAATAATATAATAATAATATACATGGACAGTTGTCTAAGAATAGCTTTTTTGAATACTCAACTAAAACCAAATAATTTTCAACCAAACAGTTACATTTTTCGCCAGAAAAGATGAAAATTAATTTTTCACTAAAAAGATCCATTTTCAACAAAATAATTGTATCCTCAACTATAACCAAATAAATCGCAACCAGGCATTTGCAATTTTCACAAGAAAGACGAATTTTCAGCAAAATGTATAAATTTTCAACCAAATAGTTAAATTTTCAACAAAAGAAGATTAATTATAAGCCAAAAATGGAAAAATAAAATTTTCTGTCAAAAAAAAAACAGTCTAGTACAATGTGAAAAATAGAATATTCAACAAAGTAATTGAATTGTCAACAGAAGCAAAATAATTTTCAATCAAATCGTTGAATTTCAACTTAGAATATTATATTTCTACCAAAAAAGACGAATCTTTAATAAAATACATGAATTTTCAATTAAATAGTTGAATTTTTTACTAAAGAAGATAAATTTTCAACAGAAAAAAGAATTTTGAACAAAATAGGTACCGGTAGACTTTCCAACCAAAAATAATTAAGTCTCAAACAAAAACAGTTTGATTTACGGGGATTTACGCCTGAAAGGAAAGATTTTGGATACTCACGAGCCTCGTGAAGAGCAGCTTTGCATAGTTACTAATAAGTTACTACTATAAGTACTAATGATTACTAATAAGTAAGTAAATAGTTACTACTACTGCAACTACGTTGGATAACGTTTAGGACGTTTTCTCATGATAAATTTCAACAATTTTTGAGAATTTTGCAAAGGATGGCCCTGCAACAGTACAGTTCAATAATAACATGATGAGTTTGAAAATCCTTTTCACTTTTCAGATTTCCCCCGCTTTTCTCCTTTAAAAAAAATTATTTTCGCCCCTCTTATCAAGAAACTTCCCTCCTTTCCACTTTTTCTTGTTTTTTTTTTGCTAAAATTCAAACTGAATTAATAGAACCCAATCATGAAATCCAACTCTTTTGGAATGAGATTTCAATTACTTGTTTGGAACATGAATTTCTTTGTCAGAGTCATTTTTATGGCTAAAGATTCATCTCTTTGATTGAAAATTCAACTACTGTGTTATAAATTCGTGTTAATTTTGGTTGAAAATTTATTTTTCCAATCGAAAACCTAACCATTCAATTTTTGGTTGAAATTAATCTTTTTTAGATGCAATTTCAACTATTTGGTTGAAAGTTGATGTATTTTGTTGATAGTTCTTCTTTTGTAACATAAAATTAATCTTCTCGTTTAGAGAATCATCTTTCTGTTGAAAATTCAACTATTTAGTAGAAAATTCAACAACCTGGTTAAAAGTTCAACTAATCTGTTGAAAGTTGAAAATTTATCCTTTATAAGTTGAAAATTCAACTATTTGGTAAAAAATTCATATAGTTTGCTGAAAATTCTTTTTGTTTGTGTAGAAAATAAATCCTGTTTGTTGAAAGTTCATCCATCTTGGTCGAAAATTCAACTGTTTTGTTAGACACTCGTCTTTATGGATTGAAAATTCATCATTTGTGGTACAAGAGTCTTCTTTCTTGGCAAAAAATGAACTATTCGTTGAAAATTCAACTATCTTTTGAAAAATTCATCTTTCTGGCTTGGAAATTCAACTGTTTAGTTGAATTTTTTAATTGAAATTTCATTTTTTAATTCAAAAATAATTTTTTCAACTGAAAATGTAACTATTTCATCTTCGGTTGAAAATTGATATTATTTATTGAAAATTGATGTTTTCTAGTTGAAAATCCTTTTTCATTCTTTTTGAATAACAATGAAACTACTTGGTTAAAAATTATTCTGCTTCGGTTGAAGATTCGACTATTCAGGTTAAAATTCGTCTTCTTTGTTTGACGTAATATCTATTACATGTTTCGTTGAAAATTTAACTTTTTTTGGTTTTACATAGTCTACCTGTTTGGTTGAAAATTTACCTATTTTGTTGAAACATCGTTTTTTATTTGATTTAAAATTCCTAATTCACCTGTAAAATTAACTATTATATTTTTGGCTGAAAATTTATTCTTTATGAGTTGAAAATTTAACTATTTGGTAAAAAATTCATGTATTTTGTTGAAAATTCGTCTCTTTGTGTAGAAAATTAATCCTGTTTGTTAAAGATTCATCTATTTTGGTCCAGAATTCAATTGTTTTGTTGAACGCTCGTCTTCTTGGATTAAAAATTCATCGTTTGTTGTATAGAAGTCTTCTTCCTTGGTTAGAAATGAACCATTTGTTGATAATTCAATAATCTTCTAAAAAATTTATCCATTTTGCTTGGAAATTCAACTATTTGTTTGGAAACACAAGTGTCTTTGAAGGAATTGTAATCCTTCTTGTGTAAACATTCAACTTTTCAGGTTGCAAATTCAACTATCTTTTGAAAAATTAGCCTTTTTGACTTGAAAATTTAATATTTGGTTAAAACTTCAACCATTTTGTTGAAAATTTATCTCATTTGTTCGAAAGCCTAACTATTTGGTTCGAAATCATTTTTTGTTGTTGTTGAAAAAACGCAGAATGTATGTGGGATCCGTGTTCAGCCAATGGTTGCGTTACTTTGGAGGGGAAGGGGGTTGAGATGATTTGGTCATGTTCAAAAAAAAAATGAAGAAAGTCTAACGGACACTCATAGGCCCTTGTGAAGAGCTTTGTTTAGTTGATGTGGTTGGGGTAAAGAGTATGGATCTTCCTTTGGGTTCATAAGTTAGTTTGAGAGCTTGTGTGTGAATTGGCCCTGTGAAGCTCGTCACCTCCGGTAGAACACCGAGGCTGGAACCAAACGAACGACATTCGTCACCTTTTTTTTATTTTGAAACTGGAAAATATACAATACAAATGCCTAAATATGAATGGTTTATGCTATTAGAAGAGTTGAAAACCTTCATGGCAACCTTAAGGGCCTTCGAAATCATGGGGAAATCCTAAATGTAAAACTGAGTCCAAACGAAGAAGCCATTTTGTCTAG
>JAUMHM010000078.1:12480561-12512870 GCA_032362435.1 Melikaiella ostensackeni
CTTTCCGTCCTCCCGGTTTTTTGAAAAAGACTTGATTGGCCAATCAGGTTCGACCAGTCCCCACGGTGGGCACTCTGACCAATCACAGGCATCGTAGAGAGTATACCTGTATATATAAGAGCAACATAATCTGAAACTTCAGTTTCAGTTTAGCCCTGAAGAAGTGAGCTGCAATGTTCACGAAACTTCGGCAAGATTCGTAGTTTTGCCCGCGATTGAAACCCGAAATACGTCCTTTCATCATAATGAATCACCGTGAAAGCATTAAATCTATTATCAATACTAAAATTAGCACTGAATTTATATTTTCGCATATGTTTTCAAAAAGAAAAAACGAATTTCAAGCCAATTCATCGCTCCGTTTTGCTTCGCAGCTTTTAAATACCATGAATATTCATATCTTCATATAATATGAGAAAAGTCCACGTGGGAAGAGTAGCGGGAGGAGGGGGTGTCAAAAGTCAAAGAAGAGAAAGGTAACGACCTCGATCGAGTGTTCCCCGCAAAAATTTTAAAATCCATCCCTAGTGGAAGCGAATAATAAGAAATCGGAAAATTGCCAAAGAAAGCTCAAAGTTTGTCAATTTTCCTTGATTTTATATCCTGCAAAAATCTCTATAATAATACCCCGAATACTAGTAGAGGCACGAAGCCACAGCAAAATGCTTTAGAACTTCCCTCTTTTGAAAACTACCGAAAAATGAAAAAGAGCCCGAGGTTTGTAAATTTTCGCTGATTTTATATCCTGAAAAAATCTCTTTCATAATCACTCGCATAATAGTGAAGGTGGTAAATCTCAAAAAACCACAACAAATCACCCATGATTGAAAATAACCAAAAACTCAACCACAAGGACCCAAAGTTTGAAATATCTCGACGATATTTCTACTCTAATACATTCTCTTTTATAATCACACGAAGAATAGGGCTTGTGAGAATCCCCAGGATACTTGTGTTTTTTTTTGTCTGAAAAGGAAGCTTAGGTTTTTTCCTTCAAATACATTCATGTCATAACATGGACATACTATTATTTATTCATATAGATATGTGTTCGGTATCATTTCTGAACAAAACCGTTTGAGATTTAATAAACTCATATAAAATTGAAGCATCTTGAAATTCAATAATTTCAAATTATTATTTCTCGATCAGGACAATTTTAAAATGTTCAAGACTGTATACTTTCAGATTAGAATTTTTAAAATAGGTTCATTTGAAATTCAAAAGAACTGAAGTTGTATTATCTCTAGATAAATGCGTTCAAAATTGAATAATCTAAAATTGGAAACTTTTGAGTTTAATTCCTTTTCAAGTCGGAGAGATTCATATTTGACAATTTGTAACTGAAACCCGAATTATATGTTTCAAAGCAGAAGCTTCTGAAATTTGAGAATTGAAAATTTTTACTATAAATAAAAATTATGATTTCACATTAAAATTGATGAGACAAATTTTTCTGATGAAAAAATAAATTCAATATCATTTTCACCTTTCGAAATGGAAAAATTTCCAATTATAAACCATGAGAATTGAATTATTCTAAATAGGTTTCAAAACAAAGTAATTTTAAATGGGAAATATTACAAATAAAAAGATATTCACCACGGACCGTTGAAAATTAAGCGAATCCGAACTTCGTTCAAAACTGAAAAAATGTGTAATTGCCAAGAATTCGGGTACGAAGACTTTTTCATACTCAAATTCTTTAAAATTGCAACTTATTCAAGTAGATTTGATTCGTTCCAAAGGTAACAATTTTCAAATTGTTAATATTACTTTTGAAAATCCAACCATTTCAATTTTAATTGCAAAATTAAAACTTAGGAAAGGTAAAAATTGAAAATTTAACGTTCAACATGAAAGTTCAGAACTTTAAGAGTGTGAATATCTTAAATCAAAAGAATTATTCAATTATTAAGGTATCAATTCGAAATAGTTCAAATTTACAATACGATTTTCAAGTTTTCAGTTTCAAATCGTTGAATTTTTAACACTCTATTTAGAATTATTATTCATTCAACAAATCTTACAATAAAATATTTTTAATGTTTAAATGATTCATTTTTTTTAAATTCTCAACTGAAAATCGGAAAATTTTAGGTAATATTTTAAAAATTAACAATTTCAAAAAGAAAGAATACAAAACAAGATCGCTATTATTGAAATGTTCAAAATTGCACAATTTTGAGCTTTCCAATTCGTGATTGTTTTTCTTTCAACTTCAGTTTGAAAGGTTAAATATTTTTCAACATTTTTAAATAAAGATTAATTGAATTTTCAATGCTTAGTTCTGTAATCTTCTCATTTTCAAGGCTTGATATTGCCAAATTATTTCCTTGATTTTCTATTGTTTTGAATCAGAATATTTAAATTTACAATTATTGAATTTGAAACTAACTATCAGTGTAGAAGGTACAAGGGGCAAAGGAAAAAAGGGGAGAACAGTGGGAGGAATGGTAATGTCGATATTGAAAATAGGGAAGAAGAAATATTGGAATGGGTTGAAAGAACGAAAAGAAGGATTAACCGAAGAAGAGACAAGGATAGGAAAGTAGAGGTGGAAGATAGTAGGGGTATATATAGATGGAAATACGGAGGGAAAAACAGAGGAGGGAAGAAAGTTAATGGAAGGAAAGAAAGAAGGGGTGAAACTTATCGTGAAGGGAGACTTTAATGCAAGAATATGAGAAAGAAGAGAAAAAGGATGGGGAGGAAAAATGGATGGGACTGGGAGGAATTCCAAAGACAAAGTAGTGAATGGAAAAGAAAGGAAATCACTGAATAGATTTGAGAGGATAGGATGGTTTATCTTAAACGGGAATATACACAGAAATGAGGAAGAGTATACTCAGACTAGGAAAAAAAGAAAAAGTAATATATGTTATTGTTCATGATGAGGTAAGGGAGAAGGTAAGGCCAAAGAAGGAAGGAAAGAAGTAGATAGAGAAGCTGCAAGAAAGAAGTATTAGATAGACATTAGGAGTAGTCTGAAGAACTTTGGGTTATATGGTAAGAGGAGAGGCTCAAGGAGATAAAATAAGAACAAGGGCGGACAAGAGGGCGTGGAAATCCGAAGAGAAACTAAATGTGGAAGAGGGAAGGGAGTAAGCGACAAAGTGTAACAAAGAGTTGAAAGAAAGAGAAAAGAGTGCCGTAGAATTATCGCGACGAGAACACCAGAGAAGAAACTTCCTTAGAGATCAAGGGATAGGAGAAGAAGGAAGTATAGACTATGAGGATTTGAAAAAAGACATAGAAAAGGGCAGGTAATAGATAGATGGGGGATGATAGGGAAATCAAGATACAATAAAAAAGGTAAAAAGAGAAGGCTTACCAAAATATCTGAAAAGGGAGTGTGGGAAAAAGAGACAAGAAAAGCAAGATGAAGACTGGGAAATGATGTGAAAGAAGAGATCCATTGGGAGAAGGATGAGGAGAGAAAGCGCAGAGTTCGTGAATGGGTAAAAGAGACATGGGAGCATGTATGGGACGGTTGTGTAAGAGGAAAGAAGATTAATACAGTTGGAAGGGAGCAACGTAAAAGGTTAAGAGTTTCTCTTCGCGGGATTAGTGAATGAAAAGTAAGACTTTGCGAAAAGTTTTTGATGTCCGATAATGAAGTTTGGATACTTTTTGTAGGATAAGTTTGTAACTATGCGTCTGCTAGAAAAAGGAAAAGATCAGTACAGTTTGTGCTAATACCCAAAGGTTCCTAATTCGATTTATCCTTCACTAACCAAACCCCCCAAAGGAGAAAGGTAACGACTTCGATGGAGTCTACCCCGCTGAGACGTCGAGTCGATTCGAGTCCTAAGCAGTAGAATTTCTTCTTCTTTTTCCTTATCTCGTATCGCTCTTGCGAGTCTTTGACTTCCGCTTTCCTACTTTCTAACTCCAGACAAGAAACTTCAGAATAACGTACTCAATGACATTCGTTATTCGCGGGACGCTTCTTTCTAGCCAATTCCGTACTGGTGCCGTGCCGGTGCAGTGAACCGAGTCAAATCTAATTTGTATTTGATCCGGTTCCGATTTTAATGGAGATCGAATGAACTTTATTTCCGCATTTACGAGCTAGATTGACGATTGAGATTCCGTGAGGTAAGTAGCCATCTCTAGTAGTTTTAATACTTTTAATTCAAGGCATTCAACGTACTTTCGATTTAAAGGTATCGACTGAAGTCTGTAATTCGTATCCAATGAGTTTCTTTATTAACCGAGTTCCTGATCGAAAAGCACTTTTCACCGATATCATTTCTTCAAATTTCGACCGAGCAAGAAGTCTTGAAGCTTTTTATATTGCCTGATCGATTTAATATTTTATCATAATTCATGAGTTTTTCTTTTATAATAGTGAAGCTAATGAATTTCACTCCTCTGATGTCGTTAAGATCATTGGTTTATTATTAAAACTTTCAGAAAAAAAATTATGGGATGGCGCTTTGCTGATAAATTGTTCATCACGACGGGTAGTTTTTCGAGATTTTTCGAGGTTTCTTATGGCTCTTATTCTTGAGAAGAGTAATAAAGAGAATTTTTCAGGGTAAAAGATCGCCGAAAAATTACAAACTTTCGATTTATAAGTATCGACTAAAGCCTGTGATTTGGATGATACATCAAATGCACACCGGGCAATTGATATTTTGTACTTTTCCCAATAAATGTGAATTGATGTACTTTTCACAGCAAAACAAGATGAATGTTAAAATTCGTCAGAGCATAAGTGATTGGAGATGTTTGAGAAGAAGCGTACCTTCAAGCTTTTGACATCGTTTTTTACACTAAGCGTCAAGCGATATACTTTTGGTGGCATATTGAGCCGGTGGATGTTAATAGTCCATCGCATGAGAGCATCATGGGGGCATTTTACGAGTTACCTTTAAATGCACACTCGACAATTGACATTTTCAACCTTTCCGAACGAATGTGAATTGTCCGACTTTTTACATCACCCGGCGCCAATCGATTGACGTTAAGCATGAAAGAAGACTGCGAGAAGCGGCAAGAAATAAATTTTCTTATTGTCAACAGTGTAATGCCAAACGGATTAGCGGCCCATGTTGGAAATAACAGCGTACAGTAAAACGTTTGACATCACTTTTGAGGGCATGTAACACAGACAAATTCCTCTATTACCGACCTCTTTTTTCTGTATACCAAATTTTTTTTTTGCACCATAGAACTTTTTTTCAAAATAAAGTATCGGACTGAAAGTTTGAAAATTGCATCAGAAGACAATAACCTACGTTTATGTACTTTATTTGCGTCGGAATTTTGCAAAAAATTATTTCCGAAGCTCCGACGCACAGGTTCGCCGGTCAACATTCAGCAGGAAATTTTTTTTACATCAAGTATACTTAAATGACGTACATAAACGTATTTTATTGTCGTCTCTTGTATTCCTCAAAGGTTTAGGCCGATATTTTGCTTATAAAAAAAGTTCTATGGTTCAAAAAAAAAATTTGGTACGCCGAAAAAAAGAGGTTGGTAATGTAGGAATTTGACGGTGTCATATGCACTTAAACCAGCTTATAAGGTTAGTGTTAAATGACCCCACGGTGCTGTTACCCGTGCGGAAATTTAAAACTGGACAGTACCAGGTCCTGCAAAGGTTGCCTCATCATATTCGAAGCCCGGATAGGTGAATTTTATCAACTCGTTTACTCGTATTACTCGCAATTTCGAAAATGACTGAAAGCATAATCGCACTCTGAAAAAGACAAAGCATTTTCTAACTTAAGGAATCACTTTTCTTTGTCTCCCATGGACACTAAATTCACTTTATACTTGAATCCGAATCTTTCACTGCAATTATTTTCATCAATCCTATTTGTTTTTATTCCATACAGACTGGAACGCACGTAAAATTTGAGAAAAAAAACCTTTACAGTCATGTCGTAGCGTCGGAGCATTGCAAACAGCTGTGCAAATGGTGGACCGGCGGCTACACATGCCAGTGATGCTAACGGGTGTCGACGTTTTCAAATGCGCATGTACCAAAAAGTGCGGGCCGATTTGAAATGAATAAATTATATCAATAATCATACAGTTAAGTATTAACAAATTTGGTGATGGGCCTTAAATTTGAACAAATTTTGGAAACGTTTTACATCCAGAAAATGGATCTACAAACACATGTTGAAAATGTTTTCTGGATCATTTTATAACAATGTAGCCTTTGTTTCTGAAGCAGAATTTTGGTTCACGGTCAACCCCTGGTCATGGGCCTTAGAAATTTTTCGTGACGAACAAAGGTTCCGCATCCTGTTGGGGCCGAACGACTGCATACAGTACAAGTCAGATTGCCGTAATTAATAAAAAAGGCACCCTATCCGGGCATTACTGAGTCCTGATCAGGGCCGCTAATACGGTATTAATGACATTGCCTCACCTAATGATGAAGGCAGCTTATCCGGGCCCTACTCGGATCTGATCAGGGCCAATATATAAATTTTAAAATCAGGCAACCTGATCAGGGCTTGGTACGAGCTCTTATTAAATAAAGCTAAATAAGGCATTTTCTGCACGGGCAGATGAAGGATTATTAACATCATCCGACTCAAAATGCCACCAAAAGTAAATTCTTTGTCGCTAAGCTTGAAAAAAGATCTCAAAGGCCTGAAGGTACGCCTCTTATTAAATATCTCTGAAAATCTATGTCGTATAAAGTTTCACTATTCACCACATTTCGCAGAAGCATTCACCATATTTCAGTGCCTTTTATGAAATCGATTATTCGAGTCACGGGATTTTAGTGGCTGAAAATAATAACTGATTCCTCCATTTTAATATAAGAATGAAGAGAGGTATGAAAATACAATTCCATACATTCACAATCAAAAATTCCTCAAGCATCAAAGTTTGTGGACGTGAAATATTTTTAAAACCCACGCTTTTAAGAAGAATTGAGTATAATCTCTGAATATTGTTTTCGCTATCGTCAAATAGATTTAGTCTTTCGTTTCTACAACCGACGGAAATTAAAGTACTCAAAAATGTATAATAGTAGTTGTTGTTTTTCGCAGATATATATCTATTAAGATATGTTTTCTGGAGTAGGCAAGCTATTTTACATAAATTACTGCCTTCACATTTTCATTGAAATTCGAAGAAGAATTCAATAGAATTTGTAAAATTTGAAAGACTTTTAAATTATGCTTTAACTTACTGTTTTACAAAATATTTCGACTCAAGATTTGAATATTAAAGTGTTTCATTTCTAATAAGCTAATATTTCAAAATGTGCTCCTAAACCCTTGTGTCCAAACATCTCTCAAGGCCATGTAACGAGTGGGTCACGTGACAAGATTCGTACCTTACCAACACTTATTTTATTTCTCAACTTATGTTCACACGAAGCGCCACTTCGAGTTGAAAATTTGGGAAGCTGAATAAGAAGCACTAAGAAAGGTGTGTCCGGTCCTAAAATTTTATAATTATGAAAAAAGTTTTTTTGTATACCATTTTTTTGCTTTTTTCATTATTATACAAATTTAGGACCAGACACACCTTCCTTAGTGCTTGTTATTTAGTTTCCCAAATTTTTAACTCGATGTGGCGCTTCATGTGAACGTAAGTTGGGAAATGAGAAAAGTGTCGGCAAGGTAGGAATCTGGTCACGTGAACTACTCGTTACATGGCCTTGAAAAATTGTTTTTTTTATATTTTCTGAAACGTGGAAAATGAAGAAAGTTAAAAAACTTTGCACCAGATCCTCTAATCATTTCAGCTGAACTCGAATCATACTTACACAAATGGAGACTTAGAACGAGTGGAAAATACGTACCTGAAACAGAGAGAAAAAATGAATTTTAATAAATTTTAACACTAGCTACGCTGAAATTTGATAAATTGAATTAGAAAATTCTGATTCTTCCAGACAGTAGTTGAATGTAAGGGAGTGTAAGCTTTATGTCATTTGCATCATATTGTTCCAACCCCTTTTCTTCTTTGTTAATACTGAAACTATTGGAAACTTCATTGATATTTTTTTAATTATACTACTAATCGAAGGTAATGGATGATTGTCCAATCGTTAAACTTCTCGAAGATAATATTTTTTTTCTTGATATGAACATCACTGGATTTTATCCCTTTGCCATTTAAATTCTTAACTCAAATTATTTTTGTGCAAAAGGATGATGAAAGCTGGAATTCAAATATTGACTACAGTAATCAGTCGAAAAATCCCATAGGCAAGGACTTTGCAACTGAAGTTGTTTCAACACCATCTTGCAACATTAGTGGAACTTATGTAAAAACAAAATAGCTGACCTAAGACGATGATGACTGTATGATAATGATGAAGATGATGATGGTCTATGATTGATGGTGATAGTGTAACCTATTATTGATGATAATACTATCTCAAGATGTGTGGATGGTGTTATAAGTTGATGATTTGAACGTAAAACCGAATGATTTTTCTTTTTTTACAATGGAGAAAATTTCCAAATCAACTACGACGTTCGGAAAGAGGTCTAGGTTTTGACATTTCTTTCTCAAACTTAGGAAATTTGAGTAATTAGTTTTATTGATTTTCGGGAAGTAATAAAGTAAAAGGAAGTTTCTACAAAAAATGGAAAAGCTGAACTGTATTCATCTTTCCACTAGTTCCTCAAATCTTTGAGCGTATTTTCACTCTATATCTTATAAGCCTGGTGAAATTGCACATAAAACATGAAAAAGCTTGTCACTGAAGCTCAACCGATAGTCGTGCATGCTAGGAAATCTCCGTCCTAACGGCATACAAAATGAAGCACTCGGTAGCTATCTGCTTCTCGAACCGTGTCGTCAAAGTTCTAAGTTCCAAGTTCTACCATCACAGAGAATCGAAGGAAGATTGACGTGAACTGATACCTTGGATTTGTGGCCAGGTCGTTCGTTCCAACAGGTTTGGGGCATTAGAACAACCCAATATAACGTCCAATGTAACATCCAATGCTAGTCAACGTTAAGCCGATAGCAGTGTGGCTTCGTAGAATCGGCTCGTGGTATGGTGTCGACCATATGTAGGTCAACCATGACTGCGACACTACGTGCTTCGTAAGTCCAACTAGAGTGACCAGGAGACGAGGCGGTTAATCTTTGCGTCTTTATAACCCTTGCCTTATCCTATCCTAATTCATTTCTCCTTTAAAAAATTAGGAATATGAGGATAATAACAAAAGACTGTGGACAAAGAAGTTGCAGTAGCGTACAATTTGAAGAGCTCCACCCAAATGACATATTTTTCAAGACAAATGTTTCATTTGGACCACGGATTTCAACAAAAATTACACTCAACCACAATAATATTTATTGCACTTTGAATATCGAATTCTTTAGACTTTAACATTGGTCTCATCAGATATAAAATGTAACTACGAAACCAAAATACTTGCAGAATACAAAAGTAAATATGGTTTTGGAACTATTAAGCAGTCTCCAAAGTCCCGATACGCTAATGCCAGGTGACATTAGAAATTAGAACAATTGATTGTCTCAGAAGAACATGAAATTTGTATAATTTATGACGTTGCAGATTTTGCAACGCACAAGAGACAATCATAAACATGAAATCAATGGATCTATAGCTCTTTAGGGATCGCACGATGCTCCACGCGTCGATTCGTTAATATTTTTGTAACTTAAATTTTAGGCTGATTCGTTTTGATTTGTATTTTCATTGAATGTACCGCCTCCTCGATATCAACAGGAAAATATTATTACAAATAAAGGATACAAAATCCTGCTCACCACATCCGTATCATGTTTTCAGTTCAATCGGAAACATTGCGTCAACATCCAAAGAAGTCATTACATACATATCCAGAACAATTCTCTGAGTTATAATTTCTTGAAATCTCCAACTATTTCTTATATTCTATTCTGCAGTTGTTTGGGAGTCTTTGAATATCGAATAGAAATTTTTGTTCTGAAAATTTGGTAGTAGTTTTAATAGTTGAAACAAACAATCTCAAAGGATAGTTTCGCTTATCAATCTTTCTCAATCCATAACATCTAACAAAAACCGTATTTTGAGTATTAATATATTTCTAGCTTATATCCTTTCCCAGAAGCCCTTCCTTCATCCATTTATCAAGCATTTTAGGAGCACTATTTTTATTTGTTTAACGGATTTTCATCCAATTTGTCAAAAAATTTTTCATTAAAAAGTACCTCTTCCATGTCTCCAAGATGTTCATACTTTTTCATATAAACAGTAATATTACCCTTATCAGCATTTATGAAAATTATATACGGATTGTTTTTGAGAAACTCTTTAGTTATCATGAATTCTCTAGCAATTTGACGATGAGTACTACTCATTTACAAACAATTTTTGTCAAAAAATCTTTTGGGCAAATGCAAAACCTTGTTTCAGTAATCCTGATGATGTATTATCGGAATTTTATGTATATGTTGGCGTTCGCATGAAGAGGGCCCTTACGGTCGGTATGATGTTACGTATAGAATCATAAGGCTGGATAAATTTTTGGCATTTAAAGCCCAAGACGAACTCTTTAGGTAGAAAAACGAGTCACCAAGGCATTTTTGAACTTGGAACTTCGAAGAACCGCTTTTCCAGAAAAATGCATCTAAAGCTGGCAAGTGATATAAGCGCACGTTTTTTACGAACATGGACTCTACACACTTCGAATTACTTTCGGTACATCAATTTAGTGCCAATAGATTAAGTATGAGCCCTAGCATCATCTCTCGCTCAAACTAAAAAATAATAATTTTTGCTTTTATTATTTTATCATTTTTATTTTTTGTTTTTAAATTTGCTTCAACATCCTTGACTACTATATCTCCATCAATTGTTTCGACTCACTATCCACCACACGGTTACTGGAGACTTTCCCCATTTGAGAATAGTTTGCACAAAAATTTTGCACAACAAATTAACAATCTGCTTTATCCACAAACCAAGAATCTATATCTCCTTCTTAGAAAATTATGTGCAAATTTAAATTTTGTTTTTGAACATTATTTGATTAGGATGTTATCAACATGAGGTTGCCTTCTTTGTCTTTCGTCTTCTTATTTTTTCATTTTTTCAATTCAAACGGGGACACTTAAGAGTGTATTGTTCAAATTTGTTAGTTGTATTCTTGGTTTTTTAATTTTCGAAAATTTTACAGTTAAATTTGAATGCTAGACCTTATAGAAGAACTTGAATTTTGATTTATTGTGAATTTAATTTCTTAAATATTAAAAACTTGAAACTTCAATAGACGTTGATTCTATTTTGGTCTCAGGTATAAAAATGTCGAAGAATTAGCTATTATTATGAATAATTATGAATTTACAAAAAAATAGACATATTATAAGTGGCTTTTCTCGTTAAATACAAAAATTCTATTATCTTAAAAAATATTTGCTCAGAAAAAGAACATGTGAAGATTGATTGTCTGTAAGGTCTAATTAAACTTAGAGGAGAGTATCGTTACTTCATTTGTGAATTTTTACGTTTGGCATTGAGTGCATGTAAAATGAATTTATCATGAACATATCAGGTACTTACTGTGAATTATTGAAGTTCCAAGCAAGTTGAAAAGGATGTCAGGTTTGAAAGAAATGAATTTTTGTATATTATTGTAGGAGGTGGCATTATTGCCTGTATTTCAAGTTTCTAAGGTTTAATAATAAATGATATTGACAAAAACATGTTCTTTTAGTTGAAAAATTTAAAATAAATAATACACAATGTGTTCAGAACGCATGGCTGTGGTCTGCTCCAAGAATGGAGGTTAGGAACTGAGATGATTACTCGCAAGGTGACATTCATGAATGTTTACTTACAAGCTGCAATTTATGAACATTTACTCGCAAGTTAAAAACAATGAAAGTTTACCAAATGGCTCTATGATGTCGTGATGTGTTATGTTCGAATTTTCAGTGTCTGATCTAAAACTCACAGTACCTTCGTTCTTAACAATATGGAACATTTTTAGTATGTTCCTTTTGTGATAATTGATTTTAAGATGAAATACTTTGTCATTTTTTCTATTAAAGATAAAATTATGATTAAACTCTGTTTTGAGCTTGCATAATGCTGTCTTTGTTTGTTTTTCTCTTGCGATGTTCTATGTTCAGAATTCCAGTTCTTCAGTACCCCTTTATCTATCCCACATACAATCTTCCACAATCTGTACGTCTTATTCCGTGGACGAGATAAGTTTTTTCAATTTAAGGTTTTTTTATACCTAGCGGACTGCAATAAAGTATTCTGAAGTCTATTTTTCAACGAGAAGATAATCGTGTTTTACAATTTTTCACAAATTCTTAATATAAGCAGATAAAGATCATTATCATATGGTAAAGCATAAGTAATAATTAAAACAATAGTAAGAAACAATAATTTTTTTTGCCTGTAAATTCTTGTTTTTTTATGAATTGGAGTCTTTTTTCGGTCTTATCTTTTATAGATTCATGCGGATAATTATTATTTATTAAAGTGTCATAAATGAATCCTGTTTTTCTTGTGTAACTCAAGTTTCGACATATTTATTAGTCTATCAACTAAAGGAAGAACAACACCCTTCTTGTATGAAGTGTGATGGTTAGAAAAAACATTAAGTGTGTATCTTATTGCTATAGGTTTCTAAGCAGATAGGCGTGCTATATTTTTGTTTATAAGTTATGTAGTTGAATTGCGGGTATGCTTTGCCTATACAAAATTTAATTCCTTCATCAAATTGTGTGAAAGTTAATTTAATGTGTGGTTGCATAAGGTTCCATCTTTTACTTATTAAGGTATAAACGAGGCTGGGGTATATATTAGAGAACATGAAAATGGCATTTAGAGAACAAGCTGTATGATTATCTGGTAGATTAAGGTGTTTAATTTTATTGATAAATTCACAACTATTTTCAAGGATATATTCTGAATTACCTTTAATATTGCAGAAAATAGATTTTTTGAAATGTGATCAATTATATAGTGGTCAAATGGTGGTAATTGTAAAATTCGGCATCTCAAAATTGTCAAGATGACATGAAATTTATTGTAACGGCTTTCAGAGTAGAAAGTCATGCAAGTTTGAGTCTGATTTATGATGTTGTTAGGAAAAAGATTTCAAGTTCTGCATTACAAAAAAAATTACGTCGATTTTTAGTTTTTTTAAAGTTCATAATTGCTCTTAATCAACTTTTTTACAAAAGAGGTGACCTGGGATATGTACCCGGTTCTTAGTTCAGTGAAGAATCCGTTTTGTTTCGGAGCACGATGCTGCTGTTCCGTACGTCCCATTCTCCGAGTTGTCTTTGCGTAGTAAATAAGATAACTTGAAGAGTTTTCTTGAACAGACTTTTTTAAAAATAGGCGTTGGTTCTCTTCTGGCCTCAGATCTAAAAATGTGGAAGATGAATAATACACCACTTAGTTATGTACAGAATTGTCTATGCATCACGCTATGATATCATGGCCTCATCAGGACTCAAGTACAGAGAGTGTACATAAGTATCATCGTATTTATTCAAATGACGAGTTTAAAAAACTTCATAATTTGAATAGTTACGATGATACTTATGTACATTCCATGTATATCAGTCCTGAAGAGGCTATGATATTTCATAGACAATTCTCTACAGAACTGATTGGTGTATTATTCATCTTCAACATATGTAGACCTAAGGTGCGCACAGAAGCAACGTCTATTTCTAGAAAATCTGGTCAAAAAAACTACGTAAGTTATTTAAGGTTTAATTTGTATCTCATCATGTCACAAAAAATTGATTATTATAAGTAGAGTTAGTTTCGCTAAAATATATAACTTACAAGTTAAAGTAGCATTATCTATTATCTCTATCATCTCTATCTCCATCACCAAATCTGAACTATATTCTGTAGATCAGCTTCTATATCCCATAAAGCGTTTGTCACACGGTTTATAACTCTCAGTAGTAACAGCATTGTTCGGTCAGACACAGCAATGAAAAGCCGTCCGACTGAGCAGTAGTGCAGATCCAATATTGGTACGCCGATGAGTTTTCAAGCTGAAGGCTGAGGGAAAACACGATTATTGTTGGAAATTAAAACGAGTTTAGTAAACATAAAATCAGAGAAGGGAGCTTTTACAAATATTTATAAAATTTCTAATAATCGGTTTGTTTTCAATTATTTTCTTAAGACATCGAGAGAAACTGAAAAAAAAACCTGAAAACTGATAGGGGAAACTATGCAAGAGTAGGTCACTGTGTGAAGTAGGTGATCCAAATTTATCCAATTTTGTCAAAATAAAATTTCTAAAGTAATTTATCACAACATTTGAAACAATATTCAGCAAAATTGGGCGAGATTTTTTCGAGATATTTCGAATAACACATGTTTGAGATAAAAAAAATTGATTTTGGACATAAAAACAAAAGATATATGTTCAGTTCTATTAGGTTTTGCAAGAAATGTATCCTGCCAACCTTTTGCACCCTCCTGGATCCAAAAGTATCAATGAATCACGGTTCGATTTATAAAACATACCTGTATATACTGAAGAATTTTCTGTAGTTTTCTCTATCAAAAGGACTCTAGTTAGGAGTTCAAGAGTGATATTTTATAGCTGTAGAATAATAAAAGTGATTTCATCTCTAACTTTTCTTCTGCGAAAAAGATACTTTGATATTGTTTCTTAAAATCATCTCAGTCAAAGAAATTATGGATTTTATTAATTGCTTTGCACGAAAATATTTTAAAAATTAGGTGAGCTTTCCCGTTGGGTGATTTTTTTCCTCAATAATTTTATATAAGATATATAAACAAATTCCAAAATTTCAGGGACTTACTCTTGTATAGTTTCCCCTAGATATAATATTTGACATGGAAGTCAGAAAACAAATTATACAAGATAAAAATAAAAATGAAGAAACATGAAATGCCCTGAAAAATTTATCATTGCCAGAAAACTAACGTCACAACTCCCCCCAAAAAATTGTGTTCTCAATCAAATTTCACCTTGTACTCGAAAAAATTTTTCGGGGATATGGGGAGTCTGACAAAGCCTTAGTGACTTTTGACCTCCTGAACCATTTACAAATTTTGCACCTTACACCCGAGTGGCTATTCATTCATCTCCGGCGGATGCACATTAGCTCTGGCAACGAGCAGCAATCGATATCCTTTTTCACCGTAAATCGAGTGTGAACTTGGACTGCTCCCCGATGACCGCGTACCGTGGGGAGCATGAGAATGAGGGGTATGTGACCATGTGAGAGAGAAAGTAAAGAATCGAATATCGAATGTGCAAGAGAACTTGTTCCTTCGTAACAATACTTTTTATACTTTTTCTTTAAAACATCCGCAATAGTTTTTATACTTTTTCTTCAAAACATCTGCTTGTAAAGACACCAATTTAAATACTTAAGCAAGGTCTAAAACTCAGCGCAGGTTTTACGACTTGAGCTGTTAAACCTTTCATGGACACTTTTTTCTAGAATTATAAATTACTGTAGTATATTTTCATGTTCAAAGCCATGAGTCACTCAAACTTATCTCGAACACAAGCCATCCTAATTGTCATCCGAGCGGGTTTATTACTTTTATCAAAATCTTGTTTGCAGAACTAATGTCGGGCCGAAAGGCCTGACAGTTGGTAAAAACTAGCTCTATCTTAGCAAAAAAAAATCGCACTGAACTCACAAATAGGAAACTTGATTCGAAATCTTCCGGTCTGTTCAATGACATTTCTCGTGTATCGATGAAAATTTTTTTCGTTTGTTTTAAGATCAACAAATGTAGGAAAAATCAGTGTTGGCCATGCTTAGATTTAAAGGGTCAAATTTTAGTTTCTCCCGAAATAAAAAAAATGTCCGGCAAAGTTTGCAAAGATTCAAGTGGTTCACTTGTATATTTGTGAATGCAGCCCAACTTTGAAAACCGAAAAATCAATTTTCGTATGCTTTGAAGTATAATAAATTAAATTTATGTTTTGAATAACCTGGCATTATTCCTTATTCTAAATTTTACGGACGTAAGCATATAACAGAACTTAGAGCAGTAGGAAGAAGTATAGTAGAGGAGAAAGGGAATCGATGATCGGAAAAGTTTCTCACAGATTGACATGATGTATCCCTTTGTGTGACAACGATTCTTTGAAAGCGCGATACTTTCGAAACTGACGCAACGTATCCAACTCTCGACAATGTACTGTTTATAGCTTGTATCTATAAAGGATACTAAATACACACTCGCGAGTGCCATATAAAGTTGAAATTTCATATCGGAGGAGAATCTACAGTCACCAAAAACTTTTCAAGACGTTCATACTTTTAGCAATGACAGAAGAATTTTTTCATTTTATTCTCTCTTTTCTTCTTTTCGAAAATGTAGCCTTTATGCGACGCTAGATACCTTTGTTCCCTCAAATTTTAAATAACATTTCACATAAATGGAAGAGGCAAAAGGGACTTGAATCAATCTTTTTTCAATTCTGGAAGTTTTTAGGGTGATCATTAAACAAATTAATCAAGTTCCTTGAATGCATTTCTAGGAATTCTATTATTCTTCCTCATTTTTCATGTGTCCCCTTAGGGTTTTCATAACCTCCGTTCCTTTGAAGCTTTAATAAATTTTTTTTTAAATCGCTTATTACACAACTAGCTTGATATCTAATCTAACTCATCCTCTAATTTAGTACGTCTAATTTGGCTTTACGATTTCAGGTACTCTTTAGCTTCTATGTGACTTCCGTTTCTTTTTTCTCCTCTTTTCCACTCAAGCTTTTCATTGTCTCTCCCACACACTACCTTATTCATCTCCTTTAACTTTTCTAAATTCTTCTACCTCCTTCATCCACTCTTCTCCTAGTCCCTGCTCCCATAAAATGTTCGTAACGTTCTCTTGAAATCCACCCCTGTCCTCCTTTCCTCTTATACAACTATCACATACATGGTCCCATATTTCCTCTGCTCATTCAAATACTCTGCATTATTTCTTCTCATCCTTCTCACAATATATTGCTTCTTTCACTTCATTTCCCAAGGTTTACCTAGTTATTCTTGTCCACTTCCTTTCCCCTTTCCTCTTTCCAGATGTTCTGGCAATCCTTCTCTTTTCATCACCTCATACCATTCGTTGTATCTTCATTTGCATTGCTTCCACCATCTATCTATCACCTGTCATTCTCAATCTCTTTTTTTCAACTCCTCACAGCCTATATTTCCTTACTTTCCTACTCCTTGATATCTAAAATAGTATCTTCTTTCTCTTTTCTATCCTGTCAAGTCTACCGCCCTCTCTCCTCTTTCTTCCACCTCTTTGTAATACCAGCCCGCTAATATTCCTCCAACTCCCTCCCTTATTTTCTCTTTGAATTTTTACGTCCTCTTACCTGCTCTTGCTCCTTATTTATTTCTTTGAGCCTCTTCTCTTACCATATAACCCAGAGTTCTCTAGTCTACACCTAATGTCCATCTGAAATAACCATTTTGCAACTTCTCTATCTCCTTCATCTCTTTCCATCTCCTTTGCCGCATAGTGTTATGCAAGCTATGCCAGCATATCAAACAACCTCATTCACTTTTTCCAATCTTTTTTATATCTTCTGTTTCCTATTCCCCGTATCTATTTCATCATCCTCACCGCTTTCTTAACCCTTTTCCTGATATGCGTCTTATGTTCCTTATTCGTTTACGTAATAAAAGCGACATATTTAAATTCCTTTACATCCTCTAATTTCTTACCTTTTTATCTCGCTGTCCATATTTTCTTTCTCCCTCCTCCATTTCTAAGCCTCATTACCTTCGTTTTATCCGTATTAAGCCTTAGTTTTTTCCTACTCAAGTATTTTTCCAACCCCGTAATTAAACCCGCCATTCCTTCCTCGTTCTCCGCCAAAATCGATATAGTATCCGCATATGCCAGTGCATATACTTTTTCCTCCCTAGCCTTACTCCTTCCCATCCTTTTTGCTTTATTACTTCTTCCAAATCTGAAATTGATATAATAAACAGAAACGAGCTTAGAGGACAGCCCTGCCTTACAACTCTAGCCAACCAAGAACTATCTCCTGTTTTTTCTTCCACCCACCTTTTTCCGTCACCTTCAAATCCACAAACAATGCTGCCATTCTCCCTTTCTCTCTTTTCATTCTTCTATTGATAATTTAGCACGTAAAAATCATCTATCACACCTATACCTTTCCTGAGCCCTGTCTGATTCGATAGAATTATCTTTTTTTCCCCTTCTTCTTTCTCTTACCTCTCTGATAAAATTGGCACATATATTCTATATAATGTGGGCATCAATGTCATTTTTTATAATCTTTAATCCCTTCCCATTTTCCTTTCTTCAACATATGCACCACTATCCCTTCTTTTCGTATTTCTAGCCAATCTTTCCCACTCCATACCCTCTTTCTTATTATCCCCGCCCACTTATTCAATGTCTTTTCACCATATTTCCGAACCTTATTAGCGTTTTCATCTATACCTGCTGTCTTTCCATCTTTTATCGACCCCATTACCCTCGCTATTTCTTCCCTTTTGATATTCTCCCCTTTGATCTTTTCCCTTTCCTCTTTCCCTCCTTTCGATATTTTATTTTGCACTGCTCCTAAGGATCTAATAAAAAATTTGAATATTCTAACATAAGGAAAGATTTGATAGGAATAAAGATGATGTGGATGGGTTGAAAGTAAAAAACAATGAATTGATGGAAGAGATAAGGACAGGAGATGGGAGGTGGAAGATATTAGGGTTATATGTCAATGAGGGTATGGAGAAGAAAACATGAGAATTGAGGGAGTTATTAAAAGAAGAGGAAAAATGCGTGAAACTAATCATAGGAGGAGACTTCAATGCAAGAGCAGGAGAAAGAGGAGGCAAAGAATGGTGAAAGGAAGTGGATGGGACTGGGAGGAATTCCAGAGACAAAGTAGTAAATAGAGGGAGAAGAAAGTTACTGCAGAGATTGGAAGAGTTGGGATGATTTATCCTAAACGTTGATCTGCAGGGAGATTAGGCAGGATAGTACGTTTATATGCAGGGTGGGGGGAGTGATAGACTATATTATTATTGACGATGAGGTAAGGGAATTATAAGGAGGCTAGAAGAAAAGATGAATTCAGGGAAATGATGAAGATGGTGGAAATAGGAGAGAGAAAAGTAAACGAGGAGATGGAAACATTGATGGGAAGAGTATATGAAATTTTAAAGGGAAGTGAGAGAGAAATTAGGAAAATGAAAAAAAACAGGAAGAGCAGTGCAGAAGAATGCAGGAGAAACTAGCTATGATTTCGATCTCGGGTACTTCCACTTTGCTTGTATTTACAATTGTATGGTGCTCATTTTCAATGAGCACCTTGCTTCTTCATAAAGAAAGTAAAAATACAAAAATACAAGTAGATCAATTAATTCGTCCCGAATCAAAGAGTCTCTTCTGTTTTTGCATCAACTTGAAGTACGTTGATGAAAAAGGTTATACTGTAAAAAACAGATTTTTCAAGCATTATAAATAACCATAACTTCCTTATTCTTCAGTAGAATGCATTAATATTATAAGTCAATCGATTCGCCTCAAATCAAGGAGTCTTTTCTATTCTTGCATCAACTTTGAATTAAGTTAATGAAAAAAGGTCTGCTATCAAACTGATTTTCAAAATATTATAAATGATCATAGATTCCTTAAACTTCGATGAAATATATTAATATTATAGGTCAATTGATTCGTCTCACGACAAGAAATCTTTTATTTTCCTGCATGAACTTCAAATTATGTGAATGAAAAAAGTTTTACTGTAAGCGAAATTTTTTTAATATTATAAATGACCATAATTTCCTTGTTCTTCAGTAGAATGCTTCAATATCATAAGTCAATCGATTCGCCTCAAATCAAGGAGTCTTTTTTATTCTTGCATGAACTTTGCATTATGATAATGAAAAAAGTTCTGCTGTAAAACTAATTTTTAAAATATTATAAATGATCTTAGACTCCTTAATCTTCGATGAAATATATTAATATTATAGGTCAATCGATTCTTCTCAAGACAGGAAATCTATTATATTCCTATATGAACTTCGAATTGTGTGAATAAAAACACGGTAAACGAAATTTTTTTTATATTATAAATAACCATAACTTCCTTATTCTTCAGTAGAATGCATTAATATTATAAGTCAATCGATTCGTCTCAAATCAAGGAGTCTTTTCTGTTCCTGCATCAACTTTGAATTATGTTAATGAGAAAAGTTCTACTATTAATGTGATTCTTGAAATATTATAAATGACCATAGATTCCTTGATCTTCAAGGAAATATATTAATATTATAGGTCAATCGATTCGTCTCGAATCAAGCAGTCTTTTCCTTCCTGCATCAACTTTGAATTATGTTCATGAAAAAAGTTCTGCTATAAAACTGATTTTCAACATATTATAAATGATCATAGATTCCTTAATCTTTTATGAAATATATCAATATTATAGGTCAATCGCCACGTTTCAATACAAGGAACCTTTCACGTTCTTGCATGAACTTCGAATTATGTGAATAAAAAATTTTTCCTGTAGACGAAATTTTTTTAATATCATGAATGACCATAGCTTCCTCACTCTTTAATGAAATTTGATAATATTATAGTATAGGTCAATCGGTTCATCTCAAGACAAGGAATCTTTCATGTTCTTGGATCAAATTCTATTTATGTTCATAAAAAAATTCTTACTATGGAAAACTCAATTTAAAATATTATAAAGTGCTAAAAAAAATTGTAATGAATATTTTTAGAAATCCTTTAGTCAGTTTTCAGGTATTAGTTGTGAAAATAAGCCCTTCAGATTACATTAATTTATCTGCAATTCTCTTCATCTTTACAAGAAAGTGTAAAATCCACACACACACACACACACACACACACACACACACACACACACACCTGGACAATTTCTTAGAGAATTGTATTAGACATTTTCTAATTGAGGAACGCTTAATTAAACGAATTTGAAAATTTCCGAAATTGTCACCATTACAAAGCTTCCGCTATACACATATGAGGAAGCAAAAAGAAAGAGTATGATGAGTAATGTGATAAAGTAACGAATTATGACCTCTAAAAGAGGCATGAATTCATAATCCAATCAGCTAGAATAATTTTTACTTTCTCTCTTTGTTAATTTACGTACATTGTTGAAGAAATCACATTGTAACTAACTAGAAGGCTGCTGGACATGTACCTACCTACGTACTTGATGGATATAATATGTCTATATAAATATATTCAGGGGCCCTTTTTAGGCACTTTTTCTCTATCTGTAGCCCAGGAAAGGCTCCTGAATGTTCCAATAAGGATATTAATCAAACACATTTTTTCATCAGTATTTATTTTTTTCCCTTCATACAGAAAAGTAAACGCGCGCACGGCGCGCGATTGATGATGCTAGTTTACTAAATAAATTGATAACGATCATTGCTCTTGATGAGAATAGCACAATACATTGCAGTAGCACCAACCTCGTTAGTGACAAAGCTTAGAAGTTTCGCAGGCCTAGTCGCAACAATAAGATTCATTCACCGAAACTGTCGTAACGTCTCCTATGTGCGGGAGAACTTCGACAATTATATTTAATACGATCTCTGCTTCGGCGGGCGAGATACCCACACCAGTTGAAAACTAGTCCCTTTTGCTAGACCACCAACCCCTGGTAAAATCTAGCCCACTTTTGCCCCCTTGTCGCCCCCTTTTACTCTTAGTAGTATCGTCCTTTCCATTTCCCTCTTTGCCCCTTCGCCATCTACGTTTGCACCACTATGCGGCAAAGTCTAATCAAATTTAATAACTTTTGTGCCACTCGCTCTCTGTCTTCTTCCCTTTTCCTCTTTTTCGCTCACTTCACCCTCCACTGCGTTATAAACTTGCGCTTCGTAGTCGAGCCACTGAGAACTGTAGATTTATGACAGGAACATGCCAACCCGTTCAAACTACCTCTGATCATTTCGCGACTCCATTTTGAAGAAAAGCAGGGGCGGATTCGCACATGGTGAAGAGAGCACACCTTTTTAGGATAAAAATAGCACATTTCGACTACTTTTCCATGAATAGGCTCAATTTTGTTTTCGAAAACAACTGAAAATGTCTTGCCAAAGACTGCTGGCTGTTATATTTTTCAAATTGCAAAAAATTACAAATATGATAGTGAAAATTGGCGCAAATTTGATTTCCATGGCAAAACCATAAGAAAAAAACAATAAAAATTGTAGATTTTGCGTTTATCTGAGCCAGTGCGCAAACGCAAAATATTCAAAACAAAAGCAGTAGATCTCATTGAGATACACATTCTTTGTAGAATGCATATTTTTACGAGTATTTGTTCACGAGAAAATTAGTGATATATCGATCATCATAAAAAAAATGGTCACAGAAATAATTTAAGTCTTTTAAAATAGGCCGCGGCTATGTGCACCGAAGTTTCGGTATGAATAGCAGGATTTTTAGGTGCGAATAGCGGAATCTGGAAAAGGGACTAATTACCTGTATACTGCGAATTCGGTACAAATTGCCGGATCCAATTCTTGTATATACCTAATTTCTTTGAAATCCATTAAGACATTATGGAAATCCTTAAAATTATATGAAATCTGATGATACTATTCCTTAGAATCCCTTGAAATATTTGAAGCCCTATGAAATCCTTGGAAATCCTGAGAAATTCATTAAAATACCTTAATGGAAGCCTTTAAAATCCTTTAAAATTAGTTAAATTCTCAAAAATCTGATATCGTCCTTTAAAACTGCCTTAAAATCTCTTGAAATATTTATAAATCTTGGAATCCCTCTGAATTTTTCTGAAATCTTTCAAAATAAACAAAAATCTCATAAACCACATGAAAGCCTTTAAAAATATTTTGAAATTCAAAGAAATTCTTCAAAACCGCTTGGAATTGTTGAAATGCTATGAAATCCCTTAATTCTCGTACAATTTTCTGCAATTCATGGAAATATTATGAATTGCTTAGAAGTTTATTACATCTATTGAAATCTCTCAAAAATTACTTGATATCCCATAAAAATCCCTCAAAATCTTCGACATTCTCTCAAGTCACTTGCAATCCTCAAAAATACCCTTAAATCTTTTCAAATTTCTTAATCTCTTAAAATCTCTTGAAATCTTCGGAATAATATATAAAGAAAAATGTATTCGGAAACTAAAATACGTGTGTATTGTAATTTTTAATTAAGGTATTGCAATCTGATTTTACAACACAGTGCTGGCAATTTAACATTACAGTTTGTATGCAAATAATTTCTTACATTTTATTAGGATTTTGAAGGACTTCATAGAATTTATAAGAATTAGTATGCTTAACAAGATTTTGCGAGATTTCAGACGATTTCCAAATATTACAAAAGATATTTAAGTAACTTCCACGGATTTCAAGGGCTTTTATAAGATTTCCGAGGATTTTAGTAATTTAAATTTAAGGTATTTTAAAGACTATCAATAACGTATTTCAATGAATCCCCCAGGATCTCAAAGAATTTTATTGGACTTGAAATATTTCAAGGAATATCATCCGATTCCGTGTAGTTTCACAGGATTTCCAGGGATTTTATAATATTTCAAAAGATTGCAAGGAATTTAAAAAATATTTCAAGGAATATGATCAGATCTCATGTAATTTCACTGTATTTCGATGCATTTTATAATATGTTAATGGATTTTGACAAATTTATTTCCAAAGATTTTTATTTTTTTTGGATTTCAGGATCTTTTGAAAGATTTCGAGGAAATTTCAATATATTGCGAGAATTTGAACTGATTCAAAAGGGATTTCAAGGAATATTATCAGACATTAGAAAAATCCACCGGATTTCAAGGGATTGTACAATATTTTAATAGATTTCAAAGAATTTATTCACAAGAATTGAAGGATTTCAAAGGCTAGCAAGGATTTAATGTATTTTTTCAAATATTTTGAGGTAATTCAACACATTTTGAAGAATTTCGAAGATATT
Organism: Melikaiella ostensackeni; assembly: GCA_032362435.1. Classification (NCBI taxonomy): domain Eukaryota; kingdom Metazoa; phylum Arthropoda; class Insecta; order Hymenoptera; family Cynipidae; genus Melikaiella; species Melikaiella ostensackeni. The sequence continues at coordinate 12,504,494 of JAUMHM010000078.1, forward strand.
GAGATATTTTGAAAGGTTCTAAAGAATTTTCAATATATTTCAAGACTTTAAAGGGATTTAAAACGGATTCTTAAGAACATCATCAGATTTTATGTTCTTCATGAAATATCAAGAGATTTTACAATGTTTTAATGGATATGAAAGAATCCATTCACAGAAATTGAGGGATTCCAAAAAATGGCAAAAATTTGAAGAGATTTTAAATTATTTCAAGGTATTTCCAAATATATCAAAGAATTTGATGTATTTTGGCATATTTTAAAGGAATCCAATATATAACAATATATATTTCAAGCATTTCAAGGAATTTCAAGAGATCTGAAAGATTTAAGCGTATCTTCAAATATTTCAAGCTAGTTTTGAGAGCTGAGAAGAATTTCAAGTGGTTTCAAAATATTTCGAAGGAATTGAAATTTTTTAGCATATTTCAGAAGATCCTAAAGAATTTAAAAATGTTCAGGAATTTCGAAGGGATTTTAATGGATTAAGTCAGATTTCCATAGATTGGAATTTTACGAGGCTTCAAAGGATTTTATAATATTTTGATCGATTTCGAAGAATACATTTACGAGAATTTAGGGATTTCAAACGATTTCAAAGGTCTTAAGAGATTTAAAACACTTCAGGGTATTTCCAAAGCTTCTACGAAACTATAAGTATTTTAGGATACTTCAGAACATTTCAAGGAATTTTCAAGGACTTTAATGATATTAAGGTATTCAAAAAAACTTCATACAGTTTTAAAGAATTTCGGAAGATTTTGAAGGAATCTTATGAGAGCTATGAAATTTTAGGATATATTGAAATATTCCAAGTGATTTTAAAGGGATTTTAATTAATTTTATCAGATTTTCAAGGATTCAAATGATTTTATAAGATTTTTAAAGGTCTCAATGTATCAAATAAATTTTTAAGGATTTTAGGAATTATCAGATTTCAGGAAATTTTGAGGTATTTTAAGGGATTTTTAAATATTTTGATAGATTTTAAAGAATCAATGCACAAGAACTGAGGAATCTCAAAAGGATTTTAAAGACTTTTAGAGATTTTAAATTATTCCACGGTATTTCTAAGGCTTTAGAATTCAGAAAAATATTTCAGGATATTTTTAAAGATTCCAAGAAATTTGAAAGAACTTTCAAAAATTGCAAGGGATTGCAAAATATTTTAAAAGATCCTAAACGATTTCCAAAACGTCAAGCAGTTCCCAGACACTTTAATGATTTTCAGGTATTTGCAGGTATTTTATATAATTTTAGAAAATTTCGGAAGGTTTGGCAAGATTCTATAGCACCTATAAAGTTTTATGATATTTTTAAAGATTTCAAGCGATTATATAGAGGTTTTAATGGATTTAATAAGATTTCTGGGAATATAAATAATTTCAGGCGATTTTAAGAGCTCTTAATGTAACTATTTTAATAATATTTCCGAAGATTTAAAATTTTCAAATATATTTTAGAATATTTCAGATGATTCCAAGAAATTTAAAACAGCTTCAAAAATTGCAAGGGATTGAGAAAGATTTTAAACGATTTGAAATATTTCAGGGTATTTTGAAAGATCCTAAAAGATTTCCTTAAAGTCAAGCAGTTCCGAAACTCTTTTACGATTTTTAGGTATTTGCAAGTATTTCACATAGTTTTAGAAAATTTCGGAAGATTTGGCAAAATTTTATAGGACCTACGAAGTTTTATGATATTTTAAAAGATTTTAGGGGATTATATAGCGGTTCTTATAGATTTGATATGATTTCTGGGAATATAATTAATTTCAAGTGATTTTAAGAGCTCTTAATGTACTTGTTTTAATTAATTTTGCAGGATTTCAGGACATATCCTTGGATTTCGTTGAATATAACGGGGTTTTCAATAGATTTCATGGCATTTCAACGGATTGTAAAGATTTGAAGTGAATTCATAATGGTTAAAGGGGTATCAAGGAGTTTCATCAAATTTAAAGGATTTTAATAGGCTTTCCAAGACTTTAAGGGCTTCTGCTCCTGAAGGGAAGTGAAACTTCTCCCTAAAAACTACCGAGATCCAACACACGGTAAACTCTCAGTAGAGCATAGGAAGGGTGAGGTGATAAGGGAGAGCTGAAAAAAGTGTGTAGCATTTTATTATTTTTTCCTGGAGCTTCGGGAAGTGGAATATGTTTCTTGTCGGATAGGAGGATAATTAGGTTTTTGCGAACCATGCTGCATATTATCTTCCAGCCTGCTTCTCTTTTTTTGGAACTGCGGTACAAATAAATTGGATATCCAGGGTCTATTCTTACACGGAATTAAGTTTTTATACGAAAATACTCATGTTGTGGAGCATTGCATTCATGAAAATTACTTCACAATGTGCAGGGCTTTTTAAATTCAGAATATTGTGCTATTGCATGCCTATAATCTTTTATTATTTTTTCAAAATAAAATCATCTGCCCTTAGCTTGCTTCTATATTCTATATTCTATATTTTACTTTGTAAAAGAAATTAGTAATCGTTGACGTTACCGTATCAAAACGCGACATTTTCATAGTTACTTTTGCGAAAAGAAAGTTACTATCGTTACACTCTTTTACTCACTTTTGTATGTTAGAAATATACATGTATCCAAATTTAATTTTTGCACAACTTTATTCACATTTCTCGACTAACAGCTGTTATACTTTTCATTAAGATTCGTAGGTTAGTCATGACCGATATAATATTTCTAAAACATTTCAAGATAAAATTGTAGAGAATTACATTTTCGGTTGAAAAATTAATTTTCAACAAAAAAAAGAATTTGTCAAATTGTCAACTAGAGAAATGATTTTCAAATAAAATGATGAATCATGAACCAAAAAAATAAATTTTTAACAAAGGAGCTCAACTTTCAACCAAGTTGTTCAAGATGCAACTAAAAAAGATGAGTCTTCTATCAAGAAGATTAATTTTATATCAAAAAGGACGAGCCTTCGATGAAATGCACGAGTTTTCAACTAGATAGTTGAATTTTCATATAAAAAGAAGAATTTTTGAATCAAACGGTTGAATTTTTGACAGAAGAGTTCAACTTTCAACCGAACAGTTAAATTTTTCAATAAAGAAATGAATTTTGGCACAATAAGGTTAGTTTTCTACCAAAAAAAATGAATCTTTAGAAAAATACATGAATTTCCAACGAAAATTGAGAAATTTTCAACCAAATAGTTGAATGTTCAACTAAACGATATAAATTTGAAACCATAAACAGAATAGTTAAATTTTCAGTTGGAAAAAAATTAATGTTTAACCACGAAAAAATTTTTTCTAACTAAGGTATGTGATGAGTCTTAAAAAAAAAGAATTTTCAACGAAGTAGTTTAACTTTCAACCAGGCAAGACTTTAATTTTAAATCAAAAATAGTTGGAGTCAGCCAATAAAGAGGGATTTTCAGTGACACAGTTAAATTTGAAACCAAAGAAATGAATTTTCAACCATAAAGATTAATTTTTTCCTAAAAAACACGAATTTGCAACAACGTACGTGCATTTTCCATTAAAAAAGATAAATTTTCGATCAAAAATAAAACAAAAATTTAATTGAATTTACACATTGAATCAAGCAAAATTAAAGTAATTAACTGTTGAATTTTCTATTGAAAAAATTAATTCTCAACGAAAAAATATAAATTCCCAACGAAAATATGAATTTTCCATAAAACAGTTGATTCTCAACCAAAAAAGAAGACCAATTTTCGAAAAAAAGGTTTGATTTTGAACTGCATAGAATGATTTTCTATGAAAATGGTTGATTTTTGAATGAAATAATTGAGTTTTCAAACAAATCATAAAATTTGGAACCAAGAAAGATGAATTCCCAACTAATAATATTTATACAGTTGTATAGTAAAAATAATAGATTTTTATATAATAGAGAGTGATAGTTGAATAATAGTTAGCCAAGTAGTTGAATTCTTAACAAAACAGGGTGATTTCCCACCAAAGAGCCGCATTTTCAAGCCAGAAAGACGAATTTTCTACAAAACTGTTGAATTTTTAACAGAAAACTTCAACTTCAACCCAAAAGAATGGATTTTCAAACAAATATATTATTTTTCTACTAAAAAAACGAGTTTCTAAAAAATACATGAATTTTCAACAAAATAGTCGAACCCTTAACCGAAACCGATCAATTTTCAACCTAACATTTGAATTTTTAAACCAAAATGATGAATTTTCTACAAAACAGTTGCATTTTCAACAGAAAAATTGAATTTTCATCCAAGCATGGAATAGTTAAATTTTTAGTTAAAACAATTAACATTAAACCAAAATGAAAAAAAAAACGAATTCTCAAAATATATATAAATAATAATAATATATAATTATAATATAATAATACATAATATAATAATATATAAATAATAATAAAATAGTTAAACGAAGGTGTTCAGCCTCCAGCCAACTAGTTGAATTTTCAACAAGACAGTTGAACTCTTAACAGAAGAGGGTAATTTCCGACTTAACAGTTGCATTTTCAAGCCAGAAAGGCGAACTTTCTACAACGCTGTACAATTTTTAATAGAAAAGTTTAATTTCAACCCAAAAGTATGAATTTTCAAACCAAAAGATTAATTTTCAACTAAAAGAAAGAATTTTCAATTAAAAAAGGTCAATTTCCAACTAAAAATAGAATAGTCAAATTTTCAGTTAAAACAATTAATTTCGAACAAGAAGAAAGGAGTTTTTTAACAAAATACGTGAATTTTCAAGTAAAAAAAAATCAGTTTTAAACCAAAAATTGAATAGTTAAATTTTCATTTGAAAAAAAAAATTCTCAATGAAATAAGATGAATTTTCAACGAAAAATGTAACAATTGATATTAGAACCGAAAACATTTTAGTTATAAATGATAAACAGTTGATTTCACCTGAAAAACGAATTTTCAACCAAATAAATAAACTATCTACCAAAACAGTGGAGTTGTGGAGTGGTCTCAGTTTTAGGGTCTAAAATAGTTGTTTAATTAACTAATAATGGAACCAAACATTTCGGCACACAATGGTGGTGGCCCTCGTCAGTGGATTGATTTATTCTGTACAAAATTATGTAACTTCTTGTGAGAAACGTAGTTCACAAATTGTAGAATTGAAGTATATATTGGCATTTGGAAATAATTTCCTCGAGAAGAGTAAAAATTAGATTTTTACGAATTCATAAGTCACTGCTCAATGGAAAACTATTTGAAACTCCAATCTATGATTTTATTGATGAACTTTCCATACTCAATTTATTATTATTTTCCCTCATAATATAATTTTTTAATCGAAAGTTCGACAAAATGAAAAATGCAGCAAACCACACTGAAAATCGTGGTCAATTAAAAAAATATCGTGAATTTCTCCTTCACGCTTCGTCTCGCCATTTTAAAAGATCCTGCGCACAATTAACCACGATTTCAGTCAGCATTTTCTCAAAGTTTCAATAAAAAAAATATATTAAAACTGACAATGATATTGAAACCGACAATAGACTTTGCAGCCGATGATGAATATCATTTACTTCATTGACTGTTGTATGAGAAAAATATTTAATAATAACTTCAGAACTTTATGAATAAATCTAAAAACTTTATCAATAAAATCGTGAATTGAGATTTCAAATATCTTTAAATTTCATCTATGAAATAATTTCATGAATTTCTCACCTTGCATTGAATTCCTTGCATTTTAATAAGTATAATTTATTATTTGAAACAACTTTAAGTAAAAATATGATGGATTTAGAATTTTTTCTATAATTACTTTTTCTGTATTAAAGATAAAAATCGACAACGACCTTGCAATAAAAATTGGTTCAAACCAACCGTGACTAAATTTACAGTAGACTGCCATATTCTGACAAATTTCTAGGTACGTATTATTATATTTAATTTAATGCATCAGCTTAAGTTAAAAAACAAATTAAAAATTCATTTATAATATGAACCTAAATTGTTGAAACGCTAAGTCTGGTAAGGTTCTCTGAAACGCAGTATGTGTAATAACACTTCAGGATTCAGTTTCATCCACTTGAGATATTTATACGAGGCAACAAAGCACAAGCTCCGAAATTCATGACTCACTTTACATCAAACGGTGTCATGGAATTAGAATCTTATGGAGGAGAGAGATAGGAGAGATAAAAGAAGGACAAAAGAGCATTAAGGATATTGAAAAGTGGACGATGGATACGAGCAATGATTTGAAGGTATTTAGGAAAGAGCTGAAAGAGAGGGATTGAGAATGGGAAAATGAGTTAACAGGGTTGAGGAAAGGGACTCTGAAATTAGAGAAGAGAGAGAAAGAGAGATGAATAGGCAAAAAATTGTTACACTAGAAGAACTGGTAAAAAAGGAGAAGAAAGACGTGGGAGGAAAGGAAATGAAAATGAATTGCAGAAGTATTGGAGGTACTTGACAAAGATATAGGGGTTAGGGGAAAGTCAAACTAAGTAAGAAGACAGAGTTCACTGCAAAAAGGAGTAACAGTAGTGAAAGTGTATTTGATCAGACATTCAAACAAAGGAAGATTCACCGAAAGAAAGGTGAAGTAGCAAAGTAAGAGAGAAAAGAAAGTAAGACAGTGAGGGTAGGATACCAAAAAGTATGTATTCATGGGGAATTTAATGTCTGACATGAGGACAGAGAAAGGTTAGAGAAGCAACAGAGATATTTTTTAGGCAGAAATAAGAGGTGAGCAATAAGAGGAGAAAGGACAATTATGATAGAAAGAGTGAGAGAAATAAAAGGAACATGAAAAAGATACAAGTAATAGAGGAAAAGGTGTTTGATTTTCTGGAATGTTACAGGAATCAAGAATAAAGACAGCGAATAAAATATATACGGGGGTCAGAATAATGAAGAAGAGGTAGGAAAGGAAATGGAAGGGTCCGCTTTGGAAATTTCAATAAAGGAAATCAGATCCCTCAGGGGGGAAACAGGAGTCATAAAAGAAGAGCAAAAGAGGATTGAGGGTATTGTAAAGCACACGCTGGACACGAAAAATGATTTGAGAGTATTCAGGATAGAGCTGAAAGAGAGGGATGAAAATGGGAAAAAAGTTAACAGAGAGAGATATATAAACAGGCAGAAGTATGTGGCATTAGAAATACTGGTAAAAGAAGAAGAAGAAAGATGGGTAGAGAGAAACAAGAATAAGATGGATGAGAAAAATGAAGAGACGAAAAGGGTAATAGACAAGGAGTTAAGAGCCAAGGTCGATTTGATGTAGAGAAAAATCGAAGCTGCACAGGAGGGAAATTTGAAGGGACTAATGAAAAAAGTGGATGAAGTAGAAAGGAAGAATGAAAGAAGGGAGAGATGGGAAGGAAAAAACAACCTGACAATAGTAAAATTCAAGGGTGTGGAAGGGAATGAATTGCAGAAATATTGAAGGTACTCGACAAAGATTTTGAAGCTAGAGGAGACGTAAACAAAGTAAGAAGAGTACTATGGAAAAGGGTTTGACAGTAGTGAAAATGGAAACATGGAGAAGGAAAGATATGAAATATAAATTGGGTTCGAGGAAAGTGTATATTGGCCATGATCAGACATTCAAAGAGAAAGAGATTTAACGAAAATTCGGCGAAGTAGCAAAGAAAGAGAGGAGAAAAAGTAAGACAGTGAGGGTAGGATACCAAAAAGTATGTATTTAGGGGGAATTTTATTTCTGATATGAGGACGGAGAAAGGCTAGAGAAGAAGCAGAGATATATTTTAGACAGAATACGAGGTGAGGAATACGAGGAAAAAGGAAAAGTACAATAGAAAGAGTAAGAGAAGTAAAAGGAACATGAAAAAATTTTCCCGCTACGCGGGCATATTCTAATCGCGCGCTTCGCTCGCAAGTTTGAGCACGCCTTGAGCGCGCGATTCGGTCGTCGCGCTTCGCGCTCGGTGTTATATGTTTTTTATGTGCAAATTTATTAAATTCGTTCTTGACTTTAAATGAGGAAGATAATTTATTTACTTGAGGCTCTATCGGTCTTAAGGAATACATTCTCATCATAATATTCGCGCTTTGCCCTAGATTTTCTGCGCTTACCGTATGATGTATACAAATAAATAGTTAAAAAGACTATTAAAAAAATTATCTTGACTTACGATTGGTCCTATTAAGAAATGTTCAACAGCAATTTCATATGATCTGTTAAAAGCACAAATTCCACTTTTTTGACTATTTTTTTCTTATTTTGCATCGTTTGGCTCAAAAATTAAAAAAAATATTCCAATACTATTTTCTACACTTAAAATACAAACTATGCCTCCTATTAAAAAATATTTAGATATCCCAAATAATATCCCAACTTTCTTTCGTATTCCGCGTTATTTAGCTCAAAATTTGAATTTTCGATTTTTCAAGAAAATTCAAAAAGTTGTT
>JAUMHM010000078.1:12512970-12533022 GCA_032362435.1 Melikaiella ostensackeni
CCCCCCCCCCCCCCCCCCCCCCCCCCCCCCCCCCCCCCCCCCCCCCCCCCCCCTCAAATTTTACACAAATCTAATACATTTTGTAATGAGAATGTAGAAAATTAATGCAATAGAGGAAGAGGTCATTGATGTTTTGGAATGTTGCAGGAGTTAACAATAAGAACAGCGATTTTTGGAGTTTTGTGAAAAAATTCGATGCTGTAAGATTTACGGAAACTTGGATCGAGGAAAAGAATTGGGACAGTGTAAGAAGTCAATTGTTGAGTAGCTTTACATGCATGCTACAAGGGGCTAATAGGGAAAAGGAAAAAGATAGATCAAGTGGAGGAATCATAACAGGGGTTAGAGCGAATTTAAAAGAAGGGGAGTGTTAAAAGGTGTGATAAGTGGGGGACAAGAAAGGAGAGTTAAAACAAAAGGGAAATAGCACAGAATATTGACAATAAACAACGGGAGAAGAATAACAGAGATAACAAGAGATATAGAGAAGTTTATCAAGCAGGTGCAACAATAAATTTTAATAATAGGGGTGGGGGGATTTTAATGCAAGGATAGATAGGAGAGATGATACGTACTTGGATGGGATGGAGGGGGTAAAGGACTGGAAAGATCAGATAGTGAAAAAGGAGGGTAGGCAACTACTACAGATGGTACAGAAAAAGAGGCGGTATATACTCAATAGTAATAAGAAAGGAGACGAAGATGGGGATTTCACGTATGTGAGAAGCAACTTCTCTATAGTTATATATTACGTGATAAATAATATAGAGGGCTGAAAGAGTGTAGATAAAATGAAAATAGAAGCTAAGGTAGTATCACGTCACCACCAAATAGGAGTGTACCTGAAAGGCAAAATATGGGAGGATTTATAAAGAATAAGGGGGGGGGATTGATTGAGAAAGGAGTGTAGACAAAGGAAACAAAGAAAAAATAGGTAGAAAAAAAGAAAAGATTAGAGTTTGAAAAGATAATGTTAAACGAAGCTTGGAAGAAGTTAAAGATAATGTTTAAGAGCACCATAATTACAAAGAAAATCAGGAATAGAACGAAAAAAAGATACGAATCGTATAATAGCTTGGTGGTACAAAAAATGTTAGAAAAAAGAAAGGGAAATGAAGAAAGAATATAAAAACTGAAGGTAGGGAAAAAGGAAAAAGAATAAGAGCGGAAAGTCAGCAAAATTAAAACAGAAGAGGGAGCTAAGAAGTTTATAAATAAAATGAGGAAGAAACAAGAAGGGATGGGGGATAGGATTATGTACCTTAGGTGAATGGAGGGAGTATTCTAAAGAAATGCTTCAGGGCTCGAGTGAAAATGTATCGGAAAATTGGCAGAGAATTAGAATTGAAGAAGGCGAAAAAGACTTTGAAGATGAAGCGATAGAAGTTCAAATTGAAAGATTGGAGAAAGGTAAAACAGGAGGCAATAATGAGTAAGGTAATGAGGCCTGCATACACAGTAGTGGGGAAATAAGAAGGAGGCTGAAAAAAGTAGTGAAAGAGTATGGAATGGTGAGGGGTTCCCAGAGAAATACAATGAGGGTGTCTTTTCAAATCAAAGACACTTTTTTCATTTGAGCCACCTTAATATATAGGGTAATATAATTATTTCAAAAAACGTCTGATTTCCGATTAATACTGAAAGTCCGTAATGAGTCAGTTCGCAATGTGTCATTCCGAGAATTTCGTTCGAGGATCAGGGGTCCAAGGGGTCAAGAGAGCAGCACTCTGAGCGCAGAAAACAAGCAGCGTTTATCCATCAAAGAAGAATCTGAAATAATAGAAAAAGTGAAAGCAAAGCGAAAATCACATAGAAGTGGTTCATACGGCCCTGATTGTTGACATTTGAGTCGGTCAGCCATGTGTCCAAGGTCATTTTAGGCAAGACCCAAAGTCGGACTCTCACGGGACTTTCAGTGTATTTTACTTTTTAAAATGATTTTTTAAAATATTTTGCAGCAAGTTCCTGAACTTTGTAATACTTATGCCTCACCATGTTGGCTCATAATCAGTCCTAAAGTATCGGTCCTCATTCACGATCCAGAACAAATTAAAAAAAATATTAGTCATAATTAAATTTATTTATTTTTAGATTGATCGTTTTTACCGTTCATTTTCTATGTGAATTTTTGTTTTTCTGTTTTAAGGCAGTCTACCGTAGCACTAAAACTACTGGGAAGATCAAATATTTCGATTTCATTAAACCTTGGTTAGGAAATGGCTTAGTTTCTACACTACGTGAGCTCCTCTTAATTTTAAATAACATACAAATATTTAAGATTTTAATTTCAGAAATATGATACTTTTTCGAAACATATTACAAAAATGATGATAATTATTCAAATATATTTATTACTTCGATTAGGGAAACATTAGCGTGTTCATCGAAAATTGATTCAACCACCACTCGTTCCTAAAATTCTACGGACATATGTTACAATTTTTCAAAAGACTTCGATATTATTAATGGACAAATTGTTCGGGGGAGTTAATGCACCAGAATTTAATGTGTGTTCTTATCTTTACTTCACTTTTTTCCGCAACTTATGTGGTAAGGTTATTTATAAAAGCTTAATTATTACTTCGAATTTTATTAATATTGTTTACACTCTGAACCTTAATGACTATGCAAGTAATTAAAATACTGCACAAAAAGGTGTTATTTTCGTTAAGGCCTGTTCTTGGAAACTATTTTTTTCTGTGTGCAAAATCATTCACCAGTTTCTTTAGTATGCACGTATACTAATAACTAGTAGTTTTCTACTAATTTATTTTCAAATTCTCATAATTCAATTGATAATAGTCCAACTTCTACCAAGTGTAACCAAACGTTTACTCAATTAATTAGTTCAAATTAAACTACCCGAGAAGAAAGAACCAGTTGGATTTTGAATCGTTAAGAGAGGCTTTCTGAATCGCCTTTCTTGAAGAACCTGTAAAAATTGTTTACAAAAATTATAAGCAAATTTCGAAAAATGAAAAATAAATTTTATTCTTCTTCTCTTTTTCTTTATTTTGTTTATACTCTTTCCCTTTTACAGATTTAAAAGTCTTTACACAACTATTGCATGCTTTTTTATCGACAATCCTTATATACTACCTTACTATTTCTTACATGTCGACGTAACCACCATTTCCCCTTTCCTGCATTTTCTCACACTCTCCTTCATTCTGTCTTTACTTTCCCTGCACTCATCATCCCATCAGCCTCTCCTGCCCCCTCTTCACCTCCTTTTAGTCTCACTTCCCCTCTTACTATATGAATCACTCTTTTATACAGGGTGTCCCAGAACTAAGTGTCCGGATTGAAATAGCTGTATAAAAAAAAATAACGCGAAACTTTCTTTGGCAAAAATGTATTGAAGCTTTAGTTTCTGAGTTATGAAATGATTAAGCTGGACCAATCAGGAGCGCCGCATGGCACTGCACCGTGTCGAACGTACAGCGGGCTCTCAGAGTGGGGATACCGAGTGGAGAGGCATTGGTCACTAGCACAGCGTTGGCTCCCTCTCACGCACGTAAAACTTTCTATGCGGCGTTGCTGATTGGTCAGCTTAATCATTTCATAACTCAACAACTAAAACTTCAATACATTTTCGTCAAAGGAAGTTTCGTTTAATTTTTTTTTTATATAGACATATAAATCCATACTTTTAGTTCGGGGACACCCTGTATAACTGTCACGTTGTCATCACAGAAAAAGTCTGGAGACAAAAAACATGTCAAGAGAGAGCGAAAACATACCAGCTTCAATGTGGGCAAAGTGAAAGAATAAATGAATGAAATTGAAGATTATTATTATTCGTTATAAATATTTCTCAGTTTCGAGTTGGAGTGTACAGGGAGTTCTTACAATTTTTATGACATTCATGACTAAATATCTTCTTCTTAATTTTGCCTCGAATAAGGCCAATTTCCAGGAATTACGTCACTCTATTAATAAATATTAAGACGGCAATTCAAAATTATATACTTAAAAATTTTTTCAAAATGCTAACCTACTTGAAATTTGCTTTTGCGGAGCCATTAAAATAGATTCTGATTTCTGTAAATCGTGAAATCTTTCTTATGGAAATAGTTCGTGTATCGAGGCGGGAAAGTTTGTATGGTTGTATTGTAACATTATCCTGAAATAGAGAGGACAGATCCGAGGTTCGAAACGCGACCACATGACCATTTTGCAGCAGTTAGAGCAGCGATCTCCTTCCACTACCTCGACTCACCTCATTCCACCCATTTCAGCCCCTTTTACCCCTTTTACCCCTCTTACACGTTTTTACTCTCGTTCCACTCGAAATGGCAAGCATCGTCACGGATTTACCGATAATGTTGCGTACTGACTATATCTACAGATATAGAGGATGGAGGATATCGACCTGTGCCAATAACTACAGATTAGTGTTATCAGAGCGTAACAACGCGAAAGGGTGGTTTACCTTGACACTGGTGAAATGCAAGATCAACGGGTAACGATGTTTAGAGATGGATTCGACCTCATTCGGCCTCAACCCCTCTCCGAAATATATTTGTCATTGATAACTCAAATGCCATGTGTACCTGTGCTGATAACGATAGCGATCAGAAAATTAGGTCACCCGAATAAGCTAATGTTATGACACTGAATATATTACGTAAATGATGTAATCGAAATTCGCGGTAGCGAATCGCCGTGCCACCAAGTACAAAAAAAAGTTACGAATAATCGTTATCTGGAATAATCATGTATTGATATTGATATTCATTTACGGCAAACACCTTTGTTGATACAGTCTTGTACATTTAATTGACATTATCTGATGAATGCTCTGTTAGACGATGTAAGAAAAAGATAATACCTGAGTATCAGATATAAACTGACTTATAACCAGAAATTTCGCCTTAATTGTCAAGTACCATCCTTGCTACAGAGCGTGCAAAATAACCTCTTAAGTAAATAATATTTATTTAGAATATTGGTTCCAAGTGGTTGTTACAAACACATCAAGTGACCCACCAAATATATTAATATCTTGACAGTCGAAGGAATCATCTTTAAAGTTCCTGCATACTTCCGAGATTGGAGTTAAGAAGCCATACTCTGTTTTATTATCAGGAATTGAGAAATCATATTTGTACGAATTCCTATAGAAATGCCTAGTACTTTAGGAGGGACTCTTATTGATATTTCTCCAAGAAGTCTAGTTCAATCACTAAGACTATTCAGCTCTTCATACAGAAAAACAAGCCTCTCATTCAACATTCCTCCTACTGTCGAGAGATCCAACGCCAATTATTTCAGCAGCTATAGTCAAATGTTCAAATTCAATTTTTTCTATGTATGTACTGGAATTTAGCGGAACATTCGAACAAATATTCTGAATCTCTAGATATTCGCAACTCATAAGCTACTGATTTCAATAAACGATCTTGTACAGATTTCTCGTTTCTTTTTGTGAACATCAAAGAAGCGCACGATGAATTCCAACGTTCTCAATGCTTCCGATACAATTTTTTCTATGCGTATATCAAAATTGAGCTGTCCATCAAATCATACTCCCAAGTTCTTAAGAACGGAGTCCTTCTGAAATGAAGAATTGTATATTCTTATTCCAACATCATAGGACCTATCCACTAGATAACTTCTTAACCATCCGAAAACACTTCCATTAATGGCATAGGATTTCAATTCGCTTAGTAAAGCAGCATGGTTTACTGTTAGCACAATTCTCAACCGATTCAAGTGGAACTTGGCAGCTGATTGACCAGCCATTAAAAAATAACTTCAAGACTAATTTCATTTTAGTGCCTTAGATACTGCAAGATCAAAACATCAACAAAGAAAAGTGAAAAAGCAATCCATTTTCAGCATGTGCTCACCTCCACATCTTAATATTTCAAACCGATTGATATCAAACTTTGACGAAAAGTCAGTAGCAACGAGTCATTCAACGACAGTGGATTTTTTATCCAAACTTTTTGCCTTATATTTGAGATAGAAATCTATAACAACATATTCTTCATGTGTATTCCAGAGAAACACGATATCCTTATTAATTTAAAAGCTTATACAATAATAATTCATGTTAAAAACTAATTTACGCACCTTTGCTCACCTCTGTATATATTTCAATTTCTGAATATGCCGATAGAATGTATGGAATGAGCTCTGCCTTAATAATAATTTCGGTTTCTCATGAAATTATGTTTTAGCGATTATTGATGTTATGCCGGAAAATGTGATATTCAGCCGAGATCCTATCGATCACGGTTGTCAGAATTACGCTTCAGTTCTCCCACAAATTTCATATGAATTATATCATGATATTTAGAGAAATGCCTCACATGTTTTCGACGCATGGTTGATGATATCGGAGAATTAAAAAATAAATAAAAATAATACGCATAAAATTATTAGTATTCCTGATGATGAATCTTCAAGTTGATAATGATAAATTTTTTTTATATTCAAACAGTTTTTCTTGATATCAATCAATATAAATAAAAATGTTATGCTTAATTTCATAAATTATTGTAAAAGTTGCTCAATTGTGAAGTGAAAATTTAGAGGAGGTACGTCTTTAGGGTTTTTCACAATAGAACTAGAGATCGAATTGAAATTGCATCTTGGATGATGAGCGTCTGTTAATGCTTATCAAAGAAACTTTTTTACAAAATAAAATAAAATTGCATGGAAATAATATTCATATTTGAACTAAACTAACGGTTAACCAAATACAAATCTAAAGTTCTCTCTTAGTCCCATCTTCACTACGAAACTCAGGCGATGCTGCTCGAAATCTGTGCCCATTTAATCTTCCTCTTCAACAAGTTTACGCTAAGCACGATGTGCTTATATTCCGATAATGAAGGTTTCCTTGAAAGCCCCTCACAAAGCACAAATCATGCATATGTGGACTCAATTATTGAAAATCGTGCTATAATATAGCACATAGTGAACTGCTGACGCAATTATGTATAATAATCTATCAATTGATTAAGTAATTCATTCATTTATTCATTCATTTATTCATTCACTCTGCCCATTTTGAAACTCCTCTGTTTTCGAGGTCAGTTGCACCAGCTCACCACCCCCCAATCCTATTTTTAGACTTTTTTTTAGCCCACTGAATGCGCCGCATATGTGCCCATATGTACCACCAAAAATTTCTGCATGTCTTGAAAATTATCCAAGTAATGGTGATCGTAACAGTTTGTAAAGTGATGATAATTGAATAAAAAATTTTCAATTTTAAAATTCGATAAAGGGCTTCTCAGATAAGATATCAAATGCGCTCATATGCGCTACCTCAAAAATAAACAAAAATTCATAATTAACCTTCTCATCACCACTTATCATCAATCCACTCCAGCCACATAACACCAGATTACTTTCATTTGCAATATCAAAGTCGAAAAGCTCATTATCGACTTTGGTGTTGCAAATTGGATTCATTTGGTATTATCAGCGTGGGGTGAATCTATGATAAGTGGTAATGAGAGGGTCAATAATAGTTTTTTTGGTTATTCTGAGAGTGGCGCATATGAGTGCATTTGAAATCCAATATGAAAAGCGCGCCATGGCCGCAGATTAAAGAAAAATGTTCTACTGGTCACCTCTTAGCAAAGTGTTATGACCACCATATCTTGAGTAATTTTTAATATATGCAGAAAATTTGTATAGCGCATAAAATAATAATCTTTCCTTTATTGGTCATCACTTCGTAAAGTGTTAAATCAACCGTACCGTGGACAATTTCCAAGATATCAACAACCTAAACATTTTCTCGCATGGACGAAAAGAAACGAAATCTAGGTTCCTCGAAAGCGTTCATTACGCGTGGCAGCCGCGAATTTTCAATGGAAATTCATAACGAGGGACAGAACTCTTTCAAATTAGAAACACTCATCATACGAATAGATTCGAAAAAGTAGTGAGAGAACTCGACGGTTTCCTAGATGCTAACGAGTGTGACTAGTGCCGTGAGAATTTGATAAAATTTGTTAAAATTTGTTAAAATTCGTTGGAATTTATTATGCCGTCTAGCTGGTAGTGCAACGAGCTTCATCACATATAACGTGACCTTACCATGTTCACTTCTGCTGGGGATGTAACTTTCAGTCACGTTCGCTTAAAAGTCCATAATGATGATCTCAGCCAAAGTCGCACATCCACGTTCGAGAAATATCCCGCTAAGAAGTTAGCACAAGGTTCTTTAACTGCCGACTATTAAAATTTATTTTTGAACTTGTAACGATAAATGGAATATTTGTATGTTGAGCTCTGGCGCTTGATATAGTGTGATTTATTAACGAAAATTCTAAACTTATGTTATCAAATTCTTTTTGTCCAACCTGCATTAAACGTATGGTTTTTCGTGAACGTGAAGTGTCTTTTGCATAAAATTATGAGTAAGAGTATTTAAGTATCAGGACCAGCATTCTAAACCTGAATTTACGTCAACAAGTTCTCTCTAGAGGATAATGCTATATTTTATGGGAAGCATTTCTAACCACAAATATTCTGGTGAGCCGACAAACATAAACTTTATGTCCTTTCTGTACAGACATGGATTGTTGTGGGATACTGATGTTTAATTACGATGCTCAGGCCGTAGTCGAAAATTAGCCCTGAAGCAGTTATTTTGTAGACCACTAATTTACATTGTTGCAGTTCTTGGGAATATCGAATATACAGTACAAAAAGTCTATTTATACTTTATATGCATTAAAATTCTATGAGTGTATCGGATTCAATCTAATAATTTACAGTTAAACGCACAAGCAAGTCATGTAACTCATTCGA
Organism: Melikaiella ostensackeni; assembly: GCA_032362435.1. Classification (NCBI taxonomy): domain Eukaryota; kingdom Metazoa; phylum Arthropoda; class Insecta; order Hymenoptera; family Cynipidae; genus Melikaiella; species Melikaiella ostensackeni. The sequence continues at coordinate 12,521,752 of JAUMHM010000078.1, forward strand.
GGGTAGATACACATACTGTCCTTTCCTGAAATATTGTTTTATACAGTGCAATTCAGGAGTATAAGGATGCCTACAAAACCAGCGATTAAAAACATGCACTCACTTCTCGCATGATATGCTCCAAACAAGACGAGAAATAATTAATCAAATGCGTTGGAAAGGTTCTTAAATTTCGCGTCTAATGCGCTCTATTTGCAGTACTTTTGATGAACAGAGACAAAAAGGAGGACAATGTTCCTCATATTTCTATTGCCACCTGATCTCTTCGCCCTTTTCGTCCTATCTTATTTCCTTAGCCGAACCACTACATCTACTTTTTCTTTTTTATGCAGAATCTTTCCCATTGTCATACTTCCATTTTCTATTTTCTCACAGTCTTCCAGGCAGTTTCTTAATGTACCTCTCCCACAAGGTATGCATATTTTTTCCTCTTCTCTTATCCAATAATTATTGCAATCTTCTGTGTTTCCACAATTCATCCATGCAATCAATTTCTGACTTCTCTTTCTTCTTTTTTCACCAGATATATTGGTTTCCCTTCTACTATTATCCATTTATGTTTCTCATTATACCTAGATTCTCTAATTTAATTTTCTATTTCCTGTTTCTCTACTCCTTTATCTCTTCCTATCACGTCCTTCTCTACCTTCATTCCACTCTAATGCATTTCCTTAAGCCACTCTTTTGACCAACCACGCCTGCTCAGATATCTTGTCTTTTTTTTAATTCGTAACGCTCATTTGATGTTAAATTCAATAACCTTTCCAACGTTCTTTCACCAATTATTCTAGCTCATTTTGTTTCCAGAATATCATGTGAGAAGCTAGTGCATGCTTTTAATTGCTAGTTTTGTAGGTGTCCCCATACTGTCCTCCTTCTTTTTGTCTTTATTCATCAAAAGTACGTCAAATAAAGCTTATTTTAAGTTGATTTTGATAACTTTTCCAACGCTCTTCTTCCAATTATTCGATTTCATTCAAATCGGAACAAATCATCCGAAAAGTGAGTTCACGTATTAAACGCTATTTCTGTAGGGGTTCTCATACTGTCCTTCTTTTTGTCTATATTCATCAAAAATACTTCACATAGAGCTCATTCAACGTTAAATTCAATAACCTTGCCAACGCATTCTTGACAAATTTTCTATCTCATTTATTCCGAACATATCATCCGAAGAGTGAATGCATGTTCTTAATCGCTAATTTTGTGAGTGTCCTCATATTGTCCTCCCCCTTTTTGTCTCTATTCATCAAAAATACTTTGAATGAAGCTCATTTAAAGTTTAATTTATTAACCTTTCCAACGCTTTTTCACCAATTATTCTACCTCATTTTTTCCCAACATATCATGCGAGAAGCTAGTACATGTATTGAATTGCTAGTTTCGTAGCTGTCCTCAATCCTCACACTGTCCTTCTTCTTCTTGTCTTTATTTATCAAAAATACTTCAAAGAAAGCTCATGTCATGTTAAATTGAATAATGAGTTCATATTTTTAATCGCTGTTTTTGAGGGTGTCCTCATACTGCCCTTCTTTTCATCTCTATTCATCAAAAATACTTCACATAAAGCTCATTTGATTTTAAATTGAATAACCTTGCCAACGCTCTCCTACCAAATTTTCTATCTCATTTGTTTCGAACACACAATCCGAAAACTGAGTTCATGTTCTTAATCGCTATTTTTGTAGGTATCCTCATAGTGTCCTTCTCCTTTTTGTCTCCATTCATCAGAAGTACTCTGAATAGAGCTGATTCAATGTTAAATAGAATGACCTTTCCAACGCTCCCATACCAATTATTCTATCTCAATTTTCTTCCGAACATATCATGCGAAAAGTGAGCTTATGTTTTTGATCGTTGGTTTCGCAAGTATTCTCATATTGTTCTCCTCTGTTTTGTCTCTATTCATCAAAAGTGTTCCAAACAGAGCTTATTTGACGTTAAATTCAATAACATTTTCAACGCGTTTTGACCAGTTATCTTGTCAAATCTTTTTCCGAACATATCATGCGGAAAGTGACTGCATGTTTTTAATCGCTAGTTTTGTAGATGTCCTCATACTGTCCTCCTCCTTTTTGTCTCTCTTCATCAAAAATACACTAAGTAGAGCTGATTCAACGTTAAATTTAATAAGCTTTCCAAAGCTTTTTTACCAACCATTTTATCTCATATCTTTCCGATTATATCATGCGGAAAGTAAGTGCATGTTTTTGATCGATAGTTTTGCTGGTGTCCTCATACAGTCCGCCTCCAATTTTCCTTAATTTATTGAACATACTTCGAATAAAGCTCATTTGAGGTTGAATTCAATCGCCCTTTTAACGCTGCTTTGCCAAATATTTTATCTCATTTTTTTCGCACATATCATGTGAAAAGTGAGTGCATTTTTTCAATCATCAGTTTTGTAGGTGTCCTCATACTGTCCTTCTCCTTTTTGCCTCCATTTATTAAAAATGATTCAAATAAAGCTGATTGAATGTTAAATCTAATGACCTTTTCAGCGCTTCTTCACTAATTATTCTATTTTATTTTTTTCGAACATATCCTGCGAGAAGTGATTGCATGTTTTTAGTCGCTACTTTTGTGTCCTGCTAACTATCCTGCTCATTTCTGTCTGTATTCATAAAAAATGCTTCACATAGGTCTCTTTCAAAGCGAAATTCAACAGCCCTTGCAAGGCTTTTTCATAAACTATTTCATCTCATTTTGTTCTCAACATATCATGCGAGGAGTGAGTGCATGTTTTTAATCACTAATTTTGTAGATGTTCTCAAACTCTTGGACGGTACCCTATCTACTGAAATTAATATCATAATCCACTAATTAATTGTATTCACAACTAGATTAATTAAAGATTCAGCAGAAATTATAAAATTCTCAGGGATTTCCGGCTGAAAGTGGAATATATTATGCGCTGCTGGCGAAGCAGATTGCATAAACTAACTATGTGAACCAATAATTTATTAATTATTTCACGCTGTGTAGCCATACGATTCGACCTGGACAGAGACCAAAAGCCTTGGTAAGGTTGGAGCAACTCCAAATTAGCTTATTAAATTAACACGTACACTCGTGACTTGGCAAAGATTTTCTCGTTTCATTGAAGTGGGTTTCATGTACGCCCCTGGCTTAATGTAACCTTTAATTACTCAAAACTGCTTCCTGTCTTAATGTCAGCATGGAGATTGTTCTTAGAATCTGATGAGTGTACAATTATATAACTCTCATACAACGTCATGAGAAAGTAATTTAGGACATATTTTATAGCTTTTAAAAGAGAACCAATCATAGATCTCGTTAAAAACATCTACGTTACAAAAAATTCCGCCAAGTAAGAAGTTATCAGTGCAAACAACATTGTTTTTGACAATAAATAAATAAATGAATATATATGTATGTATATATATATGTAATATATGATGTATATTAAGTTCAATAAATCGTTACTAATATCATTTATGTAAGAAAGTAATTTTTAAATCAAATTTTTACGGGAATTACCAGAAAGCCTGCGGAAATTGTACGAGAAGTGTACGTGAATTTGGTCCTGAGTCTCCGCTGTACACCTTGAGTTGAAAAAATTTGGTGACTGAAGGAACTGCTTTCGGTTGAGAAGCATTATATAATTTTTTTAAAATCTCGATTACCCTTAAGAGAATCCGAAAACTTTTATACGTTTGGAAAAGCTCGAACCCAACCCTATTTCGACTCGATCGAACTCCGAATTTCGAAAGCACACGCATATTCAAAACCTTTAAAAATATTCTGAAAAAATCAAGATCCTTCCACAATTTTCAGTAAAGTTTATATTCAACTAAAATCTACCGAATATTCAAGAAGACCTAGAAAATTAGAATAACGTAGAAATTACAAGAAGAGATTATACATTTCAATATCTAATGAGTCGAAATACATTTTTTATGGGACAATAAGAATTAGGAATCGATATCATCGAGATGGGACGGAATTCTCATCCCACGTTTTTCGCGGCGCGGGATTGTGGAGTCTCGACATGCTATTATCCTTTACCAAGTAGCATGTATCGTGCTTACGGACAGTTAATCGTTCCTGACGTTGCGTTCCTTCAGTAAGGCTGAAGCCTCTTTCCTTTCCCTATATTATATTACACTACCCGGCAGCCTCTTCCGTTTCTCACTTCCTAGCCGACTTCTTCCCCGTCAGAAAGCTGTCTCCATTCTTCATACACTTGTTACCTGCCGTTATTCTGTAACATGCTGTCAACCATGAAGTGTTGCCAAGATTCTCTCAAACAAATGATACCAGCAATGCACTATGATGGTGATTTTCCGTACAGCGCAAAATTTCATTTTTCTGTTGCTTACAAAAAAATGGGTTCACTTGTTGCCATTCATAGACTTTAGAAAAGTAATTTCTTATCTTATGAAAAATTGTTCTCCATACATCCCTATCCTTGAATACGTCTTCTGCTTTCATTACATTCATACATATTTTGATGCAAGCTCTTGTGCCTCTACGAATCCTTAAATCTTTTCGTTCAGAGTTAAGCTTCCTTAATTCATTCTCTCTACATAACTAAAACATCTCAGCAAATTTCTTTCATTCTTGTCAATAATTGTTTCTTTTACACGATTATCTTTGAGAACCCACCCATTACTGACTTCGGCAGTTAGCGTTTTACCGCATATACTCTGCAGGAATTTCATACAAACCGTGTTCACTTCATTCCTATCCTTTTTCCTTATAAGTCCGGGTCTGGATTGTAACGACTACTGAAGACGAAGCGGACGCGCTTCGACGCACTTCAACTTTGGTAATTGTTACAATCCAGACGGTATTCGTTACAGTCCAGAATAAAGAGGTTCTCAAAATAGATATTTGAAGTCACCGAAAAGCATTTATGTCCGACTCTTACAAAAAATTTTGTAACGGCTACTGAACAAATTTTTTCCGTGTGGGTGCAAGCACAGAATTATATATTGCGATTTTAGCTCTATCCGTTACATTTTTACTTCTAGTAATGGCTCGTGCACTGCCGAGAATAATCCATCTATCCCCGGTTATACGTCTGGATATCTCTGAATTTATTTTTCATTAAGCAGTTTATAAACTTCCAAGATACTCGAAATCATCAACTTTTTATATCCTCTATTCGCTCAAAGCAACATTGCATACTGTTTTCTCATCCCTTCTCTCAAACGCAGTTACTTTTGTTTCATTCACGTTAATCTTAAGACCCATGCTCTTCATGCTGATATGCAGTCTACTCATAATTATCTGCAAATCACCGACTGATTCTGCCTTGACAATCTTGTCATCTGCAAACGCCAGTCTACGCGCTTTCACTGTTCCGACATCAACACCTTTCTCGCCTAAGAGAGTCATTTTTAGACATTTGTCCATGTATATATTGAACATACAGGAGGACATAACGCAGCCTTGCCTAACGCCCTGCTCAATATCAAACCAATCGCTCAGTTGTCCATTTACTCTCACACTCGCTCTACTACCATTATATATTGCTTTTATTGCTTTTGGAAGGCAACCATTCACTCTTTAAAATTTCAGGACTTCCCAAAGTTTAGTTCGATCTACCTTATCGAGAGATTTTTCCAGATCAACTAAGGCACAGAAAACTTTCTTGTTTACTCTCAAACTTTTTTCTATGATTTGTCTCAAGCTGAATATGTGATCCGCACATGATCTCCCTGGCACGAATCCACATTGAATATCCCAGATCCCTTACTTAATTATTTTCATGACCTTCCCATTGAGTATTTTGTTAAATATTTTTCCCTCGGTACTTATTAGGCTCATCGCTCTATAATTAGTACAGTCACCCTTATCACCCTTTCCCTTGTAAGGTGGACCAATAATCGCCTTTCTGCAATCTTTTAGAAATTCATCGTTCTCAGCACACATATTCATGAGTTCTGTTAGCCACACAAAGAAGTATCCGCTACCACTCTTAAGCATTTTAGGTGTAATGCCATCCACAACAGGAGCCTTACCATTCTTCAATTACTCAAGACTGCAATTTCTAATATTATAGATTTTCTTTAAAATTATGTAGTGCAAACAGTTAATAGGTCATTGGCTGGACTGTCCCTGGCGCGGTTTGCAAAATAAAAGTTATTTTTATACTAAAACCTTCCGAACAGTATAATTAATGTTGATGTTCTGACACTGTCAATTTAGTATATTTAAAAAACTTAGAAGCTTAATCTTTATTTATGGGCTTGCTATTTGTATTTTTAGTGTACACTAGATTAGAAGATTGCAAGATTGCACGGGATTGCGAAAGCTTGTATGTATTTAGCTGACAAATATTGCATCAGATTGCAAAAGTTTTCATGAATTATAGGAGCGAAATAGGATCAAAATGGGATCAAAATATGATGAAAATAGAATCGCCATTCTTTCGAGTCTCTTGAAATACCTTGATACCTTTGAAAAAAATTTTAAATCCATTAAAATGCCTGAAGTCTGTTGAGATCCGTAGAAATCCCTTTAAATTTTTCAACCCCTTCTGTATTTCTTTAACATGTTTAAAATATTTAAAATAATTACAGATCTCATTTGAAATCCCTTCAAAATAAAATAAATTACATTTATTCCCTATTCTATAAATCCCTTGAAATTTGTAAAATTCCCTGAAAAATTTCAAATACTCAGAGGTCCTATAAAGCCCGATAAATCTCCTTGAAAATATTTTGAATCTCTTGAAATTCTTTGGTACATTTGCAAATAATATCTTTAAAATCCTTTGAAATTTTTTGAATTCTTTCATATCCCTTGAAATTGTTGTAATCTGTAGAAATCCTTTCAAATAAAATTTAATTTATTCCCTAAATTTTTCACTAATCCGTTGAAATTCCTTGAAATCCCTTGAAATCTGCGAATTTTCTGGAAGCATATTGAAATGAGTGAACATCATTCGAAATCCTTCCAACACGTTTGAAATAAAACTACTTGAAATACCTTGAAAGTCCTAAAAACTATTGATTGTGAATCGCTAGGAATACTTTGAAATTTAATTTTTTTAAATTAATTTCTCTAGAAATTCCTTGAGATCTCTGGAAATCCTATAAATTTCTTTGAAATTCCTTGAAATTTTGTTAATGTCTTGAAAATATATTGGAATCTTTGGAAATCGTAAAAATCCATTAAAGAAAGTAGAATTTTTGAATACTCTTAAAATTTTTTAGATTTCTTTTAAAATTCTTCAGTTTAATTCATTTTTAGAAGATCTTGAATGATTTCTACTTCTTTTGATTGATTTTCACGATTTCCAAATATTTCATAAGATCCTTCTCTAAATAAATAAATTAATCATTCGTTTATAGTTTCCCTATTCTTCGCCTCAATTTTTGCAATGTTTTATTATTATCCAATATTGTTTATATCTGTACTGATTTTATCGAAATGATATCCTCATCACTATTTCTTGATCATAATTTTCTATAAAGATCGTTCTAGAATCCTGAAAAAATTATGAGAAATTCATTATAGAAAAATCATTATAGACTTATACTGAATTTTTTATAATACTTTTTCTTTAGGCCGCACTACAAGGGATTGTAAAAGATTCCATGGGATTGCCAAGGATTGCATGGGATTTTACAAGATTTGATAAAATTGCAGAGAGAATTTAAGCCAGATTGCAGGAGTAACCAACCCTTCATCAAACACATTTTTCCATTACCTTGTATGGAAATTCTACACCTCATAATTTTTGAAAAACAAAAATGAACTTTGTTCAAAAAAGGGTTAGTTGATGCTTTTAAATTTAATCTTCTTTTTTAAATTTGATATTTTGGAGTTTTCTGCAATGTTCTCAAATGTCCTAAGAAGTTCTAGATTATTCTAGATTTTTTCTTCTCAACTATTTTGTAAATATCTAACGACCTGCTGTAATGTACTTTGTAGCTTTACAGAATTTGCTCTGCATAGGCTCTGTGGGTTAAATCGATGTGAATTTCATACAAGCAGTGCTGGATTAACCAAAAGGCCAAAGAAGGCCCTGAAACTTTAGTGGGCCCCGTTTGGTTCGAACTCTTTAGACTTTTGTTAGTTTTACTTTCAAAAAAAGGTATCGGGAATTATTTTCAGGTTTCCAGGCAGAGAATAACATACGCAGCGTTACGTTTATAGCTTCAAAACATCTGTCTTCAAAATAAGCATTAGGTCTAAATTGGAAAGTTTATTGTTATGCCTTATCAACAGCCTCATGGTCAATTAACCTACTCGTTTCCTTTGGATTATATAAAATTCTCCAAAAGCCTCCTCAGAATCTATACTCAGTTCCACCGATGTTTCTGAAGTCGCTCAATCCCAATCTGGTGTCAGATTTGCTTCATCACGTCAGGTTTTTGAGAAAATTAGCCTTTGTGGCAATTTTTTCAAAAACAACATTGGATACGAACCTGATATTTTATATTGTTTAGAAGAATCCTAATTTTTTCAAAAACCTGACGTGACGGAGCAAATCTTGCGTCAAATTCGGATTCAGCGATCTCAAAAATATTTAGGAATGGTGGCCTGTTTCAGTGTACATGTATATTTCTTTTTTTTTGTGTGTTCCATAATTGTTTCATTTTGGGTTGGATCTACGCGACGAAATGATACAAATATTTGCACAAATAAATTCGAGAAAACGCAACTGATCTTTTATACTCATCGAATTACTGTATGCTAAAATGTTTGATAAAGACTTATTGTAAGATATAGCCCCTTGTACTTTAAATTCTGTTGAAATTTCACGTTGTATTTATTATTAATGAAATATATGTATTAGGGAAATTCCATTTCATATGAGCGCACTGCCAAAAACAGCTCGCTTTTGCTTTTCTTCAAACCATAAACCACTGCATTTCATGGTTGCCGAGATATGAGGGGTGAAAGTTGGTACACTTTGGTATGCAGATCATTATTTAATTAAAGGGTATCGCGTCGAAACCAAATTGAATAAAGTTTGTAATTAACGGATTCGCAAGAAAATTTGACAAGCTTTGCGATGGTGGTAACTATTTCTCGAGAGTATATTATGTCTTCTCTATAGATTTTTGTATTTTAAAATGCAAATTCTATTTGAATGTCTAAAAACATGAATCATCATAATTTAGATGAAATTCGAATGCATATTTAAAGCAAACGTAAGATTTCTATTTTCTAACCCTGAATGGACAAAATGAATATTTGAGGGTATTCTGAGATATTGATTAAAATAATTGTTCACTTGAAAAACTCAAGGAGTCTGAATTCAGAACCTAACAGAATGAAATTAAAAATAAATGAGGAACTGGGAAGTTGGTTCAAGTGCGGGTTAGGTTCTGAATTTAGATTCCTCGAGTTTTGCAATTGAATAATAATTTTAATTAATATCTGGAAATAAGCTCAAATGTCAATTACGTTCATTCAGTGTTATAAACTGGAAATTCTTAGCTTTCTTTCGATATGCATTCACTTTTCATCAGAATCTGAAAATACATGTTTTGAAATGTTCATATAGAATTTGAATTTTCAATTTAAAAAAATTGTAGAGGGGACACATACTCTCAAAAAAACAGTAACCACCATCGTGAAGCTTGTCGAATTCCCGTTTGAATTCGTTAATTACAAACTTTATTCGATTTGGTTTTAACGCAATAAAATTTCATTGAAAAGTCGCAGTTTGAAAAAATCGAAAGACAGTTGCTTTTGGCCGTGCACTCGTAAAAAAATGGAATGCACCATAAGTAAAATAATTGAAATCATCAAGTACCTACTGAAAAATAATTTTATATCAGCGGTTGGTCTTGAAAATCATAAGGGAGGGTGAAGGAGGACCCTCAAAAAGTTGCTCATGGTCTAGGGGCCCAATATGCGTTAATCCAACGCTGCACATAAAAGGCAATATCTTGACTGAATTGGTTTTTTTTTGCTTCGCTGTGGTTGGATATTTTGAGAATATAACCAGATACCTCATAAATCCCGGAAAGGTAGGTCCAGGGACGGATGGTGATGACACCAACCAACCCTTTTCTCAGGGTTATGCGACTTAGCGGGAAAGAGGAGCAGTAGCCGTAATTCCTCTGGGTGTTGGATGGTCTGCCGTTGCCAAACGAGGGCGAGTGCTCAAATAAATTCAGCAGAGACTAAGTAACGAGCAGCTTTTGGTTACCTTCGGTAAAAATAAAGGTTGTTTAAGACACAGAATTTAGTGGCACCCAGCCTCTTCGTTTCTTTGAATTACACTTTTTTATGTGTTCTCCCAAGCAGACCATAAGAGGCTTCAGCTGCAGCCTTGCATTTAACTTAGGCTGAATGTATTGCGTTGAAAATCTCAAATTAGAGCGTTAATTCGCCTCAAGAATTCATGTTTTGAGTAAAAGTAATGAACTAAAGCGTGACAAAACAAAAAAAAATAGATTTCAATAATATGTATCGATCTTGAAGTTCGAAAAATAAGCCCCTCACATTAAATCAATGGATATCAGACCTTTGCATTTAGTTCTGATTATCAACTTTGGATCAAAAAGATCATAATTTTGCGAATACGAAATCAATTTTTTATAACACCCCCATGACTTTGGCTCACTTTCAGGCCTGTAAAAAGGGACCAAAAACTCGCGTTTCGAGCGGTGTGAGCGTAATGTATGTTCTACTCCCTAGGGAGTAGAGGAATGACGTCAGCGAAAGAATATGGCTTACAATCATCTTAGTGTATGGTTTTCGTGTTATGACAACCATGTTTTTTTAAAGGTCGATAATAGGGGCTGCCCATAATCCACGTTATCAATTTTGGCTGTTTTTAACCCCTCGCCCCCTCGTTGAAAATCGTAGTTTTATTTTTGCAAAAAAATACATGAATTTTCAACCAAATCGTTGAATTTTCAGTTTAAAAAGTAAATTATCAGCAAAAAATAACAAATTTACAATAAGTTTAATTCAACCAAAAAAGACTATTTATTAACAAAGTAGTTCAACTTTCAAACACATAGTTGAATTTTCAACCAAAAAAATGAATTTCTACCAAGAAGATAATTATTCTACCAAAAAGACGAATTTTTAACAATATATATGAATTTCCAACAAATAATTGGATTTTCTACCATAATAGTTTAATGCTCAACCAAAACTAAAAACAATTTTCAAGACAATAGTTCAATTTTCAACCAAAGAGATAATGATGAAAAGAGGTGTTTCGGGTTTCAATCGTGTGCAAAACTACGAATCTTGCCGACGTTTCGTGAACATTACAGTTCACTTCTTCAGGGCTAACCTGAAACTGAAGCTTCAGGTTATGTTGCT
>JAUMHM010000078.1:12537699-12579808 GCA_032362435.1 Melikaiella ostensackeni
TTCTACTGGGAGCCGGTGTCATTTTCATGGATGGCAGTCGCTCCCAGGGGGACCCTGCGGTGGTTGTTTGACCAATTGTTTAATATATACTACAGCATGTTGTTGAGGAGGAGGCGAGATGAATAGGAGAAGAAGTATGTGCATTCTACGTCTATTTGAAGGCATGGAAGAATATTGTGGTAGGTAATGGCGAGGAGGGGAATAAAGGAAAGTTTAATAGGAAGAATGAGGGAAATATACAAGAAAACATGGGATTTGGTGAGAGTAGGGAGAAGAAATCAGAAGAGTTTTGGAAAGAGTTAGGGTTAAAATAAGGATGTCCGCTCAGTTTACTTCTATTCGCAGTGTTCATATGGTGGACGAATTTAAGGAAGGATTAAAATGGGGATTAGTGGTAGGAGAGAATAGATGTTGGGCTCTGGCATACGCACATGACATAGTGTAACTAGTTGGAGAGGAGGAGGTATTGAGAAGTAAGATGAGAAGACTAGAGAAATACTTTATGAAAAAGAAGCTGATATTAAATTGGCAGTATTAAATGGCAGTTGAAAGTAAAAAGAGCTATTAATAATAATGTGTGGAAAACAGGATGGACAATTTTCAGGGGTGACTTTAAAAGTAGAAGGAGAATATATGAGACGTTAATATCAAGTGTATTAACGTATGGAGTGGAAATATGGATAAAAAGAATATGAAAAAGTGGAAAAATTGCATGAAAAATACACTGGATGGACATTGGGATTGGACAGATATACTTGATATATCGTGTTAAAAGAGGTGAACATGGAGAAAATAAAAATAGCAGAAAATAACAGAGTATGTAGATTTGAAAAAAAGGCTTAGAAAGCTTTGGTCGGACGATAGTTAAGACATGCCTGGAGGAGGGGGGATGGGGAATGGGGTGGGGGAATGGGATGGAAGAGAGAGAAAGGTACTTAAATAGGAATAATTGGTCAATAGAATTAGTAAGGATAGAGCACAAAAAGGAATACAGGTACAACAAGTATTGTTAGGAAGGGATAGAGGAGTAATAAAACAAGTGGAAATGGAAAATAAAATAAAGGAAGAAAAATATAATGAAAAATATGAATGGATAAAAGTAGAGAGAAAGGCAAAATATTTGGTGAGAAAGGGGGAAAGAGGTTGAGATGTGGTTAAATGGAAGAACATAACAAGTACTATATGAGAGTGGAGGAAAGAAAATGTATATCATGTGAGAGAGGCAGAGGGACTTTAAAACATTGGATGGAAGATTGTGATAAGATTAGAAGGAAGCATGAAAATGGGAAAGATTCTGCATGAAAAGGGAAAAGTGGAGCTGGTGGAATGGTTGAGGGAATTGGAAAATAGGGAGAAGAAAAAAAGGAAGGAAAAAGATGTTCACTATGAAGTAAGAAACTGAATCTCCAAAAAATGTAACACTATTTCATGATAAAAAACTATTCTTTTGTAAGATTCATGTGAGCATCTGAAGAATTCATTTGGCTTGAAAAGGGTTAAAATCGTTCGTTTTAAGGGAGCTACTCCCTTATTACAATCAACCAGGATCTTCGCTCCTGCCGCTTATTTAGATATTACGGGTCGTATATTCCATTAAAATTTATTATTTACCAACTTTCCCGCAGCTCGAGTTGGTAAGCCGAGGAGAATTTCTCGACGATATCTTCATTAGAAGTTGCCTCCGCTTCTCGTCCGCGGAGATTCTTCGTTCTTTAATTCGTTTACCAGCCATTACGGGTGGAAAGGAGAGGAGGCGCATCCCCAAACTTTTCCATTTCATTACGCTGTTTTCCTTTTTGCCTTCTTTGCCATCAACTTTATTACTTTGTCCTCTTTCGGCGTTACATCCACGTTCTCATCCACTCTACCTTCAGGAGAGTTCCTTTCCAGTCCGTACTTAAATTTTCTTCCTTCCAAATGAAAGTACTGCATGCGTTGTGTGTTCAAATCTGAAGGATTGTCGTTGAATACTTCGAATAATCTTGGTAATGGGTGTATTCACAGAGCAAAGTTAATAAACATTTTATACATCTTATAATACAAACTGGGGAATGAATTCGCATTGCACTTTGACTCAAACGAGTTGCACCTTTTGAGACTTCGCCTCTTAATTTATTAGGAAATCGAACTTTGTAATCATTCAAATGCGAGTTTCATTTCTGTGAAAAGTTGAAAATCTTTTAATAAAGACTAAAGGAGGGCGTAGGGAAAAATACTTTCAATATTTCTGTCTGTGTAAACATTAAAAAGCCCTAAAAAGACTGAATTTTTTTTTTTGGCTCCGAAGACTTGGGAGTGTTGCACAGAATTTATAAGATTTTAGGATATTTTAAAAGGTAAGTGCGAATGAATCTTCAATAGATTTCAAGAATTTGAAGTGATTCAAAAAGGCTTTCAAGGAATATCATCAGATTTCAATGTAAATTAATGGCGTTTCAAGGTATTTCACAATATTTTAATGGATTTCGAAGATTTAACAAGATTTTCAAATATTACAAAGTATTTCCAAAGTCTGTAGGATAATCTGAAAGATTTTAAAGAATTCTGAATAGATTTCAAAAATTGGTGTCGATTTAAAAATAATTTCAACGAATATTATCAGATTTCATGTAAATTTAGGGGATTTTGAGGGATTTCACGACATTTTGATGAATTTCAAAGATCTGAAAAGATTTCCAAAGAGTACAATATATTTTCAAAGATCTTAAAGTATTTTAAAAACTTTTAAGATATTTTCAAATATTACAAAATATTTCTAATGATTTTAGGATATTTCAAAATATTCTGAAGAATTTTCTAAAAGCATTTTCTACGGATTTCAAGAATTTGAAGCGATGTAAAAGGGATTTCAAACATTATTATCAAAGTTCATTCGATTCCATGAGATTTCGAAGGATTTCACAATAGTTTAATAGATTTCAAAAAATTCATTTACAAAAATTGAGGGAGTTCAAAGATTCGAAGAGATATTTAAATATTACAATGTACCTCCGAAGATTTTATATAGGTACTTTTAAATATTTTAGGATATTTTGAAAGATTTCAGGTAACTTTCAATAGATTTTGAGAATATAAAGTGATACAAAAAGAATTTCGAAAATATTATCAAATTTTGTGTAAATTAATGGGACTTCAAGGGATTTTAAAAAATTTAATAGACTTCAAAGAATTTATTTACAAGAATTGAATGATTTCAAATATTGGAAGATATTTTCAAATATCACAAGGTACTTCCAAATATTTCTAAGAATTTTAAAGAACTGAGGACATTTTAAAAGATTCGAAAGAATTTTTAATATATTTCAAGAATTCGAAGTGACTTCAAAAGGATTTCGAAAAATATTATCAGATTTAATGTAAATTCATGGGATTTCAAGGAATTTTACAATATTTGAATTGATTTCAAAGATTTGAAGAGATTCTCAAATAACACAAAATATTTCTGACGATTTTAAGATATTTCAAAAGATTCTAAAAAATTTTCTATAGATTTCAAGAATTTGAAGCGATTTAGGAGGGATTCCAAACATTATTTTTAAAGTTCATCTGATTTTACGAGATTTCAAAGGATTTCACAATAGTTTAATGAATTCTAAAGAATTTATTAACAAGATTTGAGAGATTTTAAAGATTCAAAGAGATATTACAATATGACATTGTACTTCCAAAGATTTTATATAGATACTTTTAAATATTTCAGGATATTTTGAAAGATTTCGAGGAACTTTCAATATATTTTGAGAATATAAAGTGATTCAAGAAGAATCTTGAGAAATATTATCAGATTTCGTGTCAATTAATGGGATTTCAAGGGATTTTAAAAAATTTAATGGAGTTCAAAGAATTTATTTACAAGAATTGAAGGATTTCAAATATTGGACGATATTTTCAAATATCACAAGGTATTTCCAAATATTTCTAAGGATTTTAAAGAACTGAGGACATTTTAAAAGATTCTAAAGAATTTTTAATATATTTCAAGAATTCGAAGTGACTGGAAAAGGATTTCGAGAAATATTATCAGATTTTATGTAAATTCATGGGATTTCAAGGGATTTTACAATATTTGAATTGATTTCAAAGATTTGAAGAGATTTTCAAATAACACAAAATATTTCTGATGATTTTAGGATATTTCAAAAGATTCTAAAGAATTTTCTATAGATTACAAGAATTTGAAGCGATTTAGGAGGGATTCCAAACATTATTTTTTAAGTTCATCCGATTTTACGAGATTTCAAAGGATTTCACAATAGTTCAATGAATTTTAAAGAATTTATTCACAAAATATGAGGGATTTTAAAGATTTAAAGAGATATTACAATATTACAATGTACTTCCAAAGATTTTGTATAGATACTTTAAATATTCTAGAATATTTTGAAAGATTTCAAGGAACTTTCAATAGATTTTAAGAATTTAAAATTATTTAAAACGAATTTAGAGGAATATTAACAGATTTCATGTAAATCCATTGGATTTTAAGGGATATAGAAAAATCTGATAGGGTTCAATGAATTTATTCACGAGGATTGAAGAATTTCGAAAATTGAAAGATATTTTCAAATATTACAAGGTATTTCCCAATAATTTTGAGAATTTTAAAGAACTTAGGATATTTTAAAATATTCTGAAAAATTTGCAACAGATTCGAAAAATTTGAAGGGACTTAATATGAATTTCAAGTAATATCATCAGATTTCATGCAAATTCATGAAATTTTAAGGAATTTCATAAAATTTTAACGGATTCCGAATAATTTATTTACAGGAATTGAGGGACTTCAAAGATTTGAAGAGATTTTTAAATATTTAAGGTATTTCTAAATATTTCAAATATGTTTAAATATTCTATGATATTTGGAAAAGTTTGGGGGGTTTTAAAGGATTTTATAAGACCTATGAGGTTTTAGGATATTTTAAAAGATTCGAAGCGATTTTCAAGGAATTTTACAGCATTTAGTGAGATCTCCTAGGGTTTCAATAATATGAAAAGATTTTAAAGGGACTCAAAAAGGTATTTTAATGAATTTCTCAGAATATCAAAGTATTTCTTAAGACTTCCAATATTCCAAGGGATCTCAAGAAAACCTTAAAAAACCCATGAAATTCTATGAAATTAGATGATATTCCCTGCAATACTGGGAAGTTTATTAAAATACATTGAGAGCTATTGATATCCCCTCAAATCATTGAAATTCTCGGAATTCTGATTAAATACATTAAAATCCCTTTGAATCTTTTAGTAAATCCTAAAACCTCATAAGTCCTAAAAAATCCTCCCAAATCTCCCAAAATTATTTAAAACCGTATGAAATTTTTTCAAATACCTAAAACTACTTAAAGTGATTGAAATATGTATTTTAAAATCTCTCCATACCTTTCGAAGCCTTTGGAATTCCTCAATACTTCTGAATACGTTCTCTGAAATCCATTCAAATACTATAAAATCTCTTATTATTATATCCCTTCCGTGAAATCTCATGAAATCCCGTCAGATTCTTGAAATATATTGAAATTTCCTTGTAATCCTTCAAAATATCCTGAAATCTTGGAATTCAATAAAATATTATAAAATCCCTTGAAATCCTGTAAAATTATATAAAATCTGATGATATTCTGGGAAATTTATTGAAATACTTTTTTCAGTGCCTTCAAAATCCCTTAAGATTATTGAAATCCACCTCCTTTAAAATTCCTCAATTCTTGCGAATAAATTCTTTTAAATCCATTAAAATATTAGAAAATCCCTGGAAGTTCCGTGAATTTGCAACAAATCTGATAATATTCTTTGAAATCCGTTTTGAATCACTTCAATTTCTGGAAATCTATTAAAAATTCTTTGGAGTCTTTTAAAAAAATACTAAAAGCTTCAAAGTTTTTTTTAATTCTTGAAAATACTTTGAAATATTTAAAAATTTCTTCATATATTTTCAAGCCTTTGAAATCCTTTAATTCTTATGAACAAATTCTATGAAATCCATTAAAATATTATAAAATCCCTTGAAATCTTTTCAAAATCTTGAAACCTATTGTAAATTCCTTAGAATCTTTTAAAATATTCTAAAATCTTTGAATTTCTGAAAATATAATGAAATCCTTTGAAATCTCTTGAAATCACATGAAATCTGATGATATTCCTTGAAATATTTGAAATCCTACAAAATCCCTTGTTACGTGTGAAATTCTCTAATATGTCTAGAAATATTATAAAACGTTTAGACATTTCTTTTATCTATCGAAATTCTTTAAAAACCCCCTGAAATCCTATGAAATTCCTTGAAAATCTTTGAAACTATCTGGTGTCCCTTGAAATCATCATACCTTAAAATCTTTCTGATCGCATGAATTTTTTCAAAATGCTTTTAAAGTTTCACAAATTCTTTTCCTCAATTAGAAATACGAATGAAATGAGCTTTAGGAAATTTGATCTCACAGCTTTTCGGCAAAATGCGAGTTTTATTTCTGTAAAAATTTTAAAAACTTTTGATGCAGAATAGAAGAGGAAAATAGGAAAAGATGCTTTCAATATTGCTGTCTGTGTAAGCAGTAGAATGAATTCATGAGATTTTAGGATATTTCAAGAGTTTTCAAGGGATTTCATGAAATCGTCGCGAATTTAAATAATTTTGAGAAATTTTAAACGCTCTCAATAACGTATCTTAGTGAATTCCCCACGAGCTCAAAGATTTTCATGAGACTTAAAATATTTCAAGGAATATTATCAGATTTTGTGTAGTTTCGCGGGATCTCAAGGAATTTTTTGAATAATTTGAAATATTGAAGGATTTCACGATGTTTTAATACATTCCAAAGGAACTTGTAATAGATTTCAAGAATTTGAAGGGATTTGAAAGGGATTTCAAGGAATATCATCAGACCCAACGTAAATTCACAAAATTTCAAAGAAATTGGCAATAATCAAATGGTTTTCATAGAATTTATGCACATGAATTGAGGAATTTCAAAAATTTAAGGAGATTTTCAAATAGTAAGATTTCAAACGATTCTAAAGAATTTTCAATTTGTTTCAAGAATTTGAAGTGATTGAAGAAGGATTTCAAGGAATATTTTCAGATTTCATGTAAATTTATGTTATTTCAAGGGAATTCACAACATTTTGATAGACTCTAAAAATCCAGAGAGATTTTCAGATAACACAAAATATTTCCAAAGATCCTAGTATATTTTGGAAGATTCTAAAGAATTTTCAATATATTTTAAGAATTTGAAGTGACTTACGAAGAATGTCAAGCAATATTAACAAATTTCATATAAATTCATGGGATTTGAAGGGATTTTACAATTTTTCAATAGATTTCAAAAACCTGAAGAGATTTTCAAATATTACAAAATATTTCCGAAGATTTTATGATGTTTCAAAAGATTCTAAAGAATTTTCAATATATTCCAAGAATTTGAAGCGATTCAAAAGGGGTTTGAAGGAATATTTTCAAATTTCATGTAAATTTATGGTATTTCAAGGGATTTAACAATTTTTTAATGGATTCCATAAATTTAAAGGGATTTTCAAAATATCAAGATTTATTTCAGAAGATTTTAGTATATTTTGAGAGATTCTAAAGAATTTTCAATAGGTTTCAAGAATTTGAGTGGCTTACGAAGGATTTGAAGGAATATTATCAAATTTCATATAAATTCATGGGATTCGGAGGGATTTTATAATTTTTAATAGGCTATAAAGATTTGAAGAGATTTTCAAATATTACAAAATATTTCCAGGGAATTTTGGATATTTTGGAAGGTTCCGAAGAAATTTCAATATATTTCAAAAATCTGAAGTGACTTAGAAAGGATTTCGAGGAATTTTATCAAATTCATGTAAATTTATGGGATTTGAAGGGATTTTATATTTTTTCAATAGATTTCAAAGATTTGAAGAGATTTTCAAATATTACAAAATATTCACGAAGATTTTAGGATATTTCAAAAGATTCTAAAGAATTTTCAGTCTATTTCAAGAATTTGAAGTGATTCGAAAAGAGTTTCAAGGAATATTTTCAGATTTCATATAAATTCATGGGATTTGGAGGGATTTTACAATTTTTCAATAGATTTTGAAGATTTGAAGAAATTTTCAAATATTACAAAATATTTACAAAGATTTTAGGATATTTCAAAAGATTCTGAAGAATTTTCAGTTTATTTTAAGAATTTGAAGTGATTCAAGAAGGATTTCAAGGAATATTTTCAGATTTCATATAAGTTCATGGGACTTTACAATTTTTCAATATATTTCAAAAATCTGAAGAGATTTGCGAATACTACGAAATATTTCCGAAGATTTTGAGATATTTCAAACGAATTTAAAGAATTTGTAATAGATTCCAAGAATTTGAAGTGATTCAAAAGGGGTTTGAAGGAATATTTTCAAATTTCATGTTAATTTATGGTATTTCAAGGGATTTCACAATTTTAAGAAAAAATTTAGAGAGATTTTCAAATATCACAAAACATTTCCGAAGATTTTAGTATATTTTGTAAGATTTTAAAGAATTTTCAATAGATTCTAAAGATTTGAAGATTGATGATTACGAAGGATTTTAAGGAATATTATCAAGTTTCATATAAATTCATGGGATTTTAAGGGATTTTACCATTTTTTAATAGAAATCAAAGATTTGAAGAGATTTTCAAATATTACAAAATATTTTCGAAGAATTTAGGATATTTTGAAAGGTTCTAAAGAATTTTCAATAGATTTCAAAAATCTGAAGTGACTTAGAAAGGATTTCAAGGAATTTTATCAAATTTCATATAAATTCATGGGATATCAGAAGATGTTAAAATATTTTGATAGATTTCAAAGATTTGAAGAGATTTTCAAATATAACAAAATATTCCTGAAGATTTTAGGATATTTCAAGAGATTTCCAAGAATTTTCAATAGATTACAAGAATTTAAAGTGGTTCAAAAAGAGTGTTGAGGAATATTTTTAGATTCTATGTAAATTCATGGTATTTCAAGGGATTTCACAATATTTTAGTAGATTTTAAAAATCTGAAGAGATTTTCGAATATCACAAAATATTTCCAAAGATTTTAGCATATTCCCAAAGATTCTAAAGAATTTTCAATAGATTTTAAGAATCTGAAATGATTCAGAAAGGATTTCAAGGAATATTATCAAATTTCATGTAAACTCGTGGCATTTCAAGGAACTACACAATATTTTAATAGATTCAAGACATTTGAAGAGATTTTCAAATAATACAAAATATTTCCAAAAATTTTAGTATATCTTGAACGATTCTCAAGAACTTTCAATAGATTTCAAGATTTTGAAGTGACTTAGAAAGGATTTCAAGGAATATTATCAAATTTCATATAAATTCACAGGATTTCAAGGGATTTTACGATATTTCAATAGATTACAAAAATTTAAAGAAATTTTCAGATATTACCAAATATTTCCAAAGATTTTAGGATATTTCAAAAGATTTAAAGGAATTTTTTATAGACAACAAGAATTTGAAGTGATTTAGAAATGATTTTTAAGGAATATTATCAGACTTCATATAAATTCATGTAATTTCAAGTGATTTCACAATATTTTAATGGATTTCAAAGATTCGAAGGGATTTCAAAATATTACAAAGTGTTTCCAAATATTGGTAAGATTGGCCGGTTTGTAAATTCCAGTATAAGGTTTACGCTTTAAAAACTCTTTTTCTTAATTTAGAAATACAAATGGAATGAGCTTTAGGAAATTTGATCTTACAGTCTTTCGGCAAAATGAACCATAAGAGAAAAAAAGCAGTCGAACGAGGATAATTTAAGGCGAGCTTAATGGCCACGAGCGAACCTGATATTACGAAGTAATTAGACATTTTTCTCCTGCCCTGTTCGTCGTAATCGTGACCATAACCATTAGAATCTGTTTCGCTACCGACTTCACTGGCTCCCCCTTTACTATGAATATATACCATACCAATTTTCAGCAAAGGGTCGCATTCATATCCATCATTCTTGATTAAAATCATTTTTGTTTCTCAATATTCTGACACGAATCTCACTAGTTTTATAAAAATTTATTTGATTTTTTAAATTATTTTTCTTCAAATGAGATGGCTTTGAATTTTTTCAAATTAATTTTTTAATCTTCAGCTTTTTGCACAATGCATGAAACAAATTTTACCATTTCTCCCATGTTAAGGATGTTCAGTACGTACTGTTCACTTCAAAACTGATCAATTTCCAAAATGATTTATAAAATCGATGTAAATAGACTGATTGTTAACTACTGTGAATTTTGACGGAATAATTTAAGCTTATTTTAGGAATAAAAGGTTTATGTTGAAACTGTTTAATCAACAACAAGGGGGTCTGATATTGTTCTGTGTTCTTTTTGAAGTTGACCGTCTACCTGAGCTCCGCCGGAATTATGTTGAGTGTGAGAGTAAACAGCGCGTAAACGTGAAGTTTCTTTTGTAATTGGAAAGTCCGTTACAAAAACGTACAATTTGTTGAAGGAAGTTTAGAATGATGAGTGTCTAGCTCATTTTCAAGCTTTTGATTAGTTTAAAAAATTTAAGGAGGGGAGGGAAATGATTGAAGACGATCCGCGTCCCAGCTTTCCTCGCACATCGAAAACTTTCTCTTACAGATCATCTTAAATGGATAAATTGAACAGTTTCATATTATTTTTTCATTATCTATTAATTGTTTAAGCAATTTTTGTTTGTTCAAACAATTTTTTCCATATTTTATAGTTAATTATTGGTATTCTTATAATGACATGAAATAGATAATACAAAAAATCAATATGGTTGATTCAATATGCTGTTAATTGTTTGAGTAATTTGTTAATTATTGAATTGTAACTTTTGGCTAGAACAAGGAAAAGAAATGTATTTTTTTGGAATTCTTTTTAAAAACCTCGCCGAATTCTACTACGCTTTGTACTTTCACAACTTACAGGAATTTTGAATCAATTGCTATTTGTTTTAACAATTTTTTTAACAAAATATGAAAAAATTAACCTTCTCTTTATGGTGTAAATGAACCTTCTGACCGGAAAAAAGCAGTAAAGTGCATGCATTTTTTTCTCAATTTCGAAAAAAATTTTTTAACTCCTTTTATTTCGACACTGGTTATCACCTACCCATTATTTTCTAAATAATTATCATATGTTTAAGAACTTTGTTGTATAAAACAGCCAAAGGTTTTACTTTTTCTGAAAAACATGAACTTATTAGTTGAAATTGAAAATCAATGCGTATATCTGAAAACTTTTGATATTTTGTCCACAAAAATTGTTTAAACAAATTGAAATTGTTTGAAAAATTATGTAAGTGGTAAAACTACAAGGCATACCACAACTTGATGGAGTGTGCTGAGAAATGTGCGAAAAAACTATTTTTCTGCCTTATTGTGGTCAAAAGTTACATTTTGATCATAAAAATTATTTTAAAAATTTAAGACAAAATGAATCGATCGCATTAGTTTTTTCTATTGCTTCATTAGCTTACTTCGTTATGAGAACACCAATAATTTGCGATAAAATGTGCAAAAAAATTGTTAAAGCGAATAAAAATTGTTTAAACAATTAATAATTATTAAAGAAGTATATGAAAATTTTTCATTTATCTACTAAAGATGATCTGTATAAAAAAAACTACAAAAAGTAATAATTATGACTAATATATCGTAAAATACTTGATCTACGTTCATAGAGTTGGTTTTGGGGCAAGGAAGGTTCTAAAGAACATATTTAGAATATATTTTGAAGGATTCTAAGAAATTTTCAATAGATTTTGAGAATTTAAAGTGACTTACGAAGGATGTCAAGGAATATTATCAAATTTCATATAAATTCATGGGAGTTGAAGGGATTGCACAATTTTCCAATAGATTCCAAAGACCTGAAGAGATTTTCAAATATTACAAAATATTTCCGAAGATTTTGGGATATTTCAAACGATTCTAAAGAATTTGTAATAGATTCCAAGAATTTGAAGTGATTCAAAAAGGGTTTTGAGGAATATTTTTAGATTCTATGTAAATTTATGGTATTTCAAGGGATTTCACAATTTTTGAATCGACTTCAAAAATTTGGGGAGATTTTTAAATATTACAAAATATTTCCGAAGAAGTTAGGATATTTTGAAAGGTTCTGAACAATTTTCAATAGACTTCAAGAATTTGAAGTGACTTAAAAAGGATTTTAAGGAATTTTATCAAATTTCATATAAACTTATGGGATTTGAAGGGATTTTACAATTTTTCAATAGATTTCAAAGATTTAAAGAGATTTTCAAATATTACAAAATATTTTCGAAGATTTGAGGATATTTCAAAAGATTCTAAAAAATTTTCAATAGATTCCAAGAATTTGGAGTGATTCGAACGGGGCTCGAAGGAATATTTTCAGATTTCATGTAAATTCAGGATATTTCAAGGGATTTCACCTTTTTTAAAAAATTTAGAGAGATTTTCAAATATCACAAAATATTTTCTAAGATTTTAGTATATTTTGAAAGATTCTTAAGAACTTTCAATAGATTATGAAGATTTGAAGAGATTTTCAAATATCACAGAATATTTCCGAAGAATTTAGGATATTTTGAAAGGTTCGAAAGAATTTTCAATGGATTTCAGGAATCTGAAGTGACTTAGAAAGGATTTCAAGGAATTTTATCAAATTTCATATGAATTTATGGGTTCTGAAGGAGTTTTACAATTTTTGAATAGATTTCAAGGGTTTGAAGAGATTCTCAAACATTACAAAATATTTCCGAAGATTTTAGAATATTTCAAAAGATTTTAAAGAATTTTCAATAGATTCCAAGAATTTGAAGTGATTCAAATGGGGTTTCAAGGAATATTTTCAGATTTCATGCAAAATTCATGGTATTTCAAGGGATCCAATTTTTTCTTTATATTACAATTAAATGAATTTCCGAGAGATTTGTGCGACGCGATTTTGAAATTTAGCTTTGTTTATATTTATTTATATAACGCAAAGTATGGTAAAGACGGCAATTTTGTACTTTTGGTTTTTTTTTCACTTCAGAAACGATTGCAAATATCACGAAACATCTTAAATCCATGCGGAAGCAATCCTAGGATACGAGTGATTTGCATAATAATCAACCTGTTTGTTATAAGCAAATTAAGTCAACAAATAAATAACATAGTGGTTTGACAAACTAAAAAAAATGTTTCGATTGAAATTGTCATATTTTATCTATAGCGCAATATGGAATGGTAAACATGTATGAAATATATAAAATTATTATTGTTGTAAGCAATTATCATAAAAGATTAATATATTCTCAGTTTTCTGCAAATTTCACCCATTTTAAGTTCTTTTGGTTGATATGCTCATAGAAGTTGCAAATTTTCGTTATCAGATGTCAAAATATAACAATTATTTTTATAAACAAATAGGATAAACAAGAGTAAAATTTTGTCATTTTTGCGCAGAATCTTTGGTTTTTTTCACGCGTGTCTGCCTGTGAATGCATTAACGCAGAGGCTTAACAACAGAATATTTTTAATTAATAACAATTGCCATTGCTGCAAACAGAATGGATAATCAAAAGCAACATTTTGGCATTTTCGAGCAGAATCTTTGGTTTTTCTCATACGAGTCTGCCTCTTAATGCGTTAACGGAGAGTTTCAAGTACAAAACATTGTTACTTAATAACAACTGCCATTGTTATGTGCAAATTTCATATGAAATAGCACATTTTTATGTTAGAAATTTAGATTCTACACTTTTATGAACGAACGCAATAAACAAAAACTCATTTTAATGACTTAATAATTGATCGCTGATGTTAATATTGCATTAACATTTCAGGGTGGAAAACAATATTTTTTTCAAATTCTTCACTTTGAAATGACTCAATAAAGTAGGATCTCTACGAATATTTGACTCAAATTGGATTTTTTCATGCAAATAGAGAATCGGGAAATGCTGATGCAATATTAAAAATGGGTATTTGTTTATCATATTGTTCATAAACGTGAAGAATTTGAATTCTGAACATAAAAATGTGCATTTTTTATATAAAATTTGCTCATAACAATGGCAGTTTTTATTAAGTAACAATGTTCTGTAGGTAAGCCTCTCCGCTAACGCATTTAGAGTCAGACTCGCGTAAAAAAAACCAAAGATTCTGCGAGAAAATTCCAAAATTTTTCTTTTGTTCATTCAGTTTGTTTATAACAATGGCCACTGTTATTACGTGACAATGCTCTGTAGTTAAGCCTCCCCGTTAACGCATTTATAGTAAGACTCACGTGAAAAAAACCAAAGATTTAGCGCGAAAAAGGCAAAACTTTGCTTTTATTTATAAAGTTTGTTTACAAAAAATGACAATTTGCAAAATTCATCAATTTCCTGTAGTTGGGCCTCCCTGCTAACGCATTAAGAGTTAGACTAGCATGGAAAACTGAAGGTTCTGCGCAGAAATGACAAAATTTCGCATTAGTTTGACCGATTTCTTTAGAAAATTAATTGTTATCATATTTTGACAACTGATAATGAGAATTTTCAACTTCTATGAGGATATCATGCAATGAAACTGAAAAAAGGGGTAAAATTTGCAGGAAACCAAGAATCTATTCACTTTCTCATGACAATTGTTTATAACAATAATAATTGTATATACTTCGTAAATGTGCATCTTCCTCAAGTGCATCTTTTAAAAAAAAGTACAGAAAAATTTTTGAAAATTTGTGTGGCCTATATTTTTTGAAAAAAATCTGTAATTTTTTTATAACATTGCGGCATTGAAGCCCATAACATATATTTTTTCTACTGAAATCGGTTGAGCTGTTTTTTTTTCCTAAATATAATCTCTCGGAAAATTTAATCTGTCATCAATGTCAACTTAATGTAAAAATCTCAAACAGATCCTAGCGGAGCAGCACATCATGCTAATCCTGCTATGCCCTTTAATTAAAAGCTGCACTTACTATCCAATCCTAATGATCAAGGGCTGATTTTATTTCTTGAAGGATTCCTTATGATTCTATCTGATTCGATTTCATTTGAATTCAAATAATTTGGGAAAAAATTATTTTACAAAAAAATAAAAGTGTGATTTCTAAAATTTCTTTTTTTCATAAAACCCAAGGAAACAAGATTATAAAGGATCACCTAAAATCTCACCTAAAATCAAATTTAATTTACAAAAATCCGTATAGCATTTGTTAAACAAAAATTATCAACCTAAACCATTTTTTCTAAAAGACGCTTGGATTTCTGCTTCAAAATTCGCAGCAATTAACATTACAAAGATTGCATAAATTTTGAGATCGACTGTGCGTATAGTAAATCCTTAATTTTGTAAGAAAATTGAAGTTTCTTGATTCATGGGTCTCAACTAACAACCCGAACTTACTCAGCAAGCGCACAGTGGAAGGGAAGTAAACTTTTTGATTCAAATTGAAAAACTTATTAGGTTTTACGATAAGAAAGGCTATAAATTAAAAAAAAAGTCTGTCGAAGGAAAAATTGGTAGAACCAGCAAAATCATTGCTACACAGTGGAAAAGGTTTGCTGATACAACAAAAAATACAACGGTGAATCAGATTTATGTGCTCACATAAAGCTATTAATGGATATGCACTGTAGGAAAGATATTTCTTATATTGATAGAATTTGTTTGTAAAACCGAAGGTTAGTTGATTTTACTGTTTTGATGGTGGCTTACTTATATCAGCAATAAAGAGATCTTTAATAACAAATTGCAAAATCTAATTGTACGTATTATGTCTATTTGAGTATATAAATTTTTCTCCTTTTTTCCTTTCCCACTCATGCTTGCCATACTCTCTCCTCCACATTCTCTTATTCTTTTTCTTCTCCAACTCCTCTAGCTTCTTCTACCTCCTTGATCTATTCTTCGTCCAATCTCTCTTCACCTGAAATTTTCTTAACACTCTTCGCAATTGCATCTGTTGAGAAAAGAGAGTTGAAGCGTGATTTTTGAAATGCAGACCAAAGTACAGCTTACACGCTTTTACTAAATGAACTCAAACTTTTCGTTTAGAAAGATGTCATCAGATTCTGAAAGCAGTTCAAATGAATTTGAAATATATTGATTTTTATTGAAAATTCTTCATTTTTTTGTAGTTTTCTCTCATTTTTCAACGATTTTGAACATGCAGATGCACCAGCAGTCAAAACCAATGGATCGATTTCCATGAAACTTTGCATAAATATAGTAAATAAGGTGTGAACATGTGGGTTTTCCAGGAGAATGTGATCCATAAACATACCACAGAGTGAGGCTTGAATTTTTATTAAAAAAAATAGAAATTCTTTGATTAATTTTATTCAAAAAAAATAAAAATTCTCAAAGAACGCAGACAGAAACCTATCATCGACTAAGACTTATTTTCACCAGATCCTTGGAGAAAATATTTTTTACAATAAGTGTTCTGTAAGTTTTGATGATAACAATTGAAAATTGGAGAAATCTGTTGTCCCCAAAATAAATATAAAAATTCGTAAGAAAAGGCCCACTGTAGATTACAATTTTATTCCAAAGTTATCAGAAAAATCTATTAGTGTATGTGAATTTGTTCTAATTGCGAAAAAAATGTAAAAAATCCCACCAAAAACACTACGCATGTAAAAATTCCGCCAAGTACATGACTACTAATATTTTATTTTATTGTGTTAAAGGCAATCAAAGTTGTGGAATCAAAAAATTAAGCCAAGTACGAATAGTAGAAAATTTATAAATAGAACTGTTTTCCATTTAAGGAAATTGGTTTCATGAATTAGTTTATTAAATATTTTTTCTATAAGAATAAATAAATTGATAACGTAGATGGATAGAAAAAGACATTTAGTGGGAATATTATTGTCTTTACATAATAAACATAAGTGTACCAACATAACAATAAAAATAATAATAAATTATATTACAGGCCCGCGAAATGGTTTGTTATTCCTCTACACTATCAATTAATTTCTTTTCTGAAACAAAAAAATTATTTAATGAACGAATTCATTGAACTGATTCCTTTAATTAAAAAACACTTCTATTTATAAATTTTCTACTGTCCGTACTTGGCTTAATTTTTTGATTTCGCAACTTTGATTGCCTTTAACATGAATAAATAAAATATTAATACTTATGTACTTGGCGGAATTTTTTCACGCGTAGTGTTTTGGGTGGGATAATATTAATTTGAATTTAAAAAAAAATCAACTTTTCAGTATCCCAAACAAGAATTTTGACATATACCTTGCTTATCAGGACAGCTCTCTCCTGCTTAAACGGCATTTGATTGAGAAGACTGTCAGGAAAGTGTAACAGTCGTTGCAGCCTGGTGAACATCGAAAATATTCAGGCATGGCGATGACAGTAACGAACGATGGAGTGTGAAAAGTTACATGCGCCTCGCTTGACGAGATTTATTCGAAATTTAGTATCAGAAATCTCTGATACTCAGACTGATATTGAAAAGGAGAAATTATGCATCAAAGTATTTTTCATCACATTAAAGATTTTAGTACGCAAAATAATATTTAAGCGAATCAGTACGCAGGAAAAAAGTGAATTTTTATTGCGGGTAATTTTCAAATGGGTAAAGTTGAGTTTTATCGTATCAGAATGAAAAAAAATGAAATAAAGTTGACATGGTAACCATACCCAATGTGGTGCATAATTTTTGTTGCAAGTGAAGATGACTCAAAAATCGGGGTAAGATTTAAACTTTTTTTTTCTGTGTAATCGTGAATAATCGTATCTTATTATTACCAATGTCACCGCAAAAATCGGCAACCCTGCACATGATTCCAGAGCTAAAAATTTGGTGGTAAATTTTTTTTTAAATTCTTGAATCTGATAATTTTTCTGAACAAATTGAAGTTCCTTTAATTTTTGTGGAAAAATGTTGTTCACAGCTGTTAAATGAAATACGAAGAGAAATGCTGTAGTGGGGCTCGCTGCTCAGAAACCTGTACTTTCACATGATCACAGAACTCAAAATAAAGTGAGGAAATTTTTTAAAATTCTTGAGTCTGATAAGTTTTCTGATTTAAATTATGTTTCTTCAGTTTCCGCAGAAAAATGTTGCTCAGAGCTGTTAAATGAAATACGAAGAGAAATGTTGTAGTTAGGCATGTTGCTCAGAACCTTGTACTATCACATGATCCCAGAGCTAAAAATATGGTGGAAAAAATTTTAAAACTTTCTTGAATTTGATAAGTTTTCTGGATAAAATGATGTTTTTTCAATTTTTGTATAAGAATGATGCTCAGAGCTATTAAATGAAATACAAGGAAGAATGCTGTAGTTAGGTCTGCTGCTCAGAAACCTGTACTTTCACATGATTCCAGAGCTAAAAATGTGGTGGAAAAAATTCGGAAAATTTATGGTATGTCCTAAAACATTTTTTGAATGCATTAGGAATTTCAAGACTAAAAAATATAATCGTTCATAATATTAGATGTTGATTTTTGGCTCTAGGGTCAGAATAAATAATTCAATTAATGTTTAATTGAACGAAACGTTTCGGCGCACAAGGAATTATTACCTAAGACTATACTAGACTCTTATAGTATATTACAAAAAATTTTTAGTCGCATAAAACAAATAATGTGAAAAAATTAATTCTGCGAACTGAACCACAGTTATCAAAGTTATTATTACTTCAGACTCTACTAGACTCTTATATTATATTACAAATAAATTCTTTCATCCGCATAAGACAAATAACTTGGTCCAATTATTGTAATGACAACACACTTTGCTCATTTTGTACAAGCATTACCAAAGATATTTAGGACTGTACTAAACCACATTTGAAAAATTCTAATAATATATTACAACTAAATTTATAAAAAATTCATAAATTGCTTTAACCAAATAAGTTTGTCCAATCATTGTGAGGACAATAAAAAAATTGTAAATATTTTTCCCAGAGTAAACAATAACCACTGAAGGAGGCCACTATTGTGCGCCGAAACTTTTTGTTCAATTAAACATTAATTGAATTATTTATTCGGACTCGAAAGTTAAAAATCAACATCTAATATTGTAAACGATTATTCTCATCGAGGGTCAAGTATTATTTAAAAAATATTTGAAAATGTCGTTCTTGAAAGCATTTTTGTTGAAAGTATTTATCGTTTATATAAGTTATGAATTATTATTCATAGTATCAAGACGTAGGGTAACGTACACTGATTGCCAAAGTTTCAGAAAAAAGTGTATGAAAAAAGGGTACATTCTATTTTCCACCGGCAAGAAGATGTCCACCAGATGTGGACAATAGTGAAAATAGAATGAACCTTTTTTCTCTACACTTTTTTCTAATACTTTGTCCCGCGTCCTGTCTCATTAAACTCAAGATTATTCTAAGTAATATTTATCCTTAAAGTTAATTTCTGTTAAGTTTGCACTAACAATATAACAATCATTGTGCAATACCCTACATTTTAAGCCATTGAGAAGCATGATAGATGCATTCCATTCCGAAATAAAGACCTTCAGCAAAAACACTTGCGAAATGACATTTTTAAATATTTAAACATTTTGAAGTACCTACTGCATTTCAAAAACGTTTTGCAACATACCAGAATTCTCTCAAATTTTTTCTTGATATTCTTAGCTCCGAGATCATGTTAAAGTGCAGATTTCTGAACTGTGGGCCTAACTACAGAATTCTTCCTCGTATTTAATTTAACAGCTCTGAACAACATTTTTTCACAAAAATTGTAAAAACATAATTTTATTCAGAAAACTTAATAGATTTGTGTGGTCTTTATCATAATCTGCTAATACTTTTCCCTGCTGAGCTACTGTCTTCCAAAGTCGAGAGTCGCCTATTTTTTGCGGCAACTTTTTTTTATTAGCATCATCAATCGTGCGCGACAAGCACATGTGGCTTTTCGGCTTGGAAGGAAAAATATTTTTTTACAAAATAAAAATTTCGAATGAATCCTTAATTGTTGAATGTTTTGAAACACGTAAATTTGAGCTTAAAATGTATTTTATGCATTTCACACCCTATGAAAATGAAGTTAAGCGGCAGTCGCTTGCCATTTGAGGAAAAAGTATTAGTATCAGGTCGTTTCTTAGATTATAGAAAAATAATTTTCCTAAGAATCTTGAGAAACTCCGAAACAATTTTGCAAGATTTCAGATAAGTCGAAAAACAATCTTATAATTCGTAGAGAACATTTTATTATGTTACAGGATTTTACCAAATTTTAAAAAACATTCAAGACAGTTTGAAAGATATGTAGGACTTTCAGAAGTTTGAAAGTTATCAAAAAATATCTTATAAGTTTTCGAAAATATTTTCAAGTTTGAAAATATTTACAATCTCTTCAAAACTTCTAAAATTTGATATCTTTTCAACTTATGCAAACTGACTTCAAAAATCCTTATTTTGTTAAAAAAGTGGATTTAAATCTGCCACATTCTTTTTCGACAACTTTTGAAGTCTTTTACGGAACGTCTATTATTCACGTAAGGTTTTATATTTTCACTCAATACATCAACAACATATCAATAATTTTCACTGTAAAAAAGGTTTTGAAAGATTTCAAGAGATTTCAGGAGATTCAAAAGATTTCCAGCCATTTGAAAGGATTTTAACAGATTTCAAGGGATTTTCAGATGTTTGAAAGGACTACGAAGTATTTCGAAGAATCACAACTTCAAGAGGATATCAAGAGAGACCAAAGGATTGCTATGAACTCTTAAGGATTTTGGCGGATTTGAAGGAGATAAGAAGGATTTTCGCGGCTTAGGAAGAATTTTAAGGGATTTCAATAAATTTTAATAGATTTCAAAATGTTTTAAAGGAAGTCACGGGATTTCAAAGGATTTTATAGGATTTGAAAAGATATAAAAGTATTTCCACGAATTTTAAAGGATGTCAGGAGATTTTATTGGATTTCGAAGAATTACGATTTTTTCTGGGATGTCAAGAGATACCAGAGGATTTTTATGAATCTTTAGGGTTTTGAGGGATTTGATGGAGTTAAGAAGGATTTTCCTAGATTATAAAGGATTTGAATATTTTGTGTGCTTTTAAAAGATTCGGAAAGATATGCACGGATTCAAAAGATTTCGATGAATTTTGAAGGGATTTAAAAAATTCTAAGAAATCTCGTAACGTTTTGAAAGATTTCACTGAATTTCAAATATTTTAACTGATTTTCAGAGATTTCAAGGGATTGCCATGGATTTCCGATAATATTTTGGAAATATTTTTTAATGTTTTGAAATATTTTCAAGTTTGAAAATATTTTTGAATTTGTTAAAAATTTCTAAATATCTGTTAAGCTTACTCTAATTATTTCGAAAATTTTGTAATGTGGCAAAATTGAGCAATTTTCCTTCAAAATCTTGTAAATTATTCTCGGACATTTGAGGAAATCATTTGAAATGTTTCGAAGACTTTTTGAATTCTCACTGAAAATTTATTTTTCAAAATGAGAAATCATTTCAATTTTTCAAAAAAAAATTCGTGAAATCTTTCAGATTCATTTCCGATATAGTTTGAAATCTCCGAGACTTAGAAAGTAATATTTTAACATAAAACCTAAACCATTTGAAATTTTTCTAGAAATCTTATTGTCGGTACCGGTTGTTTTTTTTGTTACAGGTGCTGATTTTTTTTTGTACAAACTTTGTAAGTTAAGATATTTTAAGTTTGTATCCATAATTTCATTTTTATTATTTTTTTTCAAAGTGCGAAACAGTTTACGAATTATAGTTTGATAGCAGAATGTTGAAAAAAAATATTTGCCCAATATTGAAAAATCATTCGCATTTAAAATTTTCTCTTTTATTACTAATGATTACAAACATTCGGAAAACAAAATTTATCATGAAATAAATTAACCTATTTGGAAGTTTTGATTTACTAAATAGATTAAGAAAATTCGTAATATTCATCAACAGATAAATACAAATAACCTCATTTAATTGATGAAGGAGTTATGAATAGAATCCTTCTTTCATTTTTTAAACATGTTGTTAAAAAGTTAAGAAGAGAATGTTTGCTTTTTTATTGAAGAATCATTAGCGATTAGAATGAAAATTAGAACTAAGATTCTTCTTTTCAAAATTGTGCTTTACAAAAGTGCAGAAAATTCATAATTTTGTAGTGGTAGACGTACATACAGCACCGTCCAGAGACTGAGTTTATTGAGTGAGAAACATCGATCTAGTTGCTGATTTTTGCCAATTTTCATGATTCAATTTCAACTTCTGGCCAAATCTAGGCATGAGAAGGTGATAGATAAGAAGTTAAGCATAATAATCTTTAAAATCTCCTCTTTGAAATGGGTCGAAAAAACAGTAAAAATGTTTA
This sequence comes from Melikaiella ostensackeni, assembly GCA_032362435.1. Classification (NCBI taxonomy): domain Eukaryota; kingdom Metazoa; phylum Arthropoda; class Insecta; order Hymenoptera; family Cynipidae; genus Melikaiella; species Melikaiella ostensackeni. The sequence goes on from JAUMHM010000078.1 coordinate 12,560,023, forward strand.
CTGATTCACGAATTATTATAAATAATGTACAGGCATCCATAGGACGAAAATCAGAAGAGATAAAGGAGAGAAAATCGAGCACTGCTCGTCTGAGCGATTTTTGTGTTGCGCGCGCCTCTACATTTTTCTTAACTCAGTCTCTTTTCGTCTTTTCTTCCCCCTTCCCTCTTTTTTCTCTTTCATATCTCTTCTTCCTCTCTTTCTCTTTTCTTCTCTCCTCTTCTCTTCTTCTTTCCCCTCTCTCTCTCTTCTTTTTTTCTTTCTCCTTCTCTTCTTCTCTTCTCACTTTTGTCTCTTCTCTTTCCTTACATCCTCCTCCTTTTTGTATCTGTTCATCAAAAATACTTCAAATAGGATTCATCTAATGCGGAATTTAATCACCTTTTCAGAGCTTTTTTATATCATTCTGTCGCATTTTGATTACTACGGTACCGTAATAATCAAACTTTTGAAGTTAACTCTGGATTATGAATGTATTTCAGGTAATTGGAAGCATCAATCATTCAGTATTTGAAAATTTCGATCTGAAGTGCATAGTGATTGTGAATCACTAATGCTGATATTTGGTCGTTTGTTGACTTGAATGGTAGGCGAAACTATGGAAGATCGAGAACCCATTGGTCACTCAGAGTACGGGCATCTATATTCATTAAGTTGATTTGCTTGGACTTGCGAGTTACCGGCAAAGTGTTCTCAAAGGAGCACTATGGGTGAGATTCGAGTGAGAAACTTTGGCAGATGTGCGGGGTACATTAATTCGAGACCATCGCTTCATGCCATCTTGGGATCACCAACTTCTATATCAAGTAGCACGAACAGTAAATCCACCCAGAGATGAAATTTCGAACTTCCAATTAGAAGTGCAAAAAATTTCCTGAATTTGAGCAAGTCCCTCTCACTCTCTCACATAGCATGCATTTTCTTTCCTCCTCTCTACTCCAGTTCTTGTTATACTCCTCCGTATTACCACATCTCATCCTCGCGACTCCTTTTTGCAATTCTCTTTCCCCCTTTCTCTACAGATGTTTTGCTACTTCCTCTACTCTTAACCATTCAAATTTTTTTAACAACTTTTCTTTCGTTTTTTTATTTTTCAATACTTGTTTTAATACATATCAATCCCTTTCTATCAATACTTGTTGTATCTTTATTCCATTTTTGTTCTCTCTCCTCACTAATTTCTTTGACCAACTATTCCTAACCTCTTTAAATCTACATGCTCTGTTTCCCGCTCTTATTGTGATTTCCTCCCTGTTCACGTCCTTTGACGCGATTTACCAAGGCGTACATCTGTCCATTCCCAAAGTCCATTTCATTATTTTTCATGCAATCTGTGCAGTTCTTCATATTCTTTTCACTCTCATAATGTATCCTCATACATTCTTATCCTCCTTTGAGAATCATCCCTCAACATCTTCCTTCTGATCCTTTTTTTATTTCGTCCTTGATATTAACACTGCAACTAGTAGTGTGGGCTGAGCGTACAGCTTTGCCTCAATCCTAAATCTGTCCAGAACTCTTCTGATGCCACTTTCCCTACTCTGACTCGCATATTTTCCTCACCCTTTCTACTATATTCCTACATTCCCCTTGTCTCCATTACCTCCCACAGTTTTCTTCTATTTAGAGATGGAAACGCGGCCTTTGAATCCACGAAGAACACGTATTTTCCTCCTTTTCGTCTCGTCTCTTTCTCAACAACATTTTGTAGTATTTTGCTTCTTTCTTTGACCTTTCCGTCAAGACCACAGCATATGGTAAGCTGTGTTCAAGAGACGTATCCCCCTGCAGTTTTCTACCTTCCCTTTCTGCCCTTTCTTGAATATCAGTATTATCGACCATTCCCTTCCTTTCTCCCGAAAACTTTCCACTTTCCACACTCTTTTTATCACTTCTTTTAGTTCCCTTCTTACTTCTCTGCTGCTGTAAAATCATGCCTCATTAATTAGATCGTCACTCTCCCTGCCTTTCTTTTCTTTAATCTATTGAGTTGAACTTTTATCTCCTCATCCTCCAAGTCTTCATCCACTCCTCGATTTTCATCATATCATTTATGCCTCCTTTCTAGGGTTTCGTAGCCCCAGGCAGAAGCCCCTATAGTTTTCCGTCGGGTGTCCGGTCGTTTGTCGTACTTTTATTCCTGAGAGGGGAAGTGATGGGATGAGAGAGGAGGAGGAGAAGTAAGAGAAATTCAGAGTGAGGAGGGGAAGTGATGGGTGCGAGAAGGCTGGGAGGGGTAGTGAAACGATTAATGGCGAGGGCTGGTGAGGGAGGGTGGCGAGGAAAGTAAGGAGAACAGACTGGTGGAGAAGTGTTGGGAGGGGAAGTGAAGGAGAAGAGGGGAAGTGAGAAAATAAAAATTGAAAGAAGTTTGTTGAACTCCAAAATATATTTAAAGAATGTTCTCAAAAGATGAGATCCGAGTTACTTCAGGAATTAGTTTACAGATACACTATTGTCGCATTTAAAGAAAATTCAAGAATTTCTCGAATTTCATACCTTAACTTCAATTCGTGACTTGTCCTCGGGAAGGTGTCGAAAATACCTGAAATTTACAGAACGCAATATCTGAAACCTCATGTTCATTCTAAGTCCATAAAACCTCAAAAATCTTATCAGGTTTTCGAGATATTTCTAAAAATGTCCAAGCCGAGAATTTCTTGGACTTTGTACCTCAAATTCAACTTGTGCTGTGACTCAGAAAAGCTTGGGTAAATATCTGAAATTTACAAAGCATAATCTCTGAAATTATATCTTCTGTTTGCGTCAATAAAACTTGAAAAATTTTCACGGGTTCCCAAGATATGACTAAAAATTTACAAGCATATCTGCGCCGAGTTTCAGCCGGCGATAACCGCTGTCGGCGCAGACACACTCGGACATTTTCAGTCATTTTATCTCCGAAACCGGTAAATATTTTTCCATTTTCCTTAACTTGAATTAAACGTAAGACTTCAGAGATTGCGTTCTGTGAATTTTAGACTTTTGCCACGAATTCCCTGTGTCAGGGTACAAAATCCGAGAAATGCTTAAATTTTTATTTTTTTCGCGTGATATATCCTCTCCAAAAAATCAAAAATATCTCAATCAAGGGTCGTTCGAAAGAAAATTTTATCATCTCTCTGAACGTGAAAAAAATTGTGGCACGTTTGCTAGTGATATTCAATTTTCATACGATATTTTGAGATTTGGTAAGACAGCTGAAAAATTATGAAGCAAAAGAAATCTAAACTTAAAGTTATTTGAAAAAATTGAAAATTTATAGGGACTTCAATCTTTTTGGCCCAATCAAATCTATTTAAAAACATTTTTTTAAAGAAATAAGAGAGGCTGCTAGAAAGTGTTAAATTAGAGTGAAGTTTTCTTTTATTTCAAGTCCTTTTTCCAGATAAATATACCTGAATTGGCTCATGTATTTTAGAAAGGATGTAAAGCTGTCAATGAGTATGCCGAGAATAGAGAAAGAATAATGTTTCCTTCATTATAAGCACAAGTGACGTGTATAATCGGATAATCGATTTCATTCTTTTTCAAGCCAGCTCCGCAGAAAGATCTATGTGAAAATTCCGTACTTGGCGGCATTCCACGGGACGCGAGGAACATCTTTTATACAATTATAGTTTTTGCGCGATGCGATCGCGCCGGAAATATGAATGCTAGGAGGTGAAGGAGGAAGGCTAGAGAGGAAGTAAAAAAGAAAGAGAGAGAGAGAAGGAGTGAGGGAAAAAGGGAGAAGGACAGAGAAAGAGAAAGAAGGTGAGTAGAGCGAGAGAAAGGAAGAGGAAGATAGAGAGTGTGTGTGGGAGGGGTAGAGAGAGAGAGTGATCGAGTGAGAGGGAAGAGGTCGGAGAAGGAAACAAGGAAGAAATCGTGGAAAGAGAGAAGAAGGGAAAGAGGTTAATAGCCCGGGATAGAATTGTTCCAGAAGCAAAAAACCAATCCATCCCTGAGTGTTATCGGATGGTGAGACACTCATGGAACGAGTACCGCTGGAAATACCGAGATCGCTTTTCCATCGGACAATCCTGAATTGACAATAAATGAATCGACTAGTCTTGTGGTATCTCTTTGCTCATAGATTAGTTTTTGGATGATAATTAAACACGTCCGATGATCGTTTCATTTCTATTTCTTTTTTTCTGAAATTAAAATGAAAATATAACTGAAGAAGCGATACGAAAGGAGAATATCCGTGAGTACTGCTGTGGAAAAAAAACACGAATGAAGTACGAAAGAAAAAAATTGAAAGCTAGTTTTCAATTATTCGCAGGAGGAAAAAGTAGAGACTTTACTTGGCTTCGATGATTGATTTTAAAAGATGAGTATTGAGAAGCTCCACTCAGATGTACAATTGCTAAAAACCTCATTCCTTTTGAAATAGCACAGAAGGTGTCATAGGGTCCTTTCATTCTATTTTGCTGAAGTCGGTTGTGACCGAATTTTCAAAAATTTTGCTACCTAAGTATAATAAAAGTCAATACTTTTTAAACTAATTTATCGCACGAATTCATCGAATAACTTTGTTTTTATCTAGAAGTTTGATTTTTAAAATGTGAAGTCACAGAAAAATATCACATTTTGTGCTTCATAGAATAGAGGAAGACTCAAATTCTACAATGAAAAATTGTAAACTACTGATATGAAAGAGAAGAATATAACATAGATAGTTTTATTATTCAATGCAGTTCTACATGTCAAGAACTTCCATTTGAGCCATCCTTGAAGAAAATCGGACCAAAAGGAAAACTGTCAGTGATGGAGTCTAAAAAGCCGAATTTCACCCTCTAGCATAAATAGTGTAGGAGCTATAGGAGAGGTAAACGACGCACGGACGGAGTGTGCGACGTTTAGGACTTAAGGCGCCGCCATATAGGCGCGACGGTTTGGATGCTGCCGTTTAGGCGCGGGATGTTTAGCCGCCGCGATGTTCAAGCGCCGGACATCTAGGCGCTGCGAAGCTTAAGGCCTGTACACGCTCGGTTGCCGGTACGCCAGCGTAGCGGCGTTTTTCCTTTGCGCCTGGACATTACTATGGGGCAGAGTGCTTGTGGACACACTGGACAAACGCAGATACGCTACGCCCTGATTCGCCGTCAAAATACTTTAATTGACGCGCGTTTCTCGGAGCGTGGCTGCGTAGCAGTGGTCGAGAAATGGATTTTCGTGGACGAATAGCTCCACAGGATACTTTTCTTAACCGATTTGAGATTTTGTTTTCTTGAATGACTCTACATTGAATCCCTCACAAACGTAAGGAAGCAAATTTGTTTGTTTTTTTATTCTTTTAACAATACTTTTGCAAATACAGCGGCAAAATGGTTTATTTCAACGATATGATTTTTGATCTTTGAACAAGTGTCTGAAAACAATTTATTTCAGCAAATTCAACCGTGTATCACTTTGTTCTAGAAAAAAATCTACTATGTCTCAAACTTGTTGTCATTTGCTATTCGAATGATATTAGTAACGGAAAATTGTAACAAGTAGTAAAGTTGTAAATTGTCACGCTTCTGAAAAATCTCAGCGACTGCCGTGAAGCAAACAACTTTTTGTACGAAAAAAACACACTAGAAGGAATTTGTTTATGAACATTGTTTATAATAATTAGGTTAAATATTATCAGAATTACTTCTGTTTTTTGAGTGCAGATGCAATGATTCCAGATATGTTTTTCCTTAAGATAAAAATTCACAAATCTCAAATGGTCAATTTTGTTCATTTGTTTCATATATTATTGCTCTGTGAAGAAAAATAACAAATCGCAAACCAAAGTTCTCTGAAAAATTTAATGCTGAGCATTTATAAGAGAAAAAAATTTTAATCGGTCAAAAAATACGACTTGTAGGTGATTATGAACAGTGAATTCCTATTACAGATATGCGTGCGGCGCTTGTCAATAGTGGAATCGCTACGCATTTCGCTGGCGCGCCTCCACTGAGTATAATTTGAAATGCGTTCCAAACTGCGTGGCGTACGGCCTGAGCGTCGGCGTGGGCATTGGCAACCGAGCGGTTGTCTGGAATAGGAATCTACTGTTCATAATCACCCACAGATCGTATGTTTCGACCGATTAAAAAAAGTTTTCATACAAAATTTCATAAATAAATTCTCAAGAAATGAGTTTTTCTAGAAGCCAAATTGATTTTCTGACCAAAAGTGATTAACAATTGTCTTCAAAAGCAATTATATACTTCGAACTTGATGAAACGTTAATATCATAGATCGTTAATAACAATTTCATTAAACAAATGTCCCGACCATCTACTTCCTCGTAAAAAATTTGTTTTCCGCTTAAATTATTGTTGGAATGACCTTTTTCGACATGATTCTTCAATGAAATTATTAAAACAACAATTTATGCGATTGTTGTAAACATTTTTTATAACAAAAACCACAATTTCCAAACTTAATAAATCAATTTGCACATACTTATGTTTGACAATTTTAATTATTATTATTGAGAAATTTAAGAAATAGATGCACACATCGTCCTTTTCTTCAGAGAAATAGTTAGGACTGTCACAATTCCTGATCGTAATCACCTTTTTAGTTAGGGTAAAAAAGTATTGATAACAATGCTTATTACTGTAAAAAATTTGATAATTTTATTGAAAATATTTTTCCCATACTTTTCTAAAAGCACTAATTTAATCATTGTTATTAATTATGATCAATTATATCATAGTATGAATTTATGAAATGTAGATCAAAATCAATTTGGTCCGTTTTTATTTTGGAATGGACAAGAAAAGTCATTTATATATGAAGTATAGGCTCATGAATGTGTGTCTACTTTTTGAACAATTAGTACCTAGTAATTTTTCATAAAATTCCACAACTTAATATTTTCATTACATTACTCTATTAATTATTACATTTCATTTTCATCACTTAATAGGTAACAGAATTGTTCATAACTTTACCACTTGTTACAATTTTCTGTTACTAATATCATTCGAATAGCAAATGACAACGAGTTTGAGACAAAGTAAATTTTTTTTCCTAGAACAAAGTGATATACGGTTGCATTTGTTTAAATAAAGTGTTTATAATGATCAAACAGAATTGTACTACAATATTTGTGATTTCCAAGCCTGTCTTTATTAGTTCTGAATAACAATGACTTCATTTCAGACACTTATTCAAAGATCAAAAATGATATCGTTGAAATGAACCATTTTGCCGCTGTATTTGCAAAAGTATTGATGAAGGAATGAAAAAACAAAAAAATTCATCTTCCTACATTTATGAGGAACTTGATGCAGAGTTATTCAAAAAAGTAAAATCTCAAATCGGTTGAGAAATGTATCCTGTGGAGTTATTTGTCCGCGAAAATCCATTTCTCGACCACTTCTATGCAGCCATGTAGCGAGAAACGCACCTCAATTTAGGATTTTTGACGGCAAATCGGGGCGAAGCGTAGCTGCATTACTCAAAATTTTATAGTTTTAATTAATTTGATGAAAACGAAGGCAAACGGGACAAAATATTATAAAAACATTTCATTTTCAGGGTTCCGTGTGCGAAAACATTTATAAAATGGTTCAGGTGTCCGTCCGTCTATCTGTATACCTATAAAAAAATTAATAAAGCGAAGTCCTCGAGGATTTGAAATTTTGTTTTTTCTTCAAAAAAATCAGACTTGCACTTTTATATTCTTCGTTTTTGGGAAAGATTGGTTGAAAAATAAGAAAAATGAGGATTCGTTTTTTCTCAGACTACTATGCTGGATGCTTTTCTTTTAGTTTAATTTCCTTCGAGGATGGCTCAATTGAAGCTTTTGGTGTAATTATGTGCAATGAAAAATAAAATTAGCTATATTTAATTCTCAACTTTCGGAAAACAATGGTGGAAAAATAAAAAAAAATGAGAAAACTTGTTTTTTCAAACCTATACTGCCGTGCAAAACAAGAAAATTCGTAACTTACGTTTGGAGTTTGGCACCTGATTTGCAATGGCGTCTGACATATTCCAGCGGATAAGAACTGTGATTCAGGTGCCAAATCTCAACTGTAAGTTACGGATTTTCTTGTTTTGCACGGCAGTGTACGCTGGAAGCTTTTCTTTTTGTCCGCTCTTCTTCGAAGGCGGCCCGAAATGAAGCTGTTGTCATGTGAATATCCAATGAAAATTCAAATTTGCTATGTTATGTTCTTCGTCTTTTGAAAAAATTGCTCAAAAAATAATTAAAAAGGAACAGACTTGTTTTTTTCTAGACTACTGTGCTGTTAGCTTTTCGTTTAGTCCGATTTTCTTTGGCGTGGGCTCAAATTGGCGCGGTTGGCAAATAGAATTGTGATTTAAAAAAACATGTTTATTTTTGTATGTATAACAGGCTGCGTGAGTTTTGAACCAATCGATGAGATGAATGTTGTCTTTTGTGAATCCGGCATGGAGTTCTCCAATAATAAAAAGAAAGAATCCAAAAAAAATCCGATTAAAATCATTTTCAGACGTAATATGTATCCATATCAGTATCATCCCCAATAACGTCCGCTAGACGATTATGGTTTATACAGACTCGACATATTTCATATCGAGACGTTCTCGTTGGAAAATAGCGAGTCTTCTTTTCAAAGATATGTAGTACAAGCTTCTCCAATGTATATGATGCTTAGAAAAACCGTCTCCAAGGCGCTATAGCAGCTTTTCAATGCCTTTGGGTGTGAGGAAGTTTTCCACTTTTCCCTCGAACCCACGATATCCACTCGATGCTTTCTTACATCTATATGTCCATAAAACGACTCCATATTGATGAATATGGAGATAAGTCGCGTTGTAGAAAAATATCTATATCTCGCTTGCGTAGATATATGTTTAAAATGAGTTAGTATTCCTTCTATCGAGGCGATTGCATAAGGCGAAAAGGAAAAAGGATATAATAATTGAGGGCATGAAAGTGGACAGTGTAGAGGGAGAGGAAGAGATTAATAACCTGAAAATAGACATTGGTGTACAAGTTACAGTAGTGAGGATAAAGAAAATAGGAGGGAGAAAGAAGGGGCAAAATGTATGCTGTAAATGAAAGTAGGGAGTGAGGGGGATAGGTAGCAGTCATGGAGAAGAAGAAGAAGTTTTTGAGAGGAAGAAATGACAGAATCGCAGAAGATCTGACGTGATTGGGGAGAAAAGTAAAGTGGCTAATCAAGCGAAAGGCATGGGCTGAGATGAATGAAGGTGGTAGGGTAAGGATTGGGAGCGACAGGATATGGGTAAAGGAAAGTATCTGGATCAACGACGATGAATTAGAAGACCTGAGACAGAGGAGGAAACGAGATGTATATGATGCACATAAAGACTTTCTCCAAGGCGGTATAGCAGCTTTTCAACGCCTTTGGGTGTGAGGAAGTTTTTCACTTTTCGCCCGCAACATCTATATCGACTCGATATTTCCTTACATCTATATATCCCTAAGACGACTCCATATTGACGTATATGGAGATAAGTCGCGTTGTAGAGAAATATCTACATCTCGCTTGTGTTGAGATATGTTTATAGTAAGTTGTTATTCCTTCTATCGAAGCGATACCACAAGGCAAAGAGGGAAAGGAATATAATAATTAAGGTCATGAAAGTGGACAGTGAAGAGGGAGAGTGAGAGATTAATAACCTGACGAGAGACTGGTGTACAAGTCACAGTGGAAGGAATAAAGAAAATATAAGGGAGGAAGAAAGTGAAAAAATGTATATTTTTAGTGAAAGTAGGGAGTGAGCGGAATAGGTATGGAGTTATGGAGTTATGGAGAAGCAGAATTTGTGGAGAGGAAGAATTAAAAAAGTCGAGGAAGATCTGACGTGGTTGGGGAGAAGAGTGAAGTGGTCAATTGAGCGGAAGGCATGGGCTGAGAGGAATAAAGACGAGGGTAAGTATTGGGAGAGATAGGACATGGGTAAAGGAAGAGGTTTGAATTCAAAACGATGAATTAGAAGACCTGAGGGAGCAGCAGCCTTCCAACGCCTTTGGGTGTGAGGAAGTTTTCCACTTTTCGCCCGCAACGTCTATATCGACTCGATATTTCCTTACATCTATATATCCTTAAGACGACTCCATACTGACGTATATGGAGATAAGTCGCGTTGTAGAAAAATATCCATATCTTGCATGTGTAGATATGTGTTTAAAGTGAGTTGGTATTGCGGCTATCAAGGCGACGCCAAAAGCACCAGAAGCGCCAAAAGGGTTCTTTTGAAACCTCCATTGAAGCAAATAAGCGCAGTAGACGTGCCGACACGGTAAGTAAGAAGGCAAGCGAGGAGAAGGTGAGCTGTTGAAAATAGTTTGAAAATGTCAGAAATACTTCTGCGTGGAAGCATCGAGTCGGAGAGGCGAAATTGCATTTCACGCGGTAGCAGACGCTAAATCCGAAAGGCGCAAGACATAAGCGAAAAGAGGGTGAAATAAGGAGAAAGGATGATGAGGATTTAAATGGCAAGAAGACTCTCAAACCTTTCAGCAGAAATATTCAACGCGGAAAATTCGCTTCTGAATTTTAATTTAGACTTCTAGTAGTATTTTTAGGATTATACCTTATTGCTGCATTACTAACCGCCCACGTTAAGGCTGAACCAACTTTCATTGAAGTGCTTGCTGCATATGCGATTTTTTTGTTGATTATGTATCCGTGGTACCTCATGAAATTTTTAAGATCAAATTAGAAACCATCGCCTGAACCTTTTTTGAGAAAAGATAATTTTTGTTTTTAAAAAATTATGAGATGTAGAATTTGCATACAAAATGATGGAAAAAGGTGCTTCAGAATTGTTCTTTTTATTTCTCATATAAGTTCATAGTTTTATACATCCTAAAGGTCAAAAATCAACCTTGTCAATATAACTACTCGTTTCTTATTTTACTCCAATGCAACGCTTGAAATTAACACAAATCGGGAAATGCAGTTTCGGTGACTTATAAGTGTAGTTGAAAAATAGCTAAAATTGACGATAAATTAAACATTTTTTCAATTGTATTATAAATTCACCTGTTTAGTAAGACTAAATTTCGAAATTCAAGTTAATTTTGAGAAAAGTTTCAGATTAATGTAAAGAGATTTGTAGTAGTTACAATGATAAGCTGGATATTTAAAAGACAGCGTACTTTAGAATTTTTTTATATTCTTAAAATCACTCGAAATTGCTGAAATCCATGAAAATCCTTTTGGATAAAATTTAACTTATTCCCTAAAGTTCTCTAGAAATTCATCGGTATCACTTAAAATCCCCTGAAATGCCTTGAAATCTTTTGAAATCGTGAAAATCCATAAAAATAAGTAGAAATCATTCGAAATCCCTAGAATTCAAATTAAATTGAACTTATTCATTAAATATCTCTAAAAGAAAAGTTCAAATCCCAAAATTTGTTCAAATCTCAAATCTTTGAAATCCCTTGGAATCCTTGGAATTCATATAAAATTCTTTAAAATCCCTTGAAATTTTTCAAATGTCTTGAAATTCTTTGGAAGCTTTTAAAATATACTCGAAATCTTTATAATCCTCAAAAACTTTTTTGATTTCTTCATATCTCTTGAAACTTTTGAAGTTCTTAGAAATGAAATGCAATTTGTTCCCTGAAGTTCTCTCGAAATTTTGGGAAAGCCCTTAAAATGCCTTTAAATCTTTAAAAATCAGAAACATCCATAAAAATCAGTAGAAATCATTTACAATCCCTCGAATTCCAACTAAATAAAACTTATTCATCAAAGGTCCTTTGAAGAAACCGTTTGAGTTCCTAGAAACTTTTGAAATTTCTTGAAATACATTGAATTCCCTTGGAAGCTTTGGAATCGCTAGGAATCCCTTGAAATATCATTGTTTGAAATCTAGTTCTTCAGAAATCCCTTTAAATCTTTAAAAATCGTAAAAATATATTAAAATAAGTAGAAATCATTTGAAATACCTTGAACATGAATTAAATTGAACTTATTTAATGAATCTCTCTAAAAAATCGTTCAAATCCTTATAAATCTGTGAAATTCCTCAAAATGCCTTAAAATTCCTTAAAGTCTTTGGAATCGCTGAGAATCCCTCGAAGTTCAATTTAATTTCATTCATTTTCCAACGTCCTCTAGGAATTTTGAGAAATTCTACAAAATTCTTTGAAATACACTAAAATGTTTCAAATCTTTTCAAATCTTTTGGAATCTCTTGAAAACTCTCCAAATATTTGGAAATCATGAAAATCGATTAAAATAGGTATAAGTCATTTGAAAACCATAAAGAATGAATTAAATTAAGCTTATTCGTATTTTTCATAAAAAAACGTTTTAATCTCTAGAAATCTTTGAGATCCCTTGAAGTTCTTGGAGATGTAATAAAATCCTCTAAATTTTCTGAAATTCTTGCAATACCTTAGAATCCCAGAAAATGTTTGGAAATTCTACAAAATTTTTGGAAATTCTTCGAAATTTATTAATACTCTCGATATTCTTTGGAATCCCTCAAAATCCCCTGAAATGTTAGGAAATCTTTGAAATCCTCTAAGATTTCTCGAAATGATTCGAAGTCTCACAAAACCTGCAGATATATTTGTAGATCTCTTGTAAGCCGATGAAATCCTTCAAAATTAGTTAAAATATTTGGAAATCCCATAAAACCTTTTCAAAAGCCTTGAAATCCTTGGAAGTCCCTCGAAATACGTTGAAATTCTGTGGCATCTCTTAAAGCCCCCTGATTTGTTTGAAAATTTTCAAAATCGTTCCAAATGTCGTGAAGTTTTTATGAAATCTGAAGAAATCGCTTAATATCCATGGAAACACTCTGGAATTTCTTGAAGTTCTTTGGAATTCGAAGCGCTATATTAAGCAAATAAATAAACCAATCGTTTGTAGAACTATAATTAATTTCATATAATATTTTTTCATGAAGGGGGATTAGGAGGAATTGTGAAAGATCGCGTGGAATTGCATGATATTGCATGAGGTTCTACGGAATTCCATCGGATTATAAGAGATTGTGAAGGATTGCACAGGGCTGCTCCAAGTTTGTATGGGATTACAAGAAATTTTGAGGGATTACATCGAGGTAACATGAGATTACAACGGATTGTAAAATATTGCATGGGATTGTATGATATTGCATGAGATTGTACGAGATTGCATAGGAATATGAGGAATTGTATATGATTGCATGGACATTACATGAGATGAAAAGGGCTTGTAAAAGATTGCATCGGATTGTATGCAATTTTATGAGATTCTAAGAGATGCATGGGATCAATAAATTGTAAAGGATTGCATCGATATTACGTGGGATTATGAGAGTGTGTGAGGGATTGCATGGAATTGCATGAGATTGCATGAGATTCTACGGGATAGTTTGTGACTACATGGGAATGGATGGGATTAAAAAGGATTGTAAGGAATCGCGCAGAGATTACATGAGATTGGGTATTACAGGAGATTGTGAAATATTGCATACGATCGCATCGAGACTGCATGGGATTACAAAAAATTGTAAGAAGTTGCATCGAAGTAATATGGGATTACAACGGATTGTAAAATATTGCATAGGATTGCATGATATTACATGAGATTGCATGATATCGCATGAGATTTAACGTTATCGCAAAGGATTTCCAGGGATTGTAAAGGATTGCATCGACATAACATGGGGTTACAGGGGCTTGTAAGAGATTGCATTGGTTTGCACGAAATTGTATGCGATTCTAATAGATGAATAAGATTACATGGAATTGTGAAGGACTGCATGGAATTGAAGCAAGATTGGATGGGATTATGAGGGATTATAAAAGATTGCATGATCTTGTATGGGTTTGCATCATAATTAGATGGGATGACGAGGAGTTATAAGGAATTGTATCAACATTACATGAATCACGATCCTTTGTAATCACAAGCGATCCCTTACGGTTCCTTGTAATTCCACGTAATCTTGGTGCAATCCCTTACAATACTTTGTAATCCAATCCGATTCCTTATAATCACATACAGTCGCGTAGGATGTCATGCAATCCCATGCAATCTTGTACACTCTTTCCAATTCCCAGGTAATGTCGATGCAATCCTGTTCAATCCTCCGTAATCCTATTAAATCTCGATGCTATCTCCAGCAGCCTTTATAATCCCTTGTAATCCCATGTAATTCCATAGAATCTCATGCAATCTCATGCAATTTGTTACAATCACTCGTAATGGTATTTAACATCGATGCAATCCTTTACAACCCTTTGCAATCCCATTCAGTCCCGATGCAATTCTCAGCAGTCTTTTACAATGCCCTGTAATCCTTTGCAATCTAGTAGAATTTCATTTGATCCCATGCAATATTTCACGATCCCTCGTTCTCACATGTAATATCGATGCAATCTCTTAGCAGCCCTTGTAATCCTATGTAATATCCATGAAATCCTATAAAATCCCTTATAATCCCATGCAATCTCGTATAATCTCATGCAATGCCATGCAATATTTCACAATCCGTCGCAATTCCATTTTATGTCGATGCGATCCCTCACAATTTCTTGTAATCCCATGCAATCTCGATGCGATCCTATTGAATCCCTTAAAATCCCATAAAATCTCATGCAATCTAATGCAACCCTATGCAGTCCCTTAAAATCCCTCGTAATTCCATCCATTATCAAAACAACACAATGCAATCAATCCTTTACAATCCCTTAAACTCGCATGCATCTCCTAGAATCTCATGAGATTTCATGTAATCCCATGTAATCTTTTACAAGCCCTTGCAATCCTATGTAATTTCGATGCAATCCCTTACAATTCCTAGTAATCCCATCCAATCTCGAAGTGATCCCATGCAATCCTTCACATTGCAAAAGATTACATGGGATTGCATGAAATTTCATAAGATTCTAAGAGATGCATCGGACTTCAAGAAATTATGGAGGATTGCATGGAATTGCATCGATATTGCATGGGACTACAAGGACTTGTGAAAGATTGGATAAGATTCTATGAGATGCATGATATTATAAGGGATTGTTTCGGACCGCATGGAATTGCATTGAAACTGAATAGAAATAGTAGGTATTGTAAGGAATTTCATCGACATTACATGGTATTACAAGGGATTCTGCAAGATTTCACGAGATTGCAAGGGACTGTATGGGATTGCATGAAATTGCATCAGATTTCACGAGATTGCATGGGATTACGAGGGATTGTGGAGGATTAAATAGAATTTCATCGTGTTTGCATGGGATTACAAGAAATTGTGAGGGATCGCATCGACATGACATGGGATCACAACAAATTGTGAAATATTGCATGTTATTGCATGATATTGCATGATATTGTACGGGATTGCACAGGACTACAAGGGCTTATAAAGAATTGCATCGACGCTACATTAGATTACAGGGGCTTGTAAAAGATTAGGTGGGATTGCGCGAAATTTCATGAGATTCTAAGAGATGCATCGGATTCCAAGAGATTTTGAAGGATTGCATGAGATTACATCGACATTACATGGGATTACAAGGGCTTGTAAAAGATTTCATGAGATTGCATGAAATTGTATGAGATTCTATGAGATGCATAGGATTAGAAGTTATTGTAAGGGATTGCATGGGGTTGCATCAAGATTGGATGGAATTACAAGGGATTGTAAGTGATTGCATCGACATTACACGGAATGACAAAGAATTGTAAAAGCTTGCATGGGATTGCAAGAGAATGTATGGAATTGCATATTATTGCATTGGATTCCATGGGATTGCATGGGATTATGAGGGATTGTAAAGGCATTAATAGGATTTCAGTGAGTTTGCATGGAATTACAAGAAATTGTAAGGGATCGCATCGACATGACATGGAATCACAACAAATTATGAAATGATGCATGCCATTGCATGATATTGCATGATATTGTACGAGATTGCATGGGACTACGAAGGGTTGTAAGGAATTGCATCGACGAAAGATGAGATTACCGGGGCTTGTAAAAGATTACATGGGATTGCATGAAATTTCATGAGGTTCTAAGAGATGCATTAGATTTCAAGAGATTTCGGAAGATTGTATGGGATTACATCGACATTACGTGGGATTACAAGGGCTTGTGAAAGATTGCATGAAATTGCATGAAATTGCATGAGATTCTATGAGATGCATGGGATCACAAGTGATTGTAAGGAATCGCATGGGGTTGCGTCCAGATTGGATGTCATAAGAAGGTATTGTAAGGGATTGCATCGACATTACATGGGATTACAAGGGATTGTAAGAGATTGCATGGGAGTGCATTTGATTGCATGAGATTCCATAAAATTGCGGAGAGAGCTTACACCAGATTGCATGAATCATTAACCTCTCGAGGAATACCCATGTTTTTTTCAAATACGTTACACCTGGGGAAATGAGAAAAATAAAGGAATTCCTTTCCCAATTATTTATTCATTTTTTGTTTTATTAATTAATCTATTCAAGTCATCCGTAAAAATTGAAGTTAGGTCTGAATGAATTGCCCTCAGGAGCATGGAAATACTATTAAAGTGTGACGCAGAACCTTGTACTATCTTCGCAATTGAGTTCGTAAAGCGCACGTTCAATTCATATCTGTTCTGAATGCAAGCCAGAAAGTAACTTTTGCTTTACCGGCTTCCGGATATTCTTCTTGGGGTTAGATTTAGTTATCGGGGATGAGGATTAACGAAACTCAAGAGCGAAGCACTATGATAATTTTATCGACTTTTTTATTCTCTTCTTCTCAGCCCTACTATTTTATATCCTTTCATACTTTTTATTCTCATCCTCTCTGGATTTTCAAGAGAAGGAGTTATTGTTTCTATAAAGTTCAACTTTTATACTAGAATTGTTTTCATGATTTAATTGCACATCAAAACACTTAACAGTCTTCACCGAGTTTCATGCCATTAATTTAATACATCGACTTTTGAAATGACCCGACCTCAGGATCTGAAATGCTGTGTAGTCCAATACAAGGGTGATCCAAATTTATACCTGTTGAAATTTTTAAAATTTTATTTTCGGTGCTTGATCCCCTTTCATTTGTTCGTTTCCCGGAAAGAGAAATTTCCTGTTTTTTTTTCAAATCGGTCAACATCAACCCGTGACCCTGGGTTTTTGAAATTAATATGCAGTTTTAAATGGGGAAAGCTCAGTTTTTGAAAAAATGGGTAGAAACATGAAATAACTTTTAATTTTGACTCCTTTTCCAATCACCTTGTATTTTGCACGAAAAATGCCCCACAAAATGCAAAATATCAGTTTTATGCAAAATTTGAGAATTACAGGTTATTGTTAAACTGCTGGGCAATGCATCGAGATTGAATAGAATTTATCGCTTAGAGGGCGCTACTCTTTTGAGGGGTCCTACAGTTTAAGCTGGAATCCAATCCACCGGAGCCTCGGTAGAAATTCATGGAAAAATTTCCATTAGTACCGTATTATTCCGTATTCGACAAGTGACAAGTTTCCAAGTATGTTTCAACTAGTTTTCAATTGCCTGAACGATTTTTTTCTTCTATAAATCGTGTAAAGTTATTATTTCCTGAAATCAATGACACCATGAATGAATTTTATAAGTGACAGATTGCAGTTACTTAATTAATCAATATCACTTGCGCCTTTTCATAATAAAGGAGGAGAGAAATCTAGTTTTTCTAATCTCTTACACTATGTTACTAAATAATTGCAATAATTGTATAATAATAATAACATAATATATTAATAATAATAATAATAATAATAAGTATTGTTAATAACGAGTACTTCTTTTTTCCATTTTTGCGAAAGCTGAGTTTTCCCATTCAAAAGCCCATGTTAATGAATGAAAAAGTGGGCAGTGGAATATGAACTTCATTTTTTTGGAAAACATTTCCAGTTTTCTAAGCTAATATTTTCAAGGTATTAAACATAAATTTCAATGTTTATTTAAATTATTTATAATTCCTTAGTCTATAAATTTTCAAAGTTCCTATTTATTTATCGCAGGCTTTACAGTATTTTTGATTGAAAATTCTACTGTTATATTTTTGTTAAAAAGGTCATCCTTTTTGATTCGAAACTAAACTGTGTAGTTGAGAATTCATATTTTTGGGTTGGATAATTCAACTGTTCTGCGGAAAATTCAACTATCTTGTAAAAAATTTGTCTTTTTGGCTCAAAAATTCAACAACTTAGTTGGCATTCGTATTTTTGACAGAAAAATTTTTTTTGGTTAGAAATTTCACTCACTTGTTGGAAATTCAACTATTTTGGTCAAGAATTCAACTATTTGTGTGAAAGTTATTTTTTCTGTTGAAAATTCATATTTTCGTGTTGGAAAGTCAACTGTTTTGTAGAGAGTTCGTTTTTTTGAGGGTTAGAAATCCCATAATCTGGTTCACGTTTTTTTTCTTCTCGACGGAAAAATCTTTCTTGGTAGAATATTCTTCTTTTCGGTTCAAGAATTCATCTTTTTTGTAGAAATTTTATCTTCTTACGTCAAAATTACAACTGTTTGGTTAAAAATAATTCTGTCTTAGTTAAGAATTCAACTATTCTTTTTGAAAATTCGACTTTTGTGGTTAAATTCAACTTTTTTTGATTTAACATTGAAACCTGTTTGGTTGAAATATCAACTATTATATTTTTCATTTGAATTTCATGTTGTTTGATCGAAAATTCAACTACTTAGTTGACAGTTGAACTACTTTGTTAACAATTAATTTTTTTTCGTTGAAAATTCACCTCTCCGGTTGAAAATTTTGATAATTTGATGCAAATTATTTTTTTTAACGGAAAACTTACTTCATGTTGGTTAAAATTTTATTTCTTTTCTTTGTGAAAATTTAATAATTCTGTTAAAAAGTCGTCTTTCTTGGTTGAAGCTTCAACACCTATCGAAAATTCGTCTTTTTGGTTTGAAAATTCATTTCTTTTGGTAGAAATTCAATCTTTTTTGGTCAAAAATGCGACTTTTTGGTAGAAAATCAATATATTTTAGTTGAAGGATCAACCATTTTGTTAAGAATTCGTATTCCTTCTTTAAATTAAACTATTCTTGTTTTGAAATTGAATTTTTTCCAAGTTGGAATATCGAATATTACATGTTCCGTTGAAAATTCATCTTTGTTGTCTAAAGATTCATCTCTTTGGCTAAACATTTATTTTTTCCACTAAAAATTCAATGATTCTATTTTTGGTTGGACGTTGATCTTTTTTAGTTGAAAATCCAACAATTTCGTTTAAATGTCATAATTTTTGGTTAATCTTTTTTGGTTAAAAATTAAACTCTTTCGTTGAAAATTCTGCTATTTTGGCAGAGAATTCAACTATTTGTTTGAAAGTTATCATTTTTGTTAAACATTTATATTTTCGAGTGAAAAATTCGACTGTGTCTTGTAGAGAACTCGTCTTTCTGGGTTGCAAATTTAATGATTTGGCTGACATCTTTTTTTTCAAATGGAAAATGTTTTTTCGTTAAAAATGCAACTTTTTGATAGAAAATTAATATATTTTGGTTGAAGAATCAACCATTTTCTTAAAAATTCGTACTTTCTCTTTGAATTCAACTATTCTTGTTTTAGAATTGATTTTTTTTTTAGTTGAAACATCAACTATTACATGACTTGTTGAGAATTCATCCTTGTTGTCTAAAGATTCATCTCTTTGGCTAAACTTTTATTCTTTCAACTAAAAATTCACTTATTCCATTTTTGGTTGGACGTTTATCTTTTTCAGTTGAAAATCCAACAATTTCGTTTAAATGTCATTCAAGGAGAAACCCAAACACCAATGGTTGGTGTTTGCTGGAAAAAAAATCGCGAAACACCACTGAACGCTGTGTACGCACGAATCATTGG
>JAUMHM010000078.1:12579908-12609836 GCA_032362435.1 Melikaiella ostensackeni
TGGCATATTGCTTTTTGGCTCATTAATGTACAACATTTTAACCTTTAAAATGATCCTTCATTCATTGAGCTACCATTCTTTCTTCACTTACTTTTTGAACGTCAAAGGCAGAGGACTCGAATTTTCTCGC
Organism: Melikaiella ostensackeni; assembly: GCA_032362435.1. NCBI lineage: Eukaryota > Metazoa > Arthropoda > Insecta > Hymenoptera > Cynipidae > Melikaiella > Melikaiella ostensackeni. The sequence continues at coordinate 12,580,039 of JAUMHM010000078.1, forward strand.
CGATAGTAAGTGTAAATAATAACTGCAAGACATATTTGCAACATACTAGTTATGGATTCTGCTGAAAAAACGAAGCTCATCTATTGGAAAAATTCCAAACAATGCATTTGTTCATTCAATTTGTTTAAATGATACACGAGTGTTGCTTCAGTGCAAACTATTACAGCAGAAGATCATTAGTGAAATATTTATAGCTAATTCTGTTGAAAAAGCTAAATCTATCTAATTAAAGATTGCTTTGTTGTGTATTTGTTCATTAAATTGTTATTAACAATTAAGAATTGGTTCTCAACGTCTTCTGATTCTAAGTTAACATCATTTTATTTCTATTTTCTCCAGAAAATATTGGTTTAGTGCATTTAAGTATGGCAAATACGGAAAATGTAACTTTTGTTCACTAATTTGTTAATAACAATTGAAATTCTAGTTTACTTGAATTAATATTGCTGGACGTCACTTCTAATACGTTTTTGCCTCGACGTGGACCATTTTTGGTGAAATCAAATATTTTCTAGCTAAATGGTAATCCCGAAAAGTCACAATTTTTTTTCATTTTTTTATTGGATAAAAAAAATGGTAATACTACCGTATCGCGGCTTTTTTGAAAGATGAAAGGGGGTGATTTTTTTAAATGGTCCAAAATGAGCTATTTTTGAAAAACTCAGAAAAAAATTAGGGGAAGGCTTTTTATATCACTTTTTTATAACTTTTCAATGTGATCCCTTCCCAGCTCTAAAACCTTGTTTAGAGCTGTAAAGGGGTCAAATTGTTGCCTATTTTGTTGAATGAATCTGACTCGCGTTAAGCCTATTTCGTTAAGTGCATCTGACTCGTGTTAAGCGCTGGTTGGAAGTCACATTTTGAAAACAATATATTAATTCAGGGAAATTTCGAAAAAACAACTTCAACACTCCCGATCGATTCCGAGCAGTGACTGTCAGTCTTGCGAAGGTTGAAAAAAAGTGATAAAAAAGTGATAAGAAAAGCCTCCCTCTCATTTTTTTCCAAGTTTTTGAAAAATATCTCATTCTGGGCCATTTTTAAAACCCTCCCCCCTTTTTAGAGAAAGTCGCGATACGGAAGTATTACCAAAAAAACTTTGAGAACATTTTCCAAAAATGTACTCTGTTGTAATGATGCGGAATTCAATACACTTTCATTTTAAAAAAAAACGTCCTAGTCGGATGAGTAGTTTAGCCTGAAATTTGATTTTTCACGGACGCTTTTTTTGCCCCACTGTGCGGCTGCCGGGGCCAGGGTGGTATCCCTCTGCCGCGAACAGGTGACCTTACCGCCGGCAGTAGTTTGGGAAACGCTGACATAAGGGGGTTACGAATCCAAGCATGTCAAAAATTTGAGTATAAATTTTTACTTACATCAAGATGCTTATTGGGAACAACAACTTCCCCACACATAGTTACAGCTCGACATGTGTCTATACAATGAGTTTGGTGATCCTTGACAAAAACTTGGCTGCTTTCACATTTTCTGAAAACAAAGCAAAGATAAACAAGGCATTAGTTGTTAATCCGTTGAGTGCTTTTGAGGATTGGTTTGTTAATCCGTTGGGAGGTGTTTGGCCAATCAGCAGAGAATCGGCTAAGGGAATGAAGTACAGTGCACTGTAAAACCACATCCACTCGAAATGGAATAGAGGTTCGAAGTTTGAAACCACTTGCCGGCTTTTACAAATCCACGTGATTCGCTTTGTGCAAGATCAAATCGTTCATTATGCGACAGGACTGCCACTGATAAATAAATAAGCTTTTAGTTGAATGATTATCCAACATCAAATTATAAAACAATCACTATATTCAGTAACGGATTTGCAGATTGTGATCTGTAATTTATAATAAATATAATAAATATGCAAAATTAGATCAAGCCTATCAATCAAATCACATTAAAAAATTTCATTTATTTTTTGCTTTTCCCCTAAATTTACAAACATTTGTCCCGATTATTCAAATTTGAAGGACCAAGCCGTTGAGAATGAATGATTTTGAATTTGAAGTATTCAAAAGTGAATTGAAAAGTGAAGCATGCAAAGTGGAATATCAATTCTAAATTCAGAAGCATTTAAAATTTGAAATTAAAACACTTAAACCTAATGATTAATTTTCAATATACAATAATTTTCGAATCAGGAAGCATTTTCGGTCAAATAATTTTAACGTCAAAGTCTTCAAAATGGGACAGTATTTCAAAATGAAAGAACTCGGAAGGGAGATGTTCCGAAAAGAGAGTATCTCCGATTAATTTGAAACTCAGTGCTGATCACGAGTATGATCAAAACTTGATAAAACTATGAGAATTGCATTATTTTTTGATTATTCATGAAATGATAAAAATTCACGAAAAAACTTCAAGTGAAAGTTGTAGATCTTTCACAAATACACCTTTTATATGATACATATTTTATCTTAAAAACAATTATTTTTCGAGAAAAGAAGGAAAATCTTTGCAAAAGTGTAGAATTCCTTGAAAGGAGACTTGCTTTACCCCTGTGATTACTGATTGATCCCAGAAACAGTTTGGGTCACGCCGCTACCCCTTTCCAATGTTTCGTGTGACGGGGAGAGGGTCAAAGCCCCCTATGACTGGTCACATAAATAGTTTAAGTCACGCCAGTACCCCTTCCCAATGTCTCGTGGGAACGGAATGGCATCCCTGTGACTGGTCACAGAAATAATTAAATTCACACCCCTGTTTCTTTACAATGTCTCATGGGGATTGGGAAGACATCCCTGTGACTGATCACAGGAGTAATTTCATTTACACCCGTACCTCTTGCCAATGTCTCGTCAGGACGTGAAGGTATCCCTGTGACTGGTCACAAAAATAATTTAAGTCACACCCCTACTCCTTTACAACGTCTCGTAGGGGTGGTAAACACCCCTGTGACTGGTCACAGAAATAATTAAGGTCACACCCCTACCCCTGGCCAACGTCTGGTAGGGAGTGGGAAGCACCCCTGTGACTAGTCACCAGAATAATTCAAGTCACATCCGTACCCCTTCTAAATGAATCGTAGGGGGTGGGAAAGTATCCCCGTGACTGGTCACAGAAATAGTTTGTCGCACCCTTTACCCCTTTCCAGGGTACACCTAATTTTTAAAGAATCATTTTTCTCATAAAATAATGAGCTTAGAGAAAAAATGTATTCATTATATGTATTCATTTTGACCTTGAAAATCAAATTTGCAGGTATTTTCTGTATCATGTTAGTAATCAGTGTGCCAAAATACATTGGTACAGTGAGGTTCAAATTAATCTAAGAAACTTTCTTTTGAGAACTTTATCCCGAAAATGTTGAAAATTAAAAAAATTCGAATTCTCGATACGCGAATTCTTAAAGATTATACAATAACTTTTTTTTCAAACTGAAAGCCTCATTACTAAAAACTTTCACGAAACGAATAGATTAAAATTTAAATAGTAAAAATTGCAGGACAATTTAATTTTTAAATCTTGCAGAATTGTAGAATTTCACATTGAAAGCTTTAATAGACACTTCTTGGTTTAGATTAAAACATTAGGAATTGTTTGGGTTTCAGTTTTAAATCTTTTCAAATTGCACAATATCTAAAATTGTATGATTTCAAAAAATTGTTTAAAATTATAGATTACCAAATTGAAAGCCATAATAGTCATGCAATTTTCTGTTTGAAGCATTTGAAATAGGTGAAATTTAAATTTTAAGTTTGTTGGATTGTACAATATAAAATTTGAGGCTTTTCATAACATACAACTTTGAATTCAAGACTTTAAAATTAAAATTGAGGAAGCCTCAAAAAATTTAAATTTCCAAAAAAAGCAGTAAGAACTGTACAAATGTATGTTTTTTTATTTGCAGCTTTTCGACTGCAGGAATGAGAAATTCAAAAATTAATGTTTCAAATTCACGCCTAAGAAATAAGCATTCATAATTAATTTTTTTTTTTTTGACTGAAAATGTGCCAAATTGAATAACTCAAGTTGAACACCATCTAAGTTTATAAAAATTTCAATTTGAAGGACTTGAAGTTGTGCAATTTCAGAGTTTAATCTCTAAATATCTTCGTTGTTTTGTGCTTACAAAAAAATTTTTTACGACAATATTAGCCTAATATTTTACGATAAATTTAATAGTGTTGTGCAATTTCATATAAAAGTTTGTTAGAAACATCTTTTTACTTAAATTATTTGTGCTTCCAATAATCAAACTTTGAGTATATCAGACTTGTAGATATTTTCGACGCGCATTCATTGGTATCATATAAATTGTTTTCATAGTCATTTAACACTTCTTTATTCATCTTGAAATAAAAATAAAAATGATAATGTAAACATTCAATAATTAAAAAACAATTTATGAGGTACCAATGAATTCTCATCGAGAAGATCTGCATGTCTAGGTACATTCAGTCTTAATTATTAGTAGAAATAGTAAATTATATAAAAAAAAGTTATTCGAATAATTTTTTCAATGAAACTACACAACTACATTGAGTTTGCCATAAAAAATTAGGCTAATATCGTGATAAACGTTTTTTTGTAAGTACGAAAACAACGAAGATATTTAGAGTTTAATCTTGAACCTCGATGGAGGAGTACAAGATTTCAACCGTTTGGATTACATTCTTTTAGGGATTCTTTTTCTTTTTCAAAAAGGAAAGAAAATTTCCATAAGCACGTTGCAGTTTTTAAACTTGGCGATTTTTGGACCACCCTAACGTTTAATGATGCTAGTTCAAAATAAAACTTATTCAAAATACAATAAATTCAAAAATATAAAAAGAAGCTATTTCTCTTCAAAAACGTAATTGAATAATAGACTTGCAAATATCAAAATCAACAAGTAAACATGATGCTTTCAATATTTTTAACACAAATAATTTATAAATGTTTATGTGGTCATTAAACCACATGTGGCACAAATTTTCTGCCTCATCTCGGCAGTTAATCAACTGCTGTTCGTGCAATCGTTATTAAATTATTCTGCTCTAAAGCAGATGCCTCTCGTTCGTGTAATACTCGTGAAACATTATCAGATTCTCCCAATGTTTTCGCAGAGTGTTCGCATATGTGTTTACGTCAAATTTGATGTCAAATATCTATTAAGAGAGTGGTAAAATTTGGTACAGGTAGTGCAAGGTATGCTGTTGGATTAAAATGAAGAATATAACAATCTATCGATTCATTCATTCATTCATTCATTCACTTTTTCAACATTGAAGTTACTATGTTTCCGCTAGCTTTTCGCGTGTTTATTGTTTCCACGTTTCAAGGTTGTCCGACCCTCAGTACGATGGTAACCTTTATTCGAAGTTGACCGTCTACCTGAGCTCCGCCGGAATTATATGTATATTTTGTGAAAGTTTATGGTGATGAGTGTCTATCTCGTCCTCAAGTTTTCGATTGGCTTGAAAAATCAATGGAGGGGAGGGAAGTGATTGGAGACGAACCGTGTCCCGGCCGTCCTCGCACATTGAAAACCGACGGTGACATCGAAAAAGTGAGTAAAATTATTCGAACAAATCCCACTTTCTTCATTTTATCATCAGATTTGTTTATAACCTACATAAGAATGGGTGAAGGTATTTATTTTTTCAGTCGAGTCCAATTTTCTTTATTGTATAATTGGATTTTTGTTTACAATCTACGTAAGTGGTTATAGGTGATTGCCAAAATGTTGAATACTTTGTATCCCAGTGTTTTTCCACTTTTCCTTCGGATAATACATTTTTTTCTAAAATTATCTCAGTAAAGTACTTATGTCAAAGAACAATTTAATAAAGTATCAAAATTTTGGACGACTTTGTTCAGAAATTATAAATCAGCAAGTACGTAAAATATCTTGTCACACACCTGCCCCAAACTACAACTTTGAAATAGAAAATTGCTAAATAATATTCACACCATTTTTTAAATATTTTAGATTCACAGATATCACTTATATTGAGTTGAAAAAGATAAAAATGAGAAATCAATCAAGAAAAATTGCTAAATGATATTTACACCATTTTTTAATATTTAAATTTATAGATATCACTTATATTGAATTAAAAAATGATGAAAATCAGGAGTGGAGTTGAATACTTGAGTGTTAAGAATTTCAAAAAACATTTCAAAGTCTGAACGACAAGTTTTTTGTCTGGTCACGCTTCACTGCTATTTCAGGATAAAACTCGAAAGTAATCATTCAAACTATTCATAATGCAGGCTTAAATTGTTAATTTTATACTTACGTAACGCTTTATATTTATTTAGCATACTATAGAATGAGAAGATCTTTTGAAATACTGAAGTCAAAATCAAATAAATCGTGAAAATAGTAATTTTTCCCATACTTTTGAATATTTTTATCTGTTCTGAATGTATCTTGAGGATAATTTTGCATTTTTTGTTTCATCAAAGTCGCATGTCTTATCGCGCGACCTCCAGCAACGTGTGAAATCCATATCCATCAAAAAGACATTCCTTAATCTCTCAGTCCAATATATTCTCATACTCTTCTAGGTTATCCTTAATTTATCAGAAAAATATTTTAGGCGGTTTGGAAATTTGTTTGTATTTGAAAATCTCATTGTATAGAATGGCCTACTTCACAATTACAGATACAATGGAGAAATACGTGCTCGATTTTTGTCGGATCGGATGTTTTTCGATTCGATCGGCCGGAATGTCGGAAAACCGACATTTGACGCGCGGCCGATCGATTCGAAAAATTCGACATCCAATTCACATCAAAATTGCTTTCGGTTCCAAATCCGCAAAAAAAATTGCACATTTATTTTCGAAATTTTGCTTCTAGCAGATGCCGCTGGGTACACGAAATTTGCCACGTAAAATACATGAGAAAAATTACCCTTTTGGAGGTTTTGAAATAACTTCTGTTTGTTTGGGAAAATGTTACGGGAAAGTTATCGGGCTTGTAAAGAACTTTCCAACGAAGAATTTCATGTATCAATCATATGGGTTGACCACCCTTAAAACACCCCCACGGTACACCGAAAAGTACCCCTAAATTAAAAAACGGCAATTCTGCACGAAATATGCATTTTGAACACGTTACTCTCGTTTTTTTTGCCAAAAATTATTATTCCTGGTCTTATGAAATAATTGTCAATATTTTTGAGTAACTGTTAATTATTTTGAATAAATTCGATTTTTTTGAATAATTGTTTTCTTTCTCAAAAACTCTAAGTATTTTGTTACGTAATTTTCACGTACTTTTATTAGTCCGTTTGTTCGTACAATTTTTCAAGTGAATGATTTCAAGCGGGTGATGTTTAAATAACAATTGAACAATTATTAATTTGAAACGACGTAAAATTAAAATAATTCAACTTCTAATTTTAAAAAATTTCAGTTAAAAAATTGAAGTCATTCAATTTTTAATGTTTCTAGCTTAAAATTATTAAAAATTGTGTAATTTTAAACATTTACAAATTTATTGATTCACTCTTCAATTTCGAGTATTGACAGTGATAGCGTGAATTTATATTTTTAACCAAAAAATTTTGAACACTTCAATTTATAAAATTTTAAAACTAAAAATTCTGCAATGAAATGGAATTTAATTTGAAAATGTTTAATTAATAATAATTTAAATTTAATTTTAATTTAAATTTAATTATTAATAAATTAAAACTTATCTCGTAAGCTTCATTTTTGGTTAGATTTCAAGAAATATAAAAAAATATAAAAGACTTCAGTCATTTGGAATATTTCTATTTTTATTGAAAAAAAAACACTACATCAGAACTTGCTCAAAATAATGATAAGCATACTTTAATAAATCCGAGAATAGATCGTTTTTACTTGTCAATCATAAATTATGATTCAAGCTATGAGAATGCATTTTTAAATAAAAACTTTGAAATTTTTCAAACGTGAATTTATAATATATAGATACAAAATTTTGAATATATTTAATAATAATAATTCTAAAATACGTCAGAGATTTTATAAAAATTTCAACAGATTTCAAGAAATTTCAAAAGACTTAAAATATTTAACAGTCATTTAAAATATTTATGTTTTTTTATAGAAAAAAAAGAAAAACTATATCAGAAAAAATCATTTTTACTTGTCAATAATTATTTATGAATGGAGCTATAAAAATACATTTTGAATAGAAAGTTGAAGTTTTGCGAAATTATAATAATAATTTCAACCTTTTGTGAAGTATGGAAATTTTTATTTTGAAATTCGACACAAGAGGTCTTTTTCATTTTCGCGGATGAATAGCTCGTAGAGAAAAAATATAAAAATTTAGGACTTTTAATTTAAAAATTGAATTTTCAAATATTTAGCCAACTTCAACTCAGAGACTACCTTGTTTACCCAAACCTTAAAATAGCAATCTTTTGGGCTTTTTTGAAAATTGATATTCCGGTAGAAAAAATTTCAGGATCTCAGCAAAATTTTCAGGGGGATGAAAATACCAGATTTACAAATACTGTCAATCCTGGATTTTTTCATTTTTCTCCCTATCAATTATTCATCCGCGAAAATGAACAAAACCTTTAAAGTGTGGAATTTCGAAAAAAAATTGTCATATTTCAGTATCGAAAGTGGAAGAAAGGGCTAAGACTAAGAAAAGTCTGATAAAAAATGAACCTTACGAGGCAAGTTTTGATTTAAAAAACTAAACACAACGATTTTTGTAAGGCTTTGAAACTGCTGAAAAATATTGATGTTTTAGTTGTTGTTTAAAAACAATTTTCAATTATTATTTCACAATGAAATTACTCTTGCACATGTTGAATAGAAGTTTAAAGATTTTAGAGTACGTTTGATTTGTTACAATTCAATTTCACCTTGAAGAATTCGAGTTTTTCTCTATTTTATAATGCACATAATTAATGCAACATTATTCTATACCTTTGCATTTTGAAAATCAAATATCAAAATGAAAATGAAGTAATTTAATACGTTTATGTGACAAATGAGTTCAAAAAACAATTAATATTATTACTAAAGTTAAATATAAAATTTTTTCCTAATTGTACCGCAACCACACTAAATCTAGAGGTATCGTTTTTGCTGCAACGGTATTCAAATAATACGGAAATTTGTATTAATAGGAAGAAGCAAATAACTTTTACATTCTGTGATGATTTTGTTGCAGATTAAATTCATATTTTCAGACTTAGTGTGATACTTTACAATAGGAACTAGAAAATTAGAAAATCATAAATTAAAATAATTTGGATTTTAATATTGAATATAATTTTCATGATATAGATTCCATACATTTTTTTAGATAAGATCTAAAATGCGATGAAGAAATGTGACAAAAGTGACCTTTTCCTTTAAAAAATGTGACTAATAGTGACTTTTTCTGAAAGAGTGACTGAAAGTGACTTAAGTGATTGTGTGTCAGCTCGATAATAATGTAGAAAGATACAAAGCAATTAGTTGTTTAAATGTCCCGACAAATATATTTTATTTCTGAATAGAAGAAATTAGACGCCACATAATCTGGAAATTCTATTTTAAAATATTTCGAAAATTAAGTTAGTGTTAAATTGAGAAAACTCCAAATAATTCGAGAATATACTCATCTCTCCTACCTTTCTGTTTTATATGTTTTATTTTCATAATTGGCAAAATAGATATTGAATAAAAAAATAAGATGCATAGAGTGATGTTGAATCTTTAGGAAAATCGTAACATAGTCGAGTTTGATATCCAATTAATCAGTAATGGATAAAAAAGTTTAATACGTAATGATATTTCAACTTCAACTATTTATTAAAGAGCATTAATTCCACTAGTTCACACGAAAAATGTATCAGGATAACAAAGGGTATTTAGACTAATTGTGGATAGCTGAAAAAAATGATATTCATTTATTTTTCGAATGAAGCGTTTTCGTGATGTTTGCAAAAAACGTGTTTTTTTTCAGTTGCTGGCATAAATCTTGACAACGGTTGTTTCAATTAACATAAACTGTGTTTTCTTCGAAGGGTATGATCTTCCACTTTCTGACTATATACGATCTGTATCAATCGGATTAAAATTTTCTGGATTACAGGCGACGAAAGCGAAAAAAAGTGGATTTTCCGACCTTATTTGAAAATCACTCACTTTCAGTTGTTTCATTTTTTCGAATTTCATCGCCTATAATCCAAAAAATTCGAATCCGATTGATACAAACAGTATACCGTCGTAAAAAAGAAGAACATACCTCCTGAATGATATACAGTTAATGTTAGTTGGATCAACCTTCCTCGAGATTTCTGCCAGTAACTGAAAAAGAGCCACAAAACACGTTTTTTCAAATATCTCGAAAACGCTTCTTTGGAAAAATGAATGAGTGTAATTTTCTTTTCAATCGACCCAAAATTAGTCTAGAAAACACTTTTTCTTTCACGTACACACGATGAACCAAAAATCTGTAAACTAATGTTTTCGTTTATTACTTGAATTTTCAGAAATTTCATTAATGTAGGGAATTCACTTGGATTACATGAAAAAATATTTTTAAATTCTTGTTTTTGCCTTGTCAGGACTCATTTTCTTTTGATGTTGATTTCGAATTTTGCAATCTAACACACACAGTACAAAATTGTTCAATTTCAAGCACTATTGATGCAAAAATGCCTTACAGCTACCTTCCGATTGAATTCCGAGTACGAGGGTCTAGGGGAATATAATTCCAAGAAAAGAGGGACCCCCCACTTCTGCGCTACTTCGAGCGAGAGTAGGGTTGCTCAAGCCTATGATCGGTCGTCCGATTTAATTCCGCGGTCAGTTGTGTCTCTAAACTTCTGTTGAGTCCTGTTTTGTGTTTATTAAAAAGTAAAGTAAAGTTTGGTATAAAGACCATTTAGTTTTTTCCTCCTCCCACACATGAAAAAGTTTTATTAATTTTTTCACATCTCTAGTGTAGAGCTCTTAAGAGATACTTTCATTATTTCATGAGAATTTGATATTTCAAAGTCTACCTCACAAAACATTTTTTTCACACTCTAAGATTTCAGTTTTGGGCTTTATCCATTTGTCACTCTCATTCCTTCAATATACGTTATAAATTGCCGTCTAAAATTGAAATAAACAACTTGTCAACATTCTGGTGTAAAAACATTCATCAGCGGAATTGAATCGGGCAGTAGAGAGTTTCGGTCTCGGAACTAAATTGGCTAAACTCAAATAAATTGACGAACCTCGGTATGGAGTCGTGAGTGGAAAACCCTCGAACACGAAATGAGAGGACGCGGAATTAAATCGAACGGCCGTAAATCGGAAGGTATCTGTATTTCTAGAATCTTTCTCTGGAAATATTGGATATCGATTCAGAGTACGTCAATTTTTAAATTGATTTTCCATGAATTTCAATTTTAAACATTTATAATTTTTTTCCAATTTACTCTTCGATTAACTATTGGCTTATTCAATCGTTTTTGTATGTTTGATTGAAAGACATAAGCTTTTTAATACATTTTTAAAAATTTTTAATTGAGCAGTTTTTGAAAATTATTTTCAAATCATGGGTACCTGAAATTATTTCAGTTGTAGGCCTAAAAATAAAAACTGTTGAATTTTGATAGCTTCCAGGCAGTCGATTATGTATTTAATTTCACATTCCATATTTTACTTTTCATTTTTCACAAGTCGTTGTTTCTCTTTTCAAATTCACGGCATGTGTCGGCATTAATTTTTGGTAAGCTCTGAAGTAAGACATGAAGATGACTTTTTTCACTATTATGCACATTACACATCATGATATATTTTATTTCTTATTCAATATCTAACATTCAATATTATATACGTAACATAGATATGGAGTCGAGAGGTTGATCATACATTGAATGTGGCGTACACCTTCTATGAAATCTTGCAATCCTTGGAAATCCCGTGAACTTTCTTAAAAATTTATTAAATCATGTGCAAATTCTTCGAAATCCTTCAAATTCCATGGATATTAGAATTATCTATTGAAAGCCAATGAAAACAATTGATCTTCCCAGAAATCCCTTCAAATCCATTACAAACTAATGTGGAAATCTCTAAAAGAATCCCGCATACCATAGTTCTTTAAAATCAATGCAAAATCCTCAAAAACTCTAAAAGTCGATTAAGATTCTCGAAATTCCGTGAAATTTTTACGAAATATTGCGAGATCTCCTGAAATCTCTGGAACCCCTTTAAAATTCATCAAAATCTCCAAAATCGGTGGAAACGTTTCAATATCTTTAAATCCCTTAAAATATTGTAAAATTATATGAGAATTTTTTGAAACCCCTTGAAAAATTTCGAACATTCTTCAAATCATGTGAAAATTTCTTGAAATCCTTTAAATTCCATAGACATCATACATAATCTGTTGAAATACCTTTAGAAATCCCATATATTTCTTTGAAACCCGTGCAAATCCCTTAAAATTTTTGAATAGCGGTGAATGTCTTTGAAATTGCGTGGAATATTTCGAAATATTACGAGATCCCTTAAAATATTTGAAAACTCTTTTAAAATTATTTAAAATCTTCAAACTCCGTGGGAATCTTTTGGAATCTCTTGAAATCCATATAATATTTTTAAATTCATCAAAATATTTTGAAACCTATTGCAATCCTCCAAAAATCCTTTGGGTTTCTGTTTAATCTGTTGAGATCGCTCAAAATCTTCAAAATCCCAGAAAAATCCCACATAATGCTTTAAAATCCGTGGAAAACCTTTCAAATCTCTGAAAATTGGTTAAAATCCTTGAAGTTCTGTAAAATATTTCTAAATATTGTGAGGTTCCTTAGAATTTTGGAAATACGTTAATAAATATTCAAACCCCAGGTAATCTTTTCGAATCGCTTGAAGAGGATTAAAATATTTTAAAGTCGATTAAAATCTTTTTAAAGCGATTGAAATTCCTAGAAATCTCTTAAAACCCTTTGTAATATTTCTAAATCCTTTGAAATTCCGTTAAGTCTGTTGAAATTCCTTGAAATCTTCAAAATCTCATGAAAACCCCATAGAATGCTTTAAAATGCGTGGAAGCCCCTTAAAACCTGTGAATATTGATTAAAATCCCTGAACTCTCATGAAATATTTCGAAATATTGCTAGATCCCTTGAAATGTTTGAAATCCCTTAATGAATCTTTAAACTCCGTGAGAATCTTTTGGAATCTTTTGAAATCCATTAAGATATATTATAATCCATTAAAATTTTTTGGAAGCCATTGAAATTCATCGAAATCTCTTGAAACCCTTTGTAATGTTCGGAAATCCTTTGAAATAAAGCTAAATCTGTCAAAATAGCTCAAAATCTTCAAAGTCCCATAAGAATCCCATATAATGCTTTCAAGTCCATTGAAACCTCTTAAAATATCTACAAATTGTTTCAAATCCTTGGAGTTTCATGAAATATTTCGAAATATTGCGAGATCCCTTAAAATCTTTGAAATCCCTTGAGGAATCTTTAAACTCCGTAAAAGTATTTTCGAATCTCTTTACATTCATTATAATAATTCAAAATCCATTAAAATATTTCGAATGATATTGACGTTCCTCGAAATCTCTTAAAACCCCATGTAATTTTCGGAAATTTGAGGTTCCGTTGAATCTGTCAAAATCGCTCGAAATATTCAAAATTCCATAAAAATCTCATATAGTGCTTGAAAATCCGGGAAATCCCTTTGAAATCTTTAAAATTTGGTTGAAATCCTCTGAGTTTCGTGAAATATTTCGAAATATTGCGATATCCCTTGAAGTCTTTGAAATCCTATAAGGAATCTTCAGACTCCGAGGGAATCTTTTCAAGTCTCTTGAAATCCATAAAATTATTTTAAAATCCATCAAATCCTTTTGAATCCTTTAAGGTCTCTAAGAATTGGTTGAAATTTTTGAGATCCCGTAAAATATTTCGAAATATTTCTAGTTCCCTTGTGATGTTCGAAATTCCTTAATGAATCTTCAAACTCCGCGGAAATCGTTTCGAGTCTTTTGAAATCCATTAAGATATTTTATTATCCATTTAAATGTTTTAAAAGCCATTGAAATTTCTCGAAATCTCTCAAGACCCTTTGTAATATTCGAAAATCCTTTTAAATTCCGTTAAATCTGTTAAAATCGCTTAAAATCTCCAAAGTCCTATAAAAATCTCATATAATGCTCTCAAATCCTTGCAAACCCCTTAAAATATCTCAAAATTGGTTCAAATCCTTCAAGTTTCGTAGAATCTCGCAAAAATTGCGAGATTCCTTGAAATCTTAGAAATCCCTTAATGATTCTTTAAACTCCGTGGAAATCTTTTCGAATCTCTTGAAATCCATTAAAATATTTTTAAATCCATCGAAATATTTTGAAAGCCATTGAAATTCCTCGAAATCTCTTGAAGCCCTTTGTTATGTTCGGAAACCCTTTGAAAATTCGTTAAGTCTGCTGAAATCGCTTGAAATCTTGAAAGTCCCATGAGTATCCCATATAATGCTTCTAAGTCCGTGGAAACCTCTTAAAATCTCTAAAAATTGGTAAAAATTCTTGAAGTTCCGTAAAATATTTTCAAAATATTGCGAGATCCCTTGAAGTCTTTGAAATCCCTTAATGAATCTTCAAACTCGGTGGGAATATTTTCGAATCTCTTGAAATCCGTTGAAATTTTCTAATATATAAGTATTGTGAAATTCATTAGAATCTTTCAAAAGCTATTGAAATCCTCTATAATATTCTTGAGATTCCGTGAGCTTTTTCAGAATTTCTATTAAAGTGGGGTATTTGCTTCGATTCTATTAAAAAATATTTGAAAAAATTTTTTTTGCCTCTTCAGATTTGATTAATTGCAAACACTATTGATGAAAAAATGCCTAATTTATGAAATTTTTCTGCGAAAATATTGAATCTCGACTTAGAGTGCTTCGATTTTTAAATAATTTTAAATGTTTATAATTTTTTCCATTCTACTCTCTGAAACTGAATCAAGGACGTAACCAATTTGAAAGTTTCACAATATCAGCGTCTTGTTGTTTAAATAAAGATTAAAGTATCACACAAAAGTTTTTATCTTCCAAAGCATTTTTCACGTAAGTTTCCTCTTACTAATTATTTTTTAAGAAATATACAAATTGAAACGAATCTTGACTGTTAAAATCACTTTTTACACTATAATCCACTTTATACGATTATTTGTTTAATTCAATTTAATTATTATAATATTATTATTTGATTCAGTTAGTCGCTATATTTACGAATTTTATAGTGGAAAACTGCTATTACCACTGTAAAAACATACGAACTTATTAAGTGCTTTATGTATTAATTTCAAAAAGATTATATAAATGGGAAACGTAAAAAATGACAAATTGAAATAAAAGAACGCGATTGTTAATCACTCTCATTTTTATTAAAACAATAAGAAGGCAATATTACTAAGCTTGTATGGAGGCAATGTCTCTTCCATTAAACAGGATTTGCATTTTATTGCTTCGAAATGTGAAAAACAAGTATTGTTAATCCACCAATTCTAGCTATTTTACCTTCTTTACTTACATTAAAAAAAATTCCTTGAACGCGTGATCTCTCAACGCCGGCGAAAGACGGCAACTAATACTAATAATTAGCAATAAATAAAATAAAGTTTTGCAAAAAAAAATATTTTGCGTGAAGCTAATAGTTTTTGAAATTTTAAAATCATTTTTCAAAAAAATGCCTATTTTTTCTTTAAAGCTCTATACCCCATGGTGAGGTCAATTGTCCTCTTTCGAAATCCAGCAGAAAATTAATAAAATGTTAGAAAATAACAAATTCGCGCCGGTTTTTCTAAAAATATTGAAAATCGATTTCTTCAAAAAGCCCACCTTGTTATTTTTTGTCGTTCATTCGTTGAATTTGTACTTCTATACTGAACATATCCTTATAGTTTTATTCAGGTCAACACATTTTTGTGGCCGTGAGAATTTTGTTTCGAAAAATTGAATTTTTGTATTTTTCTTACAAATAACAGATTCGACAGAATTCTCAGACAAAAGTTTGCTCACTTATATGAAAAAGACATTCTGTAAATTTTATGCAGGCTACATTTTTCGTGGAATCGAGCAATTTTTTTCGAAAAATTGAATTTTTTAATTCTCTCTACAAATGATGCAAGATATCATAAAAGAGTGAAAGCGATTTTTTGTAGATGGATTCAAAATGAGCAAGCATTTCTTTGACGTCTTTTGGAATATTTGAAATGTCTGGAAACTCTTTCGGAGGTTCGAAAATGAAATCATTAAAATGCTTTAGAGTTTTCTTCCATTCCTTTATATCACTTGAAATTTGTGAAATCTGCAGAAATCTTTCGAAACAAAATTTTATTTATTCCCTAAAATTTCCAAGAAGTTCGTTGAAGCCCTTGAAGATCTCTTGAAATCTCAGGAAATCGTAAAATTCCATTAAATAAGTAGAAATCATTGGAGATCCCTTAAATAGAAATAAAATTAAACCTACTCATTAAAGTTCTCTGAAAAAAACCTTTTTCTCACACCTAGAAATCTTTAAGATCCCTCGAAATCCTTGGAGATTCAATAAAATCCTTTATTTCTTGTGAAATTCCTTGGAATATCCTAGAATCTCTTGAAAATTTTGCTTTGGAATCGCTAGGAATACGTTGAAGTTTCATTCTCTGAAGTTTAGTTCTCTAGAAACCCCTTGAAATTTGTTAATTTTTCTCTAGGAATTCGGAGAAATTCCTTAAAATTCCTTGAAATCTTTGAAAATTGTAAGAATCCATTTGAATGAGTACAAATAATTTGAAATCTTTTGCATATGAATTGAGTGGAACTAATCCTCTAAAGTTCTCTAAAAAAACGTTTCAAATTTCTAGAAATTTTGTAAATCCTTCTAGAGATTCTTTAATGTCATTGGAAAT
Organism: Melikaiella ostensackeni; assembly: GCA_032362435.1. Taxonomy (NCBI): domain Eukaryota; kingdom Metazoa; phylum Arthropoda; class Insecta; order Hymenoptera; family Cynipidae; genus Melikaiella; species Melikaiella ostensackeni. The sequence continues at coordinate 12,596,871 of JAUMHM010000078.1, forward strand.
TCTACAAAATACTTGGAAATCTCCTGCACTTTTTTGATCTTTTGAAATCCTTCGGTGCCCCTTAGTCTCTTCAAATCTTCGGAAATCCTACACAATTCTTTTAAATCCCTAAAAATCCTTTATAATATTCGAAAATCCTTTGAGATTTTGTGAAATCTGTTGACATCGCTTGAAATCTTCAAAGTCTCATAAAGATTCTACAAAATGCTTTAAAATCTATGATAATCCCTTGAAATAAAAAAAGATTAGCTGAAATCATTGGAATTTCGTAAAATATTTCAAAATGTCACGGGATCACTTGAGATTTTTGAAATCCCTTTCAAAATTCATTGAAATCTTCAAAATCCGTAAAAGGATTTCCGAATCTCTTGAATTCCATTAGAATATTCTAAAATTCATTAAGATATTTTGAAAGTTATCGAAATTACTCTAGATCCCTTCAAATTCTCTATAATATTCGAATATTCTTTGAGATTCCGTGAAATCTGTCAAAATCGCTTGAAATCTTCAAAATCCTATAAAAATCCCATATAATACTTTAAAATCCGTGGAAATCTCTTAAAATCTCTAAAAATTCATTAAAATTCTTGACATTCCGTAAATACTTCGAAATATTGCGAGATGCTTTGAAATATCTTTAAAACGATTGATCTCCCCAGAAATCCCTTAGAATACATTACAAACTGATGTGGAAATCCCTAAAAAAATCCCACATAATTCTTTGAAATCCACAGAAAACCCTTAAAATCTCTAAATCTCTGTTAAAATTCTTAAAAATGCGTGAAATATTCCAGAATATTTCGAGACCCCTTGAAATCTTTGAAATCCCGCTTAAAATTCATTGAAATCTTTAAAATCCGTGGAAATTTTTCCGAATTTCTCAAAACACATTAAAATATTTTAACATAGATTAAAACCTTTCAGAAACATCAAAATTCCTCGAAATCCTTCAAAGTCCGTCATAATATACAGAAATCCTTTGAAATTCCGTGAAATCTGCTAAAATCGTTGGAATCGCTTACAGTCTTCAAAATCTCACAAGAATTCCATATAATGCTCCTAAAATCTGTGTAAATCCCTTAAAATCAATGAAAATTGGTTGAAATCCTTGGAATTTCGTAACACATTTCGAAATATCACGAGATCCATTGGTATTTTTGGAATCCATTTTGAAATCCATTCAAACATTACAAGATTTCTTAAAATCTTCGAAAACCCTCGTAAAAGTCATTGAGATCTATGAAATCCGTGGGAATCTTTCTGAATCTCTTGAAATACATTAAAATATTTTCAAATTCATTAAAATCTTTTAAGGGAGATTGAAATTCCTCGAAAGCGCTTAAAATCCTTCATAATATTTGGAAATCTTTTGAAATTCTATTAAATCTTTTAAAACCGCTTTAAATATCAAAAATCAAATAAGAGTACCATATAGTGCTTTAGAATCCGTGGAAATCTCATGAAATCTCTAAAAATTGGGTAAAAACCTTGAAATTCTGTAAAATATTTGAAGGTATTACGAGATCGCATGAAAATCTTGAAATCCCTTCAAAGATTCATAGAAATCCTTAAAATTCGTGGGAATCTTCCAGAATCTCTTGAAATTTTCAGAATATTTTGAAATCCATTGAAATGTTTTAAGAGCTGTTTAAATTATCCGAAATCCCTTAAAATCTTTTATATACTATGATTAGCTTCACCCTTTCTTCCATTCTTTCCATTAACTCCATTAACTCTTCTATTTTTCCCTCCATATCTCCATTCACATATACCCCTACTGTCTTCCACCTCTCTTCTCCTGTCCTTATCGCTTTTTTCGTTGACCCTTCTTTTTGTTCTTTCAATCCATTCCCATATTTTTTCTTCCCTATCAAATATTTCCTTATTCCCATCACCATTTCTCTCATTGCTCGGCCCTTTGTATTTTTTCTCGTTGCTTTTTTTACTTTACACCTGAACCCCTCAGTAGCCTTTCCTTTACTCGCTCCCACCCACTCTCATCTAGTCCTTTCTCCATCCTCACCACGATTTCCCATGGCCCGAAATTTTTTATAAACTCCCGACCCTTTCTTCTCAAGACAGCTACATTCTAGTAGCTTAACCTCGTATATGAGATATTCAAATGATACATTAAAAATTATTAAAGTTAGGCGACATGTGCCTAGAAAAATGGGTTTTGTAGCCTATTTAATATATTATTTTAAATGTTTAACTTCTTCTCTCCCCTCACATCACTTCTCCTCGCAGCTGTCTATCATCCTCCTTAATTTTTCAGCCTCCTCCACTTTTCTCTACTTCCCATCTCCTTTCATCATCTCCCACCTTCATTCACCTTTCCGTAAGACCAACTCCTTTCCAGCTCGTTCAGGGCTAATGTTACGGAATTTTCCGTAACTCTAGCTTTAGCGCTACACTTGACCGGGTTAATTTTACGGGAAATTCCGTAACGCTAGTCAGTGCCAATTTTTTATTGTGAAATAAAAATAAATCTTTTTTTAAAACTAGGCAGCTTATCAAACTATTCTATCAACAACACTGCAAAAAAAGTCTTACTCTGAGTTTAAAATTTGTCTATAAATATTCCAGAAAAATATGTAAAACTATATTCTCCTATATTATTAAACTACGTTTTGTGTAAGCATTTTAAGTAGACACATACAAGTTTTATTTATATAATGATTACGATTATGAATGCTTGTCCGAATCCATGAGCTTTATCAGTATTGTAATAATGGAATTTTCAATAATATATCAGAAGTATTCACTTCAAATAGAGTCATAAATTAACAAATTGGTTTACTACCCTGCAGGAAAGAAGCAAATTAATTAAATACATATTTAATTATTCAATATTGGTATTACATTGCCACATGCATTAACTATTTCAATAAGGCACTCATTTGGTAATTAATTATTGAACAAGCTGAATTTAGACAATATGCCCTTTTTCAAAAAAGTCAATTTTAGTATTTAATTATTATAATGTGTAAAAACTTGCCCAAAAAGATATGGTAGGTGTTGCCTAACAAAGTTTTCATTGTATTTTTTCATTGACTGTAGTTTTCTCACACCCCGCGAAGAATTGGAGACGAAAATCAAAATAATCGATCAGGCCCCTTTAGAAAAGGTTCAGTTTCGAGATTCAATTAATTCGAATTGCAAAAGCTTTTCTTGAAACACAATAATTTTATTATTGTTGCATACAATCTCACTGTAATTCATAATTTATTTTGAGTAACATACGAAATTCAAAATACTTCTAAAAACTTTTTGCATTTCGAATCAAATCAATCCGAAAATCAAGTTTATTCAAAAAGGGCCCAATAGATTATTTTAATTTTCATCTTTAAATGTTTGTGGAATGTCAGCAAAACATATTCAATGGAAAAACAAGTGACAAAATATTCGGCAACATGTACTACACGTTCTTAGGAAAATTTTTGCATTTAAAATTAAACACAAAGATCGACTTTTTTCAAAATGGACCCGATCGATTATTTCATTCTTCATCAAGTTGAAGGCAACATGTGAATTTCTTTAAAAGATGTTGAAAAAAGACCTCAAATTACGATGGTAAACCTTCACGATATTTTGCCAAATTATTAAGATATCTTCAGACTTTGTTCCCCACAATCTACCCTAGGGTCAAATTTGGTGCAAAAATGTCACAAAATTGCAAATAATGATTATACTCACTACAAGATTGAAAAAATTCAATACAATTTTCTTAATAAATATTGCTAAAATTCATAAAAATATGATAAATAATGATTTAAAAAAATTATAAGTATTAACATATTTATGAAATTTTACGAATAAAAAAGACGAATTTTCAACAAAATAGCTAGATTTTCAACCAAATGAATAACTTTTCATCTAAAATGAATCAATTCTCCACAAAAAATAGAATAGTTGAATATCAGTTAAAAAAATTAATTTCCAACAAAAAAATAAGTTTTCAATAAAACAGCTGTCCAATTAAAGAGATGAATTTCCAACTGAAACCATGAATGTTCAGTCAAAATAATTAATTTCAAACAAAGAAGTGCAACTTCCAACAAAGAAGTTGAATTTGTTATAAAAAAATACGAATTCTCAACAAAAAATGTAATAGTTGATTTTTCCACCAAAAAAGATAATTGTTCAAGAAAATAGTAAAACCTTCAACCAAAACAAATGAATTTTTCTTCAAACAGTTGGATTTTGAATAAAATAGTTGATTTTTCAACTGAAAAAGACACTTCTCCAACCAAACATTAAATAATTAAATTTTCAGTTAGGAAAATGAACTTACAGCCAAAAAAGGCGAATTTTTCTCCGAAATAGTTAAATTTTCAACCATAGAGATGAATAATCATCCAAAAAACATAAATTTTCAACCAAAAATATATGGATTTTCTTATTATGTTTTACTAGTTCAGTTGGCATTTGTTCGGAAAAACGAGAAAAACGAATTTTCAACGAAACCATTCAAGTTTCAACTGCAGACATAAATTTTTAATCCAAAATATCAATTTTCAACCAATGTAGAATGGTTAAATTTTCAGTCGAAAAAATTAATTGTCAACCGAAAGAAAAGAAATTTTCAACAAATGAAAGATGATTTCTCAATGACAAATGTAAATGTGGATATCTTAACCAAAAAATATTGTAATTTGAAATGCAAAACAGTTTAATCCAACCAAAAAAGTCAAGCTTTCGACAAAATAGTTAAATCTTCAACTAAAACTGATTATTTTTTAACCACAAAAGATTATTTTTAAACAAAGTGATTACCAGTTACTAACCAAAAATACAATAGTACGCTTTTCAGCCAAAAATAAAGAAATAATTAACTTTCAACCATACACAGTTGGATTGTTTCATTGGTTTTTGTTAACTCAGTTCGCATCCAAGTGGAAAAATGAGATGAACGCGAATTTACAATATGATACATAATTTTTCAACTAAGAGAGCTTAAGTTTCAATTGGAAATGGAGCAGATAAATCTCCAGTTAAAAAAATTAATTTTGAACAAAAAGAGAAGCGAATTTTCAACGAAGTAGTTCAATTTTCAACTAAAGAGATGAATTATCAGCTATGATGCTGAATTTTTAACTAAAATAGTTCAATTCTCAGTTGGAGAAAATAATTTTCCACCAAAAAAAAAAAACGAATATCCAACCGTAAAAAGTGATTTTTTCTCTTTCTCAAACTGTTTCTATACTTTTGCAAGACTTACAACTTCCTAGGACTATCTCTATCATAAAAAAATATAGGAAATTTGTAAGTTGGTTTAGAACCAATCCAATCATTCCATTTTTCAATATAGAAAAAGGTTATAATGCAAACAATCACACATTCCTAAAAATTGAGAACTTTATAATCATTCTAGTCTACTTTTAACATGTGAGAGATGTTAATTTATGACAGGCAATTGGTCTCGAGAATTGGATCATTCTGATGCTCATCAAATAAAAAGTCTTAAATCTGTATAAAGGCGTTGCATGTTACTTTGATCCAATTTCAGGATCAAATTGATCAATCGGCATTTACTGTGATGAGATAAAATAATTGATAAAATTACTTTGAACAGGGCTAACTGCTAACCATGCGAGAAGTGAGTGCATGTTTTTAATCCCTAGTTTTGTAGGTCTCCTCATACTGTTCACCACCTTTTTGTCTCTATTTATGAAAAATACTCTAAATGAAGTTCATTTGACACTGAATTCAAAAACCTATCTAATTTTTATATCAATTATTCTATCTTATATCGTTCTGAACATATCATGCGAGAAGTTAGTGCATGCTTTTAATGGCTAGCTTCGTAGCTGTCGTCATACCGTACCCCTTCTTTTCGTCTCTATTCATCAAAAATACTTCACACAGGAATCATTTGACCAAGAATTTGATAACCCCCTCAAATCTTCTAGATAAATTATTTTATTCCATTCTGCTCAAAACATACCATGCGATAAATGAGAGCACGTTTTTAGCCACTAGTGTTGTAGGTTTTCTCATACTTCTGAACGGTACTGTATCTTAATCTCCTTTTGGCATAATTCAGCAATTTGAATGTTATATTACTGTGACAAACATATATTCCCTTATGGAGATACCTTTCTTGTTCTGTACATGCAGTCATGCAGAGGAGTATTACATATATTGATTCCAAATTGTCCCGAACATATCATGCGAGGAGTGTATGCTTTCTATAGCTAGTTTTGTATGCGTCCTCATACTCTCCTCCTGCATTTTGTCTCCATTCATCAAAAATACTTTGAACCGGGCTTATTTGACGCAAAATTTGATAATCTTCACAATACTTTTTTATAAATTATGTTTTTCCATTCTGATAAAAAAATATCATGCGATGAGTGAGTGCATGTTTTAAATCTCTAGTTTCATAGGTGTCCTCATACTCCTGAACGGTACTGTATCTCAATTTTCTTTTGCCATAAGGCAATTTAAATGTTTATTACTGTAAAAGACATATTTTTCCTTTTGCAGATATCTTTCGTGTTTTACACTTGCAGTCATACAGAGAAGTGTTACATATATCAATTCCAAACCGTCCCGAACATATCATGCGACGAGTGCATGTTTTTAATCGATAGTTTTGTATGCATTCTCATACTCCCCTCCTACTTTTTGTCTGCGTTCATCAGAAATACTTCAAACAGGGCTGAATTGACGCGCAATTTGATCATCTTTACAATACTTCCTTACAGATTATGTTATCTCATTTTGTTCAAAACATATCATACGATGAGTGAGTGCATGTTTTCGTTTGCTAGTTGTGTAGGTGTCCTCATACTTCTGGACGGCACTATATCTCAGTTTTCTTTTGACATATTTCGGCAATTTAAATGCTAATTACTATGACGAACATATGTTTCCTAATGCAGATATCTTTCTCGTTCTATACATGCGGTCATGCAGAGGAGTATTACATATATCAATTCCAAATTGTCCCGAACATATCGTGCGAAGAGTGTATGTTTTTAATCGCTAGTTTTGTAGGTGTCCTGATACTTTCCTCCCCGTTTTTGTCTCTACTCATCAAAAATATTTTAGGCAGGGCTCATTTGACACGAAGTTTGATAACCCTCACAATGCTTCTTTATAATATATTTCATCCCATTTTGTTCAAAACATATCATCCAAAAGTGAGTGCATGTTTTTCTTTGCTGGTCTTGTAGGAGTCCTCATTTCTCTCTTCATACTGTTGATTAATTTTCTTTTGGCATGATTTGGCGATTTGAATATTTATTACTGTAACGAGCATATATTTCTTTACGTAGATATCTTTCTTGTCCCATACATGCTGTCAGTAGATACTTTGTTGTGTTACGCTGGTGCGCCAACTTCACGTGTGCAGCCAATCAACATAGCTGGCTATGCATACGAACGAAGCTGTCAGCCACAGCCTATACCGCGAATATATTCGAATCACATCTAGTAAGTTACACGTATGCTTGTAGCTACTCCACCGAGCTTCTACATTCCTCTCTTATGTTCCCTCTTCCCTCTTACCACAAACGGCGCACTATTTCTCTTGCATCCAGCCGGCTCACGGTACTAGCAATAATGTCAGTTTATTAGGCACTTGCGAGACACCGAACGTGAAATGCATTACAAACGCAATGTCAGAATGAATAAGTCTCTACTCCATATTTATCAAATATTTCAATAAAATTTAATCATTTGCACCATATCAAATGTGCAGAATATAGCTTTTTGTCAAAATGTCCAATTATACCATTTTTTTTGTAATTTCGAAAGAAAGCTATCAGAAAAATGGACAGTTTTTACTCGAACAATTGCCGAACTTGCAATTTGCATTTATTCAAATAGAACTTTTCGCCTTTCATTGAAACGTTATACTTATTCTCAAAAATTGTTGTTAGGTTTGGCTAGATGCCTCATATTTTGTAGGTCAGATCAACTGGATATTTGGTGATTGTTTTGGAGTCCCTTAAACATTCAAGCGAGAAAATTGACAATTTCTAAAAATCAAAATCACGGGAGACTTTTTGATTAAACTATTCGAGTAAAAGTTTACTTCATAATAAATGCAGAAGGCAAAGTAAGTGCTTCCCTCACATCGTCCTACCATTCAGCAGGCAAAATCTCATATACAAGCGCGTGCAGTAAACTCAGCGATATTTCGATTTCATTTCCAGTCGAATGAAAAAAACTTCGATTCCACCCTGGGCTGTAACTCGATACGAATTCTTGAGTTCCAGACCCTCCTTTGCGAAGGGCTGACGAAACGATTGCAGTCAAACATATAGCTGAAAGGAATGCATACTTAGGTATATATGTACTTGGGATGAGAAATTTTCCCCTTTCATTTAATTTTTCCTTTTGAAATTCGAATTTGAGACATTAAATGTACATTATTGGTGCTACACTATCAACCTGCTGGAAAAGCATCATTTGAATGTTCATTCTTTTGGGAGAAAAATAATATTTCATAGGAATTTCAAGTCTTTATGTAGTTTATACTTTCTCCCTTTTACGGGCTCTCATTCTCTGTCTGCATTTCTCTCTGCCTCCAATACATAACTTGTGTTCCTTTTAACCGAGACTAAAACGGAATTCAGCAGTCGTTACTTCCGCATTCGAAAATAAATCCCTTTTCTAAAGTCAAGTGAGTAAAACATGAAGTAACTCAAAATTTTTTATTTATCAGTAGTGTTTGAATTAACCATATTTGTTGTATGTAACTAGGATTCACCACCAGTTATTTGGCTTTTTCTATTCCCTCAGTCCAAAGCCCTCGGCTCTGCAGATAAAATAGGATGAATATTTGAATAGTTGAAATTTGGCCTGTTCGCCCTTTAGGACGCAACATTGTCTTGAAATGGTTTTCCATTAATAGAAAACCATAAGCAATAAGGAAAACCACTGGAAAAAATATTAGGCAAAACATATACTGTTTCTTTTGAAGAAAAATTTTTGCATTTCAAGTTATTCGAAATACAAAAATCGACTTTATTACAAACAGAGCCCGATCAATTATTTTCATTCTTCTCTTCTAATATTTTTAAGATGGCGGATAGCCATGAGAAATAAGAAAATCTAGTGGAAAAAATATGAAGAAACAGTTACTGTATCTATTAAGGAAAGTTTTACTTTTTAGACACAAAAATCAACTCCATCCAAGAAGGACTCGAAGGATCATTTTAATTTTAGTCTCTAAATATTCGTAGAATAACAGATAAATATGACAAATGAAAAAATCTAGTAAAAAAGAATGAGGCGACATTTACAATATATTTTCAGGCAATTTTTTGCATTTCGTATTAATTAAACCAAGAAATTGAATTCTTGAAAAAAGGCCCTCATTGATTATTTTTGTTCTCGTCTTGAAATATTTTCGGAATGTCAGAGAATCATAAGCAATGAGAAAGTTCAGCCAAAAAAAATGTGAGGTAACATTTACTGTAACTTTCATGGGAAATTTCTACATTTCTAATCAATTAAACACAAAAATCGACTTTTCTCAAAAAATACGTCATCGCTTATTTTAATATTCATCTCAAAAAGATAAATCTAGTGAAAAAAATTATAGGTAACATTAACTATATCTTTTTGGGCAAATTTTTGAATATTGTATTAATTTAATACTAAGATCGATTTTTTTCAAAAAGGGGCCCACTGATTATTTCGATTTTCGTCTTTAAATTTTCCCGAAATGGCAGACAACGACAATCAATAAAAAAATCTATTCAAAAAAATGTTGTACAGTATTTACTATATCTCTTTGAGGAAATTCTTGCATTTGAAATCATTCCACCCGCACCGTACGTTAGACTTGAAATGATTCAGCAAACAATGCTGAAATAACGACAGAAGATTTTTTCTATAATGATTTTAAATATTTTATCATATTACTGGATGATTTCGAAAACTTACAGAACTGTTCGTCTTCATTAGGTAATGTAAATCGCCCACGTGAAATTTTATAACAAATCTGCAAAGATAGGCGCATTTAGGTTGAATCTCAAATGTTACAATTCAGCAAAAAAGTTTGCCTATTCAACTAGTGTGTAGAGTATGAAGAACGTTCAGTTACATTTCAATGAGCATTGAGTCAATATCTTTGAGTGAAATGTATTTACCCTATCTATTACAGTGAATTGCCTATAAACTGAAAATATCTACGCGAAATCGTCCCTCAAATGGAGTATAATTTATACACCCAAAAACAAAATTTTATTCATTCAACAAAATTGTTTTTTTACCGAATTTTGTTGATTTCAGAAGACATTTTGTTTAATTAACAATATTTTTTTCAGTTGACCTGATTTGTTCGCTTCAATCAATAAGAATTTTTGATTCTCGGTGATCCCTCTCAAAATGAGTGATCCGGAAACAAAATCGAACAGAGACTCAAGAAATGTACTTGTAGTAGGTAATTAAACTACTAAATAATTAGCTTGAATTAACTAAAATATTCCTAAAATATTCGCTTGAATAAACTAACATTCTTACTTGAATCGACCAAAAGATTTGGTATACTCTAGCAAATTTCACTAACCAAAAAATTGTTTAGGGTCAACCAAACATCTGGTTGTCTGTATAATAACCATATTCTAGGGTTGAATAATCCAAAATTTTGTTAGTTCAACAAAATTTTTTTCTGAGCGCAGTATATTAGGACATGCAATTTTTGTTTTGTTGATCAGTTTTATTTTTCAATGAATTTCCGTAACAATTTATATATTTCCGAACGTTTATTTGATTTTTTTTTCTCTCGGGATAACAATTTTCTTTACTTTTTATGCAATATCTTACTTTTAAGCACCCGGTATGGAAGAACTTGGATCAAGAACTTTGATGTCTTCCTGGGCAAGTATATTCTTTAGGTAGTTTTAGAACTTTTGAAATAGCCGCCATTGCAGGCGAAAGTTTTCTCGCCTTTCGCTCCTATTATATTTCGTTAAGGAGGTGCTTTCTAATTTAGCGATAATTACTTGCTTCGCCCCTCGAGCGACTTTTTTCAACATTACACCCTAGTGGACCTTGAAAATTCATTAGACAGCTCACAATGCTCAATCTAGAATTCCTGATTTGAAAAGTCATTTTTCGGTCACCTTTTCGTTTCTTTTACAAGAAAATCAATTTTGAAAAAATATTTAAAAAGATAAACTAAAACGAAGTCAACTTGTTCAACAGAATTGCACAAAAAGCCTCAGAATGAGAAAAGTTTGTTTCCCAAAATCAGTGTGATCAGCTCATTGGCGGCAATTGTACAACAAAGAAAAAGAGGAAGAGAAGGGAAAGAGTCAATCAAACCAATTTATGAAAAAGACATTCAAAACCTGAATTCAAATATAAATTCCTGTAATTTATTACCAGGAATCTTCTCAATTATGGTATATTAATCTTTGAGATATTTAGAAACCATCAGTCATGTTGGTCATTTGGGCATGTGACAGAGCAGAATAAATCTTTAGATTTCATTTTTATGTATCACCTTGATTCTATATTATATTATGTAACTTTCGGTCATGTTTCATATTATTTCGACCAATTTAATTATTCAGTTCATCATTTATCAAAGCACACTTTTCAACGTCAGAAGTAGGCACTTGGCCATTGAATTTCTCAAGAATCAGTTTGCCTTTTTCATTGAAACTATTCATTTCAGTTCATAGTTCAGTTCATATCATAATTTTCTCTCTGAAAACTAACACGATTTTGTGTCCGTTCTTTATATCTAAAGCTCGGTATCTGGATAATTCTACAAGAAATAAAGTTTTTTAGCTATGTATTATCGGCAGGATGAACATTTTAGTGAACTGCTGATATTCTATGTTTTCCTTTCATTTTCAAAATGTTTTCCGCTCGAACTTGATTGTTTAAAAAATTAATTTCGCGGGTATATTACAGGAAAGGTATTTGGAATTACCTCGCTGCGGTCAAATCGTTCATCCCATCTCTCGTGTTATACGCATTTTTGATTGCGGTGATCACATTGCAAAACACTACGGAATCCAATTTGCGAATCCGCGAAATTCAGGATTCTTCGATAATCGGGCTGATATCTGCGTTGATGTGTGAACGCGAAACGCTTTTGAAATGCGTCAGAAGGTCATCGAACCGTTAATTAAGTGTAAATTTCCATTACAAAAGCTCTGATATCGTTTCAAACGACAACTGATTTGCACCCCGCATTGTTTACACAATAATATATGTGTCTTCACTTCAAATATTGTTCCGCAACATACTGATCGAGAATAGTTTTTTATAGATAAAATGTAGGTCTGAACCTCTACAGTTAATTTACCGTGAGATTCTTTTTCATTATTTTAGTCAATAAGACATGAAGTGACAAAATAGACCAGAGATCTTATTCTGTGATAAGTTAATTGGGCTGAAGTTTGAGACATCTAGTCAGACGAATTTTTAATTTTGATTTTTTTCTCTCTCAAAATGAAAATAGGTTTCTAAAGACATTTCTTATGCTTCGTATCTTTTTTTAACAAACAATGACTATTTTCTATGAAAAAAAAATTGAAGCATAAAACACACTGATAAATTAGAGCTAAATCCATTTTTACCTTGGCACGTTATTGTGACGATATGTAGTATACTGATGGTGAGGTATCGACTTCTTCTGCGTCTCTCTGTCATGTTGATAGATATTGAGTTCCTCTCGTTAAAGTTTCATACCTAGAATGAGAACAATTGCAAAAATATCATCACAAACTATGTATTTAGAAGAATACTGTTACACTATCTAAAGAAAGTGTTGTAATGTTATGTCTCAAAAATCTCGCAATTATTGTTGTTGAAATGTTAATAGATGTTGGTTGTTGATCAGTGAAGTAAATATATACAAAGATGCTAATTCTGTTGTTGAAAACCTGACAGGGTTTTCTTCACTTAAAGTTGTTTTATATTATATATTGAATTTGAAATTTTGAATATGAAGTCTAAAAATAATCACTTTAATTAAAAACTTTCAGCGCA
>JAUMHM010000078.1:12609936-12634231 GCA_032362435.1 Melikaiella ostensackeni
TCTCTCAAAGAATGATTATGATAAAAATATAAACGCACGCATTGAATCTCGTATCTTTAGCTTCGCGGAAATTTCCAATCCACGGGTTAACACTTGCTATGATTACTCAACAATCACGTAATATTTATGCGCGTCCTTGGTTCATATTCAAAGAGTGCGATGACCTCTTGATTTCATAATCGTAAGAAATTTTTAGGAACAATTTACTAGTTATACTAGAAGATGAATTTATCATTTGTGATAACATTTTTCACGATCAAAAGAAAACACTATGCTTCCCATCAAAAAATAGTCTGCAGCAAACTCGTACGTCTTTTTAAGATGAACTTTTTCATTTCTCGTATACTTTAGCTAGAAAATGGAATTTTTTATATTTAAATGACATTTTAGATGGATAAAACTAGAACCGTTAGTCAAAAATGACGAAATTTCTTTTTGAAAATTTATTAAGAATATTAAAATAGCGTAACACATTTTCTATCAAAAAAGTTACCCTCTTCGATTCCTCGCAGAATTCTCTTTACATTCTTGTGAAAAACTAACAAAAAACCTGAAAATTCGAGAAACCCAGCAAAATTGAAATTGAGTGAACCAGCAATGTCGATGATATAGAATTTTCCACCTTACCTAGGTGTTTCTCTAAGTTCCTTTCTTCTTCTTCCTCTGCAATGTAAAAATTATTGAAAAAATTAATAAACTTTAGACAACTTCAGGTGAAAAAGCTGTGTCATATTTTTGAATGATTTTACTATAAGCAAAATTAAAAATACATTTTCATAGAGGAAAAATTCGGGTTTTTCAACGCCTTTTTTAACTTTTTCTCGAGGTCGATTGGTTGTATCAAAAAATTACCTTAACATGAAGATGTATTTTTTTATTAACAGTCAATTTCAGCTACGACAATTTTTCAGTACAGCTGATATTTGGACTTATTTTGTCTTTACGGAGCATCAGAAACTTTTTGATCGTAATGAAACTCAGCGGTTTTTTTTTAAAGCAAGAGGAAGAAAAATAGGACTGAAACCATTTATAATTTCAAACATTTGTTTCTTACGCTACATCCTAACCGCTATGCGTCTAGCGGTAATTATCCCATACACACACTTGTTGTCGATTATTGTCACCTCTAACGCTCGCGACCGCTGCGTAAGGACAATAAACCTATATAACGAATGCAAAACTACGTCAAACTGTTAATTTCGTGTCTACTACAACATCGTCAAAAGAAGTCTCAAACATCGTATTAAATTCATAACATTTTTAACCTATCAAGCACTTGACTTAGTCCGTGGCTCATTACGAAAAACCGGGATCACCCGAAATAAAGTTTAAACGCAACATAATATATACTGATGTAACTTAAAATTAGAGTGCAATATACCAATGACATATTTCTTAGAATTGGATTTTTCGATCAATCTTAATATTCTACAAAGTGCTGTCCCAGAATATATCATCACTGACGGACTCATTTTTATATTGCGATTAAATGGTCGGATGGAAGTAGTATGCCTAATTTGATATATTGGGCAGCCACGTTTCCTGCCTCACCCTCTTCGAAGTGGGTTACAGCTAAGTGTATAACAGAGTACCTATAATTTAAGGTGGGATCTGAACCACCAGAACTTCGGTAAAAGTACATAGAATAATTTCAAGAGGTAGCGGCTCAGAGATCGGACCCCGGACCTCTAACGTGAAGTTAATCCTAATCCTAATCGCCTAAGCATCTTCTTACGAGTATTACTATTATTTCATACCCCCATTTTCAGAGGAAATCATTTCGTTTCCTGTTAGTGCATTTTAATGAAAGCTGGTTTATTTAGGGTATCATTATACAGAATTGTAGAATAAGATTAAGGTAATTATTGAATATAATCATTCGCTGGAACTAATGTTCTGACATTTCACAAAGAAACAGAAAGTAAAGAAGATAGTAGGCTGAGAAAAACAAACTAAATTCTAACACCTCGAGCCAGTGTAGGAACAGGACCGTCGTAGGGACCGAGAACTCCATAATGAGTAATGGCAGGAGGTCTGAAGTCAGGCTTTTGCTGTATTAACATAACCCTCGTGATTCCAGGCAGTACATTATTTTGAAAGTCAGTATTGAGAAATGTTGACAAGAAATAGTCATGACGTACTCGTACAAAACAGCGATTATTTCCATAATTATCATTTTTAGTATGACGGATAGGTCGGAGATCCGCCATTAAGGTAGAGCCTCGCGGAGATGTTAAATAAAGGCGATTTTGTACAATAGTACGTTCTCTAGATGGATAACATAGAACTCCAAAAAGAACATCTTGATCCGGCATTTTTACAGAAACGAAGTGTCCTGCAGTAGGCTCACTAACTGGTTCCGGTGGTGCATTATTGACATTACTATGATTATGATCACTATTACTTGATAGATTCCTTACGAACGCTGCAGCGAATACTGTAAGAAAAAAAAGAGATTTTTGAAAATTTCGCTCAATGGAAAAGAAACTGTTAGTGAGTAGATGAACAGGGGAAGTTTTGCTTGCACATTCCAACCTCTTGCCCCACTCTCCCCCTCCCATCAACCGCTAACTCCCGTAGACCTCTATTCCCCTTACTCCTTCCATCCTATTCCACGCTTATGTCTCATCACATATTACTTGCCTTACTTTCTTCTCTATAGTCTGCACTGATACTCCCCGCCCACAATCATCTGCTCAGCCTATCACCTTCACATACGTCCCCCGTTGTCCAGACCATATGCCTTTTAACCGTTTCGCTTCACTTATCTCTTTTCTCTATTAGCTTCTCCTTCAGATCCCGCCAAACCTCTTGCCCATCACCGTCACCATTTGCATATTAACTTACCCCATTTCCCCTCCCTCTTACAACTTACTTCTATCTTCATCTATCTTCGCATGCTTTTAAGGTGAGTTGACAAAAGAGCTTGATGCAAAAGAGCTTGTAAAGTGTAGGTACACAGGATTCAAACAGGGGGTGAGGATTCGGAAACCCTCTATCGCCTTGCCGCCTAGCCTGGTTTTAATTAATAAGTCATGAATGCTGTTGATAAGGCGTTGATATTTTAAGCAAATACAAATTTTCGCATTTGAAAATTTTTCTCTTCGAATACTCTAGCTAAATGCTAATGCAGGATGTGTTTTTTATTTCCCTAGCCTGGCTAAAGAAGATTAAACTTTAAGAACTAGGAGACAAACAGAGACTCAAATAAGACACTGCAGTAGGCAGGGAGCCAAACCGACGGGAATGGGCTGGATTCTGGCCGTGCCTCCTCAAAAATGCATTCAGGGCCCTTGCGTCTCTGGATTACAGACCCTATCTGATGATGAGTAGGGTCTCCTTCCATGTGATCTGGCAGGAAAAAGATTAGCGGTGTTCATCACTTGTGCTTACTTCCCGGGTCATGCGACGCTGCGTGAGGCCCACCGTCAAGAAAAGTCGAAGTTCTTATTCAGCATTGCCAAGAGAATAAGAGTCCTCTGCTGTTGAGTTGTGGAGCAAACTCCCACCACACAGTGAAAGTTTGCTTGTATGCATCTTACACATGGGTGAGTTGGAGCACGCTGCGTAAGTTCTGCGGAGGTTCTGCGGAAGACTCCTATGAGTGGAGAGACTGGAAGATCTTCTGCGAGAAAGCTAATGTTAGTTCCAGCGAGTTTTTTAAAGATAGAAAAGAAACCCAGAACCATTTGATGGAAGTATACTGCTCATATTTTCAGCGAGCCTGAACCGACTGGGAGGAGGGTCCTTCTGCCACTTTCAGTCACCAGGAGAGTATGTCCTCTAACCAATGCTTTTACAAAAGGGCATAGACTGTGTCGTCCTCCCACTGACAAGACTGTTGAGGCCGAGTATCGCTCTTAAAAACGGTGTCGGCACCTTCATTGATATAGAAGTAGCGACGCGGGGATGTCTACAAAATGCACCTGTGGTGCATTTTAGTCGACGCCCTTCTCCGAAGGCTAGAGGAGGAGTGATATTATACCCAGGGATATGCACTTGACACTGTGATCCCAGCCAGGGGCGCTCATCTGGAAACGTTAACGGATCCAACGAGATCCACGCTGCGCATCGTGTATCTTCGGTGCGATAGTTCGGGTCTCTTGGTGGATCCGGAAAGACTAGTTAGTCATTTCTATGGGAAAATACAAAGTGCCAAAGGTCGATGTTTCTGCATTCCGTGGAGAAAGGCTGATAATGATACAGTCAATTAAATATCCGGAAGAACTACTGAATTGTGTACATATTGGGTGAAGCACCTAGAGACGCAATACAGAAGGTTTGTCACGGCATTTTGGATGTGCAGAAGAGCTCTTGTTCTAGGATGCGGTCCGGGGACTAAAATAATCGCCTAGATTTCTTCTCTCCCATTAAACCAAAGCTTTTACTCGTTGTCGTGGTCTGGTGGCGAAAGACGAAACTTAGAACGGAGAAAGGAGGCGATGAGAGCAATGAGGACAATATCCATGGCGGCAAAAGGCTACATGCTTCTAAAGAGCCCCAACACGGTGCGAATATCAACGGGGCGGCTTGTGCGATGGGCCGCCTGGCATTAGCAGATAGATCGACTTGATGGACTGAATACACTAAGTTTCGAAGTGACATCAGTACACAGATAATTCTTTAAATGAGGCAAGATGAAATAACAAAACGCTTCAACTTCACCGGGGCATTCCACGTCCGCGTCCCAAACAGGGATATTTGGAAAACTTTGAGGGGAAATCTGTTACACAGATGGATCCAGAGGAGAAGGTGGGTGATGAGCGGAAATCAATGACAGGGCATGGAGGCGGGGGATGATGATCCCACTTGGATGACATGAGACCGTCTTTCAGACGGAGGTCTCCTCCGCTACGCTTAGACACTTATAGAGGAAGATACGTCTGGCAGGCAGGTTACAATCTGCTCAAACAGCCAAGCGACATTAAATTCAATTGGAAAATCGTACATAACATCAGAGTTAGTTTGGGAAGGCATGGAGGCATTAAACAAGCTGTCAGAAGAGAATGACGTGACCCTCACATGGGGTTCTGGTCATCACAGGAACAACGAAAATGCGGATCATCCGGCGAAGAGGGGTGCAGCAAGTGAATACTTAAGCCCGGAACAAACCCAGGTTTGCCGACAGACACAAACACTTAGAATATCGCAAGCACAAAATGGGACTGAATCTCGCGTCAGAGAGCGTGTCCTTTTCTAGTGCCCAGCACGAGCCGAGCTCGGGCAACAAACGCTTCTCGCCCGTCTGCAAACTAACTAACCAGCTAAATGAGACTTGCGCAGTTCGGAGAGTACCATATGTTAAGCACGTGCAAAGTTGCTTCGTGCTCGTGTTGCCCTCTGTTATCAGTTTGACATCAAATATTTTCAAGGCAAACCTATTGTAATGTAATTGTATAATCGAAAAATCTGGTTTGTTGTTGGAAAAAAATCAGCAAGACCTCCATTATTTGACGGAACCACCATTTGTTTCTTTGGTTGGGAGGTTCTGAGAACTTTCAATATTTCTCTTCAATATCTATATTATATTATGTTTAATTAAGTAAACTTACTTGAAAAATTTGGGAACACCATGTAGGCAAAGAGTGGGGTGATGTTCTTCATTTCTTCTGTATACGAGCATACACAAGAATAGACAACTGAAAACTGATTTTAAAGGATTTACCGAGTAATAACTGCTCACACGTATTACTTAGAGCTGAATGCAATCACTAATATCATGTTCACCTCTTATCTCAGAACTTTTTATATCTGCTAGATTTATTACTCAGAGAACCTTCGGAATTATTCATGATTATAATTCGTGCTATCATTTGAACCAAACTGTTTACACTCAACTTTCGATTTATTTGCCCATGCTTTAATCTTATTGTCTTTCTAGAATGTCAGCCAGCTCGCATTCAGTGATGTTAGGTCGAAGACGGCGAGAGAAGATTACCGCCGACCTCGCATTCGTAGGCAGGGAGATCCGTGGGGCCGAGAGAGACGCGCGCGAGCTAAGCGGAGTTACGCAGTTTGCCCTCACTGTTTACATAGTAGAATTTCTTGAAACGGAGTCAGGGTTATAAAGGCGATGCCCGAGACTCAAACTAAGCCGAGATTTGAGTGTAGTTAATGAAGACTCAATCATTAGAGACAATTATCATTAAATTTTCGTAAACAAATTGAACATTTTGCATGTAGGTGATAGAGGAAAGTAATAAATAGCCAAATAATGATTTAATTGCGTGTATGCAGGGTCGCTAGAATGTTTATTGGGGCTTTTGGCCCAATAACAGTCTTCGGAAAAATCAGAGGTAATTGTACTGTAAGGCTGGTCAGAATTAGTGAAGATGGATTTTTTAAAAGCATAAGAATAATATTTGACATTTTATAAAATCAAAAACTCCACTTGCCCAAAATGAATGTAGACATTTATTTTGACTTCTTGAAGAGGAATCATCACGACCGGAAAATTTGAAAAATCTTGACTGCTATCGAGTTTCAATCGACGAAGCCAGCTGACAGCGTTCTGAGCCAAATGAAACTCGACGCAGACATGCTTGGACATTTCGAGCCATATCTCGCGAACCCGTTAAGATTTCTAAATTTTTATGGGCTCAAATTAAAGACAATATTTCAAAGATTGCGTCCTGTCAATTTTAGATTTTTACCACAAATTTGCTAGGTCATGGTACGAGTTGAAGTCAAGACTCGACAATCAACTATTTTGTTTGAAGTTCGCTTTCTTTGGTTGAATTTTCAACTATTTCGTTGAAAATTCGTCTTTATGCGTTCAAAATATTAATTTTTTGTTGTTTCAAATTCATATTTGCGGATTGACATCAACTATTTTGTTGAAGATTCGTCTTCTCGGGTTGGAAACTCTACCACTCAATCGAAAGCTGAACTTTTTTCTTGTAAGTTGTATTATTTACTTGAATCGAGCTGCTATTTATTTTCATACGAAATCCTGTTAATGAATGGGAAGCATGCGTGTCATAGTAGAAGTTTATATATGAGCAGCTGAATAACTCCTCCCCATTATCATAAATTAGTTCACAGTAATCATATTCTTTATGATGATTAGGTTTTTCATCCAACTTATGAGCGTAAAAAAGAAATTTTGTTTTTCTGAATGCTAAATCTTATTACAGTTGCATTATGTGGAGATTTCATACAGTAGTGTTTTCAGGTTTGAGGTTTATATTATCACGGTTCACATTCCGTCTTTCAGAAACGAATACTTTCGTGAGGGTTTGGGGAAAACTTGTATCAGGACGACAGCTTCTTACCTGCGAAAGTAGGCGTGGAAATTATTCCGGAAGGTATATCATGTGAACGGAGAACTGAGAAAATTCACCAAAATGAAGTGAATATAACCCTTGCTATGATCCGAAGATGATACGAGGGATGTCCAAAAAGTAAGAGTACTAGATTTCTCTAATTTAAAAAAAATGTATTTCGAAGAAAAATTATGGAGTTTTGTTCGTATACATGTCAGCTATTTTTCCATGTAGTCGCCTTCCCGTTCTGTACAAGTGATAAGCCGAGGCACAAGTTTTTTGATGCTCTACTCGAAGAACTTTTCCGCCACCGCCTTTCCCCACTTCAGGACCTCTGTTTTCACCTCCTCATCGGTGGAAAATTCTTTCCCACCCATGTGAAGTAGGTAAACACTGATTATCCTGGAATACTGTAGGTAACATTAGGATCTTATTGTCAAATTAAGGTGAAACATTTTCGATCTCATCCAAATGACACAGTACTCAAGTGCCTACATTATGAAAAGCACGTCAAGCATTAGACATGAGTATTCAGTATGATGATCATAAGTGTATCATAAGCAAATGATTCAGAATTCATAATAATATGTCATAATCATAACTATAATTTTCTAAGTATGGTATTATCATTAGTATATATGAGATCATGAGTATATTGAATGGTTACGCAGACGTGACTCCATACAGCCAACTAAATTGATGATTTTGAGAACTATCTCCTCCAAGGAGAATAAGGTTATTGTAATTATTGAACACAATTAATCGCTTGAGCTAATTTTGTGATAATTCGCAAAAAAATATAAATGTAAACAAGACAGTAGAATAATAGAAACGAACTATTGTGTAATATATTATACCTAGGTGGGAAGATAAACATCATAGTGACCTAGAATTCCATAATAAGTAGTGACATGAGTATCATTGGGTGCTCGCTGTAATGACGCAACGCTATCACGTACTTCACTTACGTCATAGTCAGACCAGAAAAATGCTGATGAGAAGATGCCATGTCTTATTTGTATAAAAACACCGGTTATGCGGATAATTTTTTGCGACGATGTTGTAGTTACCTGCAAGTTCTGGTTAAGTGGACAAGCAATGGCGATGATATAGACTCTTCCACCTTTCTTTTCAGGCATCATGATGTCGGGTCAATTGGCCCGGATATAATGATCCGTATGGATAGCAATATCCCAGTATATGATCTAGTCTAGGTTTTCTGAAGCGGGCACTGGAATGTATCTATAGAAGGACATATATTCTGATAGCAGCTTTGCCCACTTCATCCTACTTCTAAGTTGCTGAAGCACTTCCTGTGTCTGTAAAGAAGCTTCACCATCTCTAACTTATGATTTTATTTGGTTGATCTGTAGGGAGAAGACTTTTGGATACTATGGTTCCAATTCTCTCAAGTAAATCAGTTCTTCTGAACTGTTTGCTGCTTGCTACTTGAGGCTGATCTTCTGCCTGGACAGTGACCCTTTCGAGCTTCCCGCTGTGATCTACCGGCTCTACACGTAGTTCACCTTCTCCGCCGTGCCGTACCACATGAACCCCCAAGGGGTTTCGATGTTCCTCTTAGTACATTTCCTCTTCTCTCTCGGCTATGTACAAACTATTGAAAAAAATTATTGAGCTAGACAACTTTGGATGAAAAAGCTGTTTTATATTTTCGAATGGTTTTACTAATAAGGAAAATTGAAAAAACATGCCCATCGATAAAATCGCGTTTTTCAACCATTTTCTTATTTTACTCGAGAACATTTGCTTGTGTCAGAAAATGACTTTAACGTAAAAGATATATTTTTTCATTCCCGATCAATTTTATCTTTAATTTTCTCATACTGAGTCAGAATGCACATTTCAAAGATTGACTATTTCAGAGTGTGAACCTGACACTCTGAAGATATCAAAATAGACTGTGAATTTACGAAATGTCTAGTCTTTCAGCTTTTCCAACGAACAGCGCAGGCAGGATGGACACTTCGCCCCAACCCCTTGGAGCTCCACCAATAAAGTTGGCTGGATGACTAACCAAGGCCATTAAATTATGGACTGTCTAACTAGGATGAAGGAATTAAGGATGTAGTTGGTACTGTCTGGAAGATCAACCTTACCATTCGGATTTTAACACTCCAAGTTTGACTACCCATTTTCCTCCGTGTACTTACATTCCGAAGCAGCCCGTGTATAGAGTTTCGCACAAAAATCCATCGCGAGAACAAAGTGGCCTCTAACATATTGGGCTGCAGTTATCTTGTGCTGAGGTTTTCTTTCACATTCGAAGGTGTTTTCGCGTTGGCTTTCGCGGTAGAGCTCGAGCTTTCCTCTGATGACTTTGACGGCTATGTTGGCGTTAGCATTGGTACTGACAGGATTTACCATGACAAACAGGCGGAGAAGGAAGAGAAAAGGGACTGAGAGGAACGCCAAAACCCACGAATAATGGAGAGTTTGAAAAAATTATTGAAACAATGTCGCTTTTCAAAGATCGTCGGGAAGCCACTGGAGCCATCGCCGAGGGCCACAGCATGCGGGACGGTGGTGATAATGAAGTGTGTAATGGTCAGGCAGATCTCATTGATCAACAATCTGACCAGCAAGGACATCTGCGACAAACGGCAAACGGTGGAGCATCAACTGTGCCTAATGAGAATGATTTGACTAGCGTCAGCGATTTGCAGCCAACCACCTCAAGAGGAATATCGTGGGAAAGCATCAACTGGAATACAACCATGATAAGAGAATTGATGCGTCTCTATTATGAAAGAGCGAAGTATGAAAGTAAACGTGAAAAGAGACCAACACAAAGGCATTCTCTGCCAAAGATATTCGTTACGAGGAGACTGGATGCGCTGATAGGGTACCTAGGCAACAAGGTTTTGACAATGAATTTGAACGCAGAACTGATTGTGTTACAGATGTACACTCTTGTGTATTGTGCAGCTGCGGCAGTCGTTAGAACGTTAGGCCGTAGAACTAGGCCTACAAACGCAGTCTTTACCTCAGGAAGGGGGGATTAGAAGGGTATTCACCATGGAAAATCAGGTTGGATATGGATTTCAGCTAAGTGAGGAGCAAATTGGGTCGATTAACTCAATATAAGAAAGAAAAAAGAACCAGAAAGCTGACAAGCCATGTTACTAAAATCATCCACCCTCGGAACATCGAGACATTGGCACCAGCTGTATTGGACGAGGTTATAGACTTGCAGCGGCAGAGACTTGATGTTATTACTGCTAGACTGCAGCAGAATATCCCGTAAGAAACCGAAGTTCCTCGAATGGAAGACATGGCTTATTACTGGTCGGCTGTTTAGGGGAAAACAAGCAGAAACAACTCAGGAGCAGCATTTTTCCAACTAGAGAAACGAATGGCAAGCAATAACCTTGCAATGGAACCTACTATCATCACAGACTCAAACGTTTCAGCGATTTTGAAAGAAGCAAGTAACTGGAAAGCCTAATTTCCTTTATGTTCAAAAGTACCTAGTATATATTGCCTAAAAAACCAGACGCTGGAAATCCATCTAAATTTCGACCAATAACCTGTCTCCCAACGATTTATAAGTGGCTTACAAATCCATATATAATCCATAGACGCTGTGGTTATGATGTAAGCTATAAAACATCAAAGAAACTTGCACATGGTTTACATTGACTGCAAGCAAGCGTTTCCTTCGGTATCACATGATTATTTGCTTAAAGTTTCAAAAGCTTACAACATCTGCCCGCGTATCATCGACTTTTTACGTCATGCGATGATGCTTTGGGGGAAAAGAATCAAGTATTTTGATCATGGGCAACCAAGCATAACTAGATTAATTCGCAGGGCGATAGGTATCTTTCAAGGAGACTCCTTTGGTGCATTATGGTTCTGTTTAGCGTTGAATTCATTAGGCAAAACACTAAATAACATGGCTCATGGATGCAGAGTACATAGTAACGAAGATGGTCATCAACTGACCCATCTTCTGTGAATTGGTGACTCAAAACTGTACGCTAGTTCAAACAAGAAACTGCAGCAAGTGATCCATGTTACGAAGCAGTTTTCCAATGGTATCCACATGGAATTCGGACTAGATAAATGCAGGACAGTGCATGTGATTAGAAAAAAAAATAGAGACCGCAGAATTAGAGGACGAGAACGAGGAACACATCGAGGCAATGGTTGAGAGTGAATTATATAAATATCTGGGTATCCTTGAGTTTGGGAGGTCGTGGCGTTGTGGATGTCAAGAAACTCTGTATATCACAAATTATACAGTTGCGAGTTTATTCTAACAGCAAGTGAGGCGTTCCACTTTACAACACCATCTGTGAAGCAGATCTCAACTACACGACCTTGAACTTGTCTTTAGAGGCAGCCTCGAATATCAGGGCAGAGAACGTAGAGGATTTAGAAACACAATGGAGCCAAAAAGCTATCCAGGACAAGCACTAGAAGTCAGCACTAGAAGCTATCACAAACATGTGTTACGTCAAGACGTGGTTGATAGGTGCCGATTGTTTGGAGATACCAACGAATCCATCGAGCACATTATTGATGGTTGTTGCGTGATGGCTCAGAGAGAGTACATGCACAGATATGACGATGCAGCGGGCATCAAACGTCAACATCTTGCCCTAAACCTAGGACTCTTAACAAAATGGATGTCATTCTATCAATACATTCCAGTGCTCGTTTTAGAAAATGACGACTTTATCTTGTACTGATATGTTTCTATTCAGATGGATCATTATATCCAAGCCAATCGACGTGGCATTGTCAAGCGTGAGAAAAAAGTTGGAAAAGTCTATATCATCGACATTGCTTGTCTACTTAACTGGAACTTGCAGGCAACTATACAGAGGCGATGAATGTACCTTTCAACATTTTCGTCCGCTGCATAGGGACAACAGCTGTAAACGAAGAACTCCAAACTACACCATACACCTAATTTTGTACCTACTACAACATCATCGCAAGAGGTTTTAAACATCGTATTGAATTCTTAACATCTTTAACTCATCAGGCAGTTGACTCGGCCCGTGGCTGATGGCGGGATACTGCATTCACCAGAGAAAAAAGCAAAAAAAAAACGTAATAATGATAATAATAATAATAAAATTAATAATAGATACAGATACGGTCGGGAGCGTTAATGTCGATCATTGTCACCTCCAGTGCTTGCGACCGCTGCGTAAGGACAATAGTGTTATAGGACAAACTCCAAACTACGCCATACTGTTAATTTTGTGCCTACTACAATATCGTCGCAAGAGATCTCAAACATCGTATTGAATTCACAACATCTTTAACCTAGAAGGCACTTGACTTAGTCCGCGGCTGTTTACGAAAATACTCGGATCACCCAAGATAAATTTTAAGCACAACATAATACAAACTGTTGTAATTAAAAATTAAAACTCAATAAGCTAATGGCATTTTTTTTACATTTGGATTTTTCTACCAAACTAAATATTTTACATGAGGCTGTCCCGGTATATATCATCAGTGACGGGCCGATTCTTATAATGCGATTAAGTGGTCTCATAAGAGTAGAATACCTAATTCGATATATTGGGCAAACAGGTTTTTTTTTATTGATCCATCTGCGGACTTGGTTACTGCTAAGTGCATGATTGAGTACTTACAACTGGAGGTGGGATCCGAACCACCAAGCCTTCGGTAAAAATACATAGAACAATTTCGAGAGGTCAGAGTACATTTTAATGAAAGCTGGTTTATTTACGGTATCATTTTACAGAGTTGTAGAATAAGGTTAAGGTAATTTTTGAATACAACTAATCGCTGGAACCAATGTTGTAGTATTTCGCAAAGAGATAGAAAAAATGGTAAAAAAAATAATAGACTAACCAAAACAAACTAAATTCTAACACCTCGAGCCAGTGTAGGAACAGAACCGTCGTAGGGACCGAGAACTCCATAATGATAATCAGCAGGAGGCTCGAAATTCGGCTTTTGCTGTACTAAGGTAACCCTCGTGACTCCACGCAGTGCATCATCGTCAAAGTCAAGATTCAGAAACGCTGACAAGAAATAGTCATGTCGTACCCGTATTAAAGAGCGCTTATTTTCATAATTATCATTTTCAGTATAACGGATAGGTTGGAGATCTGCAAGTAAAACATTGCCAAGCGGAAATGTTACATAAAGGCGATTTGGTACAGTAAGTCCTGCAGGTGGATAACGTAGAGTTCCAAAAAGAACATTTTGATCTGGCATTTTTACAGTAACGTAGCTTCCTACAAGAGGCTCATCGACAGGTTCCGGTAATCGAATAGAGACATTACTATGATTATGACCACCATTGCCTGCTCGACTTCTTACGAACGCTGCAGCGAATACTGTAAGGAAAATAGAGATTCATGAAAATTTTGCTCACCGAAGAAATAACTGTTAGTAAGTAGATGAACAGGGAAGTTTTTCTTGCACATTCTGTCACACCGAAATGTTCGAAATAGTTACCAACATCTCGAAACCATACCTTTACGTCATCTAGTCCATGACAGTTTGCTAATTTTATCACAAAAGGTACTGTATGCTTAGTTTCAAATATATGTTTCACTCTTTCCGAAAAAATCAACGTGAACATGAATCGCTACACTTCTAGTACTCAATGGAAAAATTCAGATTCGCATTTTTCACCATGCATGCTGGCCAATGATGAAAATCTTCACCAACCCCCTGCTTCACGCTAACGTCCCCTCCACCCGCTAACCCCCTTAGACCTCTATTCCTCTTTCTTTTTTCATTCTACTCCGCTCTTATGTCTTAGCAAATATCACTTACCTTACCCCCTGCTCTAAAGTCTACACTGGTATTCCTCTCCCACAATCCACTGCTCAGCCTACCACCTCCACACACACACACACCCCACTTTGTCCCGACCACGTGTCTTCTAACCGCTTCCCTTTACTTATCTCTTTCCTCTATCAGCTTCTCCTACA
Source organism: Melikaiella ostensackeni (assembly GCA_032362435.1). Taxonomy (NCBI): domain Eukaryota; kingdom Metazoa; phylum Arthropoda; class Insecta; order Hymenoptera; family Cynipidae; genus Melikaiella; species Melikaiella ostensackeni. The sequence continues at coordinate 12,624,155 of JAUMHM010000078.1, forward strand.
GATCCCACCAGCACTCTTGCGCATCACCGTCACTATTCTCATGAAATGCTACCCCTTCCACCTTCCTCAAACAACTTACTTCTATCTTTATCTATCTCGCATGCTTGTTAGATGAGTTGACGAAAGACAGTTTACACAGCATCAAGTTTTTCTACTAACCAAATCCTTTTCGAATCCGGCAATCGCTAAAAGTCGCTAAGACTCTCAGCGATAAAATATGATATTTTTTAGAAAAAATTAGGTGACACTTTTTTTGATTTGAAAGAAAATTCTATTAAATTACAAGCATTTGAATTTTGACGTCTGTTTGAAAAATACAAACTTTCTCTTTAAGCTTCTTAATTCTTCGACCTAGTTGAAAGTTTATCTTTTCTAGTTGAAAATTCAACTTTTTTGTTGAAAATTCGACTTAATACGTTGAAAATTGATTTTTTCGTCGTAAATTCATTTTTGCGGATTGAAAATTTTAGTATTGTGTTTAAAGCTACTTGATTAATTGCTTCATTAAAAGCTGAACTTTCTTGTTGAAAGTTAATATTTTTTTGAAGATTTATCAATTTAGTTGAAATCTCATCTCTTTAGTTGAAAATTAAATTTATTTGTAGAAAATTCGTCTTTTTGAGTACTACGTTGAGTAGTAGTACGTTCTTAGTTTTAGTTTAGTTTAGTTTTTAGTTTTGAGTAGTACGTTTTCAGGACGTTCTAATTATACTTTTTGAACTCAACTTCTGAAAAACGTTATTAGAATGTTTTAAAAACGTCTTAAAATTTTTGGCCCACTGGGGATTTGTTCGTTACATCCCTGCTTTAGTTTTGAAAATATTATGTCGGTCATAACTAGCTTACAACTTTCAATAAAAAGTACAACTGACACTCAACGAATATGAACGAAGTTATGTAAAAATTAGTTTTCAATCCGCGAAAGTGGATCTTTTTGACCTGAAGTGGATAATCGGAATGATATGCAATGGTTTCATATTTGTGGGCTTACTGGAATTCTTGTCGTTTCTAACATGATTTGTCATACAAACTTTCTCTTTGAACTTCTATATTTTTCGACCTAATTCAGATATTCCCTTTTTCTTTTCGGATTCAGGTAAGCCTTACCGGAAGGTATCATCTATGCACGTGTACAGTTGTGATATAATCTTCACATGCACAGTTGGGAGGATACAATCTGCGTATGTAAACGTCTCTAGCTCGAAATTTGATCGTTTAAAATGAAACGTGCTCTCTCTAAGGATCACGAAACATTGCAGTTGGTGGGAGGGTTTGAGGTTCTAACCCGACGAGAGACCTGGAGAAAATGAACCAGGAGGACCCTATCACGAGGTGTGGCTGCTCTGCGAGACTAAAGGACTCTCGTCTGAGGGACCTGAATTAAGGAGTGATCTTCCCAGGGATCCGCCCAGATTTTTAGCGAAATTGAACCAACCAACAGAAGGAACGTTAGGACCAAAAGAGAGAGAAGGCCGACTGGAATTCAATCGCAAGGCAGGTCGACAGCAAGAAGATGGAATGGGCCACCGGCTCCTTTTGCCGCTCTAAATCACCAGGAGCGTATGGCATCTAACCAATGCTCCTACAAAAGGGCATTAACTGCGTCGTCCTCCCACTGACAAAACTATTTAGTCCGAGTATCGCTCTTAAACACGTGCTATCGACATGAAAGAACATCAGAGTGGTCTTTATTGCCTAAGCTAGGGAGGAAGTGCTGCTAAAGATTTCAGGCCAACCAGTTTCACGTCCTTTATTTTAAGGACGTTGAAAAACTGATCGCTTGCTTCATGCTGTTGTGAAAAAAATTGAAGTAACAGCTTGAACAGGGGAAGTACGCTGTGAGCATCGATGAAATATCTGCAAGTAATCCTAGATAGTAAGTTGAACTGAGTGAGGCATCAAGAGACGCAATACAGAAGGTACGTCACGGCTTTTTGGATGTGCATAATAGCTTTCGTTCTAACATGGGGTCTAGGGACCAAAATATTCTCCTAGCTCTACTTCTCTGTCACTAAGCCAAAGCTCTTATTCGCGATCGTGGTCTGGTGGCCGAAGGCGAAACTCATCACGGAGGTAGGAGGCGTCGAAAGTGATAAGGACTACACCTACGGTAGCCAGAGGCTACATGTTCTGTTGAAAACCCCTACACGGTGCGATAAGCGTTGTGGCGGCTCGTGTGATGCACCGCCTAGCAAGAGCAGCTGGTTTGGAAATGCATAAGGGCACTGAGAAAACTGGCAGAAAATGATAACGTAACCCTTGTTTGGGTTTCTGGTCAGACAAAGATGAGGAGCAACAAGAACGCGGACCAGCTGGCGAAGAGGGGTACAGCAAGTGCATACTTAATCCCGAAACAAACCCAGGGTTGCCGACAGGCGACAGACATCCTGGGCTATATGTACTAGATGGAGAGAGCCAGGGAACCCCTGAGGTTACCCAAGGATGATTCAAGGACAGTAGTTCAGGTGCTTACTGGGTATAACTACTTGAAATATCGCAAGCACAAAATGGGACTGAATCTTACGACAAAGAGTATGTCCTTTTCCAGTGCCCGGCACTAGCCAAGCTCAGGCAACAACCCCTTGGGGCTCATTTCATGAAATTCGATGAAATTACAATGCAAATATTGGTCGACATCTTGAGCTTCATCAAGAAGTCTGTAATCGACCACTAGGAGAGAACCCTATCGAGGCTTGCCACCCGCCTGTGAACTAAATAACTAACTATCTGAGTAAGACGTGCGCAGTTGGGAGAGTACCATATGTTGAACACGTGCGAAGTTGCTTCGTGCTCATGTCACCCGTTCTGTTATCAGTTTCGCCTCACATATTTTCAAGGCAAACCTATTGCGTTGTAATTGTATAATCAAAAAAACTCGTTTGTTGTTAAAAAAATTAGAGGAATTCTCTCATTATATCATTTGTTATTAAATTTAAAGATATGGTCATGAAATTAAAATCGCATACTCATTTTTGACTACAAAGTTCGACGAAACCTCTAATTCGCTCTTTAGTTGTGGGGTTTTGAGGACTATTAATATTTCTTATGAATATTTTGATGTTATATTATATTATATTATGTTAAGTGCACTTACTTGAAAAATTTAGTAAAAACATGCAGACAAAGAGCGGAATGATGATCTTCATTGTATCTATGTACAAGCAGACACAAAACTAGACAACTGAAAGCTGATTGTGAAGCATTTAGTGAGTGGTAAATGCTGATATGTATTATTTATAGCTGAGTGGAATGACGAAGATTATTTTTATCTCATATCTCAGAATTTTTTATATGTGCTCGATTGTGGAAAAAATTTGAAATTTACAAAACTTGAGCCGAATGAAACTCGACGCAAACATGCTTAGGCATTTTTAGTTAAATCTCGAGAACCCGCAAAAATTTTTCAATCTTTATTGACACAAATTGAAGATAATATTTTAAACATTGCGTCCTATGAATGTCAGATTTTTGCCACAACTCGGACATGAGGCGAGTTGAATTCAAGGTACGAAATTCGATGAGTCCTTGAATTTTTCTATTAAACTGTTTCTGTTAAACTTTAATCGAAGAGGAGATTCTAATTCTGTCAAGGCAATTTTTCTTGTGTCAGAAGGATATTTCTCTGAATAATGAAATCCCTAATGTTTCATAATGTGCGAAAACCTTTCTTAAATCGAATTCTCTTTTTATTTCCCTTTTCTACATGTCCTCTTGAAAAACATTCTGGCTTCATAAAACACCCATAATTTTTACCGGACCACCGAAAAAGCGTTCATTGCAACACGGGACTCATAAACATAAGCTGGGAAACTTCTGCATGCGACGCTTTTGCTCAAACGAATAGAAAAGAAACAGAATTTTGATTGCCGCGTTATCGATTTCGATCTTAGTGAATTACTTCCTGCAAAAATGTCCACTGAAAACATAGGCATTATCCAAGAAGCCGTCAACTCACACCACGCAAATCTTCGTTTTAAAATGTTTTATTCCATAGTTTCTATATTCTATAGTTTAAGTCCGGACTTGCGTTTTTCTTCTTTCCATTCTAATCTTTTTCACTTCATACTGTTTTTTATTTAATATTTCATTTTTAGGCTTACGAAATGACTAGAGTGCCAGCTATGGCATCAGTAGTGAGCCACAAAATTTCGACTTTTAACCCACAATTTTCAGATGGCAAAAATTTTGGATAGTAAAAAAAGTGGTTGAAAATGAAATGTCGGCTTGGGAATGTTTGAATGTGATTTATATAATAATTCTACGAGTTTGTGGTATTGTGAAATTGCAACGATTAACGTTGAAATTTTACAATTTTTCAATGAGTTTTACCCTGAAAGAATAAAATCGACATGTATATCAGTAGACATAAAAATACCAGTGATTAACTTGGTATATCTCAACCATAGTTTGATCACTTAGAACTGTAATTTCACCACGTAAAACGCTGTAACTTTACAACATATTGTGTAAAAGAGCAGGAGTAAAATAAAATTTACCATGTTGAAGCTATAAATTTAACGCCTTTCTGGTAAAATTACTACGATAATCACTGGTATTTACATGATAAATGGCAGTCGATCAATTTGATTCATGAAGTTTGGACGAATGCTTGAGCTACATAAATTTAAGGAAACACTTTTTGGAGGTAAAGAAATAATTTCCAAAGCAAGATTTTCTATCAAGATTTTCTAAAACATTTCTTGTTGGCCGTAGGAAATTGTAAATCTTCCAGAAGTGGGAGTCGGAACTCGATAAATTTAAAGAAACACTTTTGGAAAAAAACTTAAATTCCAGAATAACATATTTGTTTTTTGGTTGAAAACAGATCTTTTCAACTGAAAATTCAACCATTCCAGTTGAAGATTCACCATTTTAGTTGAACATTCATCTCTGCTATTATACTTTTGGTGTAGAATTCATTTTTTTGGTTGAAAATTTCATAATTGGTTAAAATTTCAATTATTTTGTTGAAGATTCAAAAATTATATTATGAAGTCACTCTTTTTTTATCAATAATTCAATAGTTTTGTTAGAAATTGGTCTTTTTGTGTTAAAAGATATTCTGTTTTGGTTGAGAATTAAACTATTTTGTTGAAAGTTCATCTTTTTTGGTTGAAAATTAAACTATTTTGTTGAAAATTCGTCTTTATACGTTGAAAATTAATTTGTTTGTCACAAATTTATATTTGCGTATTGAAAATTCAACTATTGTGTTTAAAATTACATGATTGGCTACCTGATTGGAAGTTGAACTTTTTGTTAAAGATTAATTTTTGTTGTTGTTGAAAAGTCATCACTTTAGTTCAAATTCCATCTTTTTGGTTGGAAATTCAATTCTTTTGTTGAAAATTCGTCTTTTTTGGTTAAAAATGCAGCTTCTTAATTGAAAATTAAACCATTTTCTTGAAAATCGTCTCTTTCGTTTAAGCTCAGCTTTTTTCTCATGTCAAATTGAAATCTTTTTTGGTTATTATATCAATTATTTTTCTTTTAGAAAATCCATCTTTTTTGATTGAAAGTTTTTTTTTGAAAATTCTACTATTACATGTTAGGTTGAAAATTTATATTTTTCAGTTAAAAATTCATGTATTTTGTTGAAAATTTGTCTTCTTTTGGTAGAAAATTAATCTTCCTGGTTAAAAATTAATCTGTTTTGGTTGATGATTCATCTATTTCGTTGAAAGTTCCGTCTTCTTTGGTTGAAAATTCATCTTTCTTGGTATGAAAATTGATCGTTTTTGCTAGAAATTTTGTCTTTTCGGGTTAAAAATTCAACTACTTGATTGAAAGTTGAATTCCTTTGTTGAAAATTCATTTTTTTGAGATTCGTCATTTCAGTTGAAATTTCACATCTCTGGTTGAAAATTCAGCTATTTTGTTGAAAATTCGTTTTCTTTGGTAAAAAACTAATTTTTTAACTAAAAATTTGTGCATTTCGGTCGAAGATACATAATTCCAGTTAAAGTTTCATCTCTTTGGTTGAAAATTCAGTTTTTTCAGTTGAAAAATAATCCTTTTAACTGAAAATTTGCGTGTTTCATTTTTGATTGAAAATGTATCTTTGCAGTAGAAAGTACAATTATTTGATGAATTTTGAACATCTTTAGTTAAAAATGTATCTATTCGTTGAAAATTCAACGTGCTCCAAAACATTCCCTGTTGGTCATGATGAGAAGTTGTAAATTTTCCAGAAGTAGGAGTCGGAACTAGGTAAATCTAAACAAATACTCTTAGAATGGAAAAAAATAATAATTTCCAGAGCCAGGTTTAGGCTTTGATATGCATGTATAGATCCCAGTGAGCAAAATATTCTTAAACGTTTTTGGAACGTTCCAAAAACATTCAAAGTTTAAAAGACGTTTTTAGGACGTATTTTGGACATGGAGCCGTTTCAGAACATTATTTGGCCTGACCTAGTACGCTTTTAGGACGTTTTAATCACGCTTTTTGACCTCAACGTCTAAAAAACGTAGTTAGAACGTTCTAAAAACGTCTTAAAATTCTGGGTCCACTGGGAATTTGTTTCTTACAATCCTGTTTTAGTTTTAAAAATATTATTCCGGTCATGACTAGCTCACAGCTTTCAATAAAAGGTATAACAGCTGCCACTCGACGAATATGAAAGAAGTTTTGTAGAAATTAGTTTTGGATCCGCAAAAGTGGATCTTTTGATCAGAAGTGGATAATCAGAATGATATGCAACGGTTTGACATAACCGGGCTTACTGGGATTTATGTCGTTTTTAACATGATTTTTTTTACAGTGTACCGTCAAGATGTGATTCGTCCACTATTGATGCTCTCATCTTGATTACTGTTAATTATAAAATGTACTTGGACAAATAGCCCACGATCTGGAAATGCACTTTCCAGCGAAATATCCCTTGACGCGGATGGAGGAAGGAAGGGAGGGTGTGATGCTACAGTAGATTTATGAGGCGATTTACAAATTGGCGGTTATTGTACCACTCGGAAATCAAACTGTCCTCTAAATCAAAACGTCTGCCAACGTTCATTAAACGTCAGGCGAATTTCCGGAAATCGTTTGTCCACTGAGTGTACCACCACACATAATGCCGACTGTTGCAGAATGTGTGCTTAGTTCTCCGGACTATTAGAAGCGACAGAATTTGCAATATGAGTTGGTTAACCAATTATTCGATATTGTGATCTCCGATATCTTGTGCGAAAATTTTCAAATATAAATACAAATATTTCACTAGATTTACAGCAAAAAGAATATTCATAGTATATTGTGTGACAAGTTGAAAAAGCGATACTTTTTCTGTAACTTTTTTAGAAAGTGCTAATTTTTTACCTGTTTTTTGTTTAAAAAGGAGGCGATTTGTTGACGATTGACGCAACAATAACAATGGCGATTGTCGAAACCATGGCAATGATATGGCCGTAACAGTAAGTTAGTAGCAATGTACGGTCAGAAAGGTTAGGAGTGGTGGAATTAGATACAACGCAATAGTTGTGAGTTCACCTTCCCTTACTGAAGCAGGCCATGGGGTTTCTTCAGTAGTTCGCACTTTATTTACTTTTTTCACTGTGCGTCACTTTTTTCGCTGCTTTCATCTACTATTTTCACTGTTGCTTGGAGAGGTGAGTACAGCGCAGGCGCCACGTCATCGGCAACAAATCGATAATTTCACACAGAAAAAAGGTGGAAAAACTAACACTTTTCCGCAAATTATAGGAAAAAATTATTTTAATACATTTTACAGAATGAAAATTATGATACGTTAGCTATGAAAAATCTAAAAATAGGCCGGAATGAGAAGTTTAGAAGAATAGGAAATTTATTTTATGTATTCGCTAGGAGAGGTGGAGAAGAAAGTTAGGAAGGAAGGAAAAAAGGAATAAAAAGAGACGAGGAAGAGGACACAACAGAGGAAAAGATAGTCAAGGTGTTAGGAGTAATAAAAGATGGGAAGGATTCTGATTTAAAAGGAAAATTCCGAATGGAGTCTGGAAATATAATAGAAAAGAACTAACGGAATGGGAGTGCATAATGTGCAATAGGATATAGAGAGGAGAGTCGTGGCCGGAGTTATAGAAAGGAGGGGTAGTAGTACCGATAGTGGATAATGGCAAAAGAGAGGAGCTTAAAAATTATAGGGGAGTGAAGCTTATGCCAACGTTGTGTAAGTTATATGTGACTGTTTCGTCAGAGAGATTGAGGAAAGTAGTTGAAAAAAAGTGCCACTGAATCAGTCGGGGTATAGAAAAGAAATGAGGAGTGGTGGACAACATTTATGTTCTGAATTGTTTGATAAATGAAAAGATCAAAAGGAAGAAAGGGGCAATGATAGCAATGCGATGGTAGAGGATGAGAGGGGAAAGCGGGCCTAATTACAGGGTTAGAGAAATACTCAGATGGAAAAAATTGGAATCTAAATGTACTAAAGGCAAAAGTAAAGGCTTCAGAAAAGGAGGGGAAAGAAAAAAGGAATCGACTATGAGATGGAAGGTGGTGAAGCTAGAAGAAATGAAAAACTTTAAATATTTGGTATATACCTTGGAAAAAAATGGAGATCATGAAGATTATATATGAAAAAGAATTAAAAAAGCGGCAGGAGTAATGGCACAGATATGAAGAATAGGAAGAAGAGGATTCGCAAAGGAATGAAGAAGGAGAATGTGGTTGTTTGATACGCTAGTACGGCCGGTATTAGGATATGGAGCAGGAATATCAGAATGGAAGGAAAGGGAAGAGATTGAGAGATTACAAGAACGGTATATAAGGCGGACACCAGGAGAAGACTGCAGGACTTCTGAATGTATGTTTGGAGAAGAAGCACAAGGGGGTAAATCAAGTACTAGAGCAAGAAAGAGAGCATGGAAATTTGAAGAAAAGCTACGGGAGGAAAAAGGAGGGGAGTGAGCGAAAAAGCATCTGACAGAGGTAGAAGAAACGAGAGAGAGGCAATAGATTTACGAAATGAGAAGAATAAAGAAGAAAATTGTTCACGAATAGAAATATAGGAGATGGGACTGATGTAAACTTCGCAGAATTGAAGAAAAGAGACAGGGAACGATACTTGATAGAAAGATAGGGGATGTTTGAGGAATCGAAATATAATCAAGGATATAAGATGATAAAAGTGAACGCAGTACCAAAGAATTTAGAAAAGGGTTGGGGAGAGAGAAGATGGACAAAAATAGCAAGACTTTGATTGGAGAACGAGGTCAGGGAAGAGATGTATTAAGAAAATAAGAACAGAAAGTGCAGAATAAGTGCATGTACGGGAAGGATGTATGAGAGGAATCGAAGATAAAGAAAGCTGACAGGAGAACGTGTCAAGGATTTTAGGGAGGAAGTATTGGGTGAGAAGTGAATGAAGGAATTGGAGGGGGTTAGAGGAGCGAGTAAGAAAGAATGAAAGAATAATTGTGAAAATGGCAAGATTGAGGTAGAAGAGAAGTGCAAGAAAAAGGAAACGGAAGTCGCACAGAAACGCAAAGATTTGTAAGTAATGGTTATAAGTATATTAAGATGCGCATGCGCTCTCTCTCGCATTTTCACTCTCTCGCTGTCTCGCTTTCTTTCGCTTGCTTACTCATTCATCTGTCTGTCAAAAAATTGCGCTATCATAAGAAATAGAAATAAGGATTCAGATATGAGAATTTATGTAAATAATTGTAAAGAGAAATGATTAGATAACATCAAATATGCGTGTGGTACTTCGCCTTTATTCATAATGTGTCCCCTGAGGGTTTACATGACTTCGATTTCTTACAATACTTCCGCATACATATTTTAAACTAGCCTATCCTTACTAGTTACAGTTATTTACAACAATTTACATAAACTCTTATATCTAGATCCTTATTTCTATTTTTCAATAGCGCAATTTGGGACATGTCAGCGAATGAGTGAGCGAGCGATCGGAAGCGAGAGTGCAAGCGAGAGAAAGAGAGAGCAAGAACGCAACTGCTTCTCAATCTACTTATGCTATTACATAACATTTACTTACAAATCTTTACGCTTCTAGTCTGAGCGACTTCCGTTTCCTTTTTCTTTCTCTTCTTTTGTACCTCCATTCACTCCTCTAGCTTTCTCCAACTCCTT
>JAUMHM010000078.1:12639955-12679567 GCA_032362435.1 Melikaiella ostensackeni
TCTTTTTTGCCTGTGCACTCTAATACTCTTTTTATTTCTCCTATCACTATTTCCATCTCCTCGTTTACATTTCCTTCTCCCATTTTGATATTCCCGAGCTTTTCCTTAAAGTGTTCTTTACCTTCCATTGACCAACCCCCTCTTCCTGTTCCTTTCACTTTTGCTTCCTTTTTAGCCTTATTGTTCTTAATGTGTGTGGTACTAAATTGTCAGAAATATAAGTCTTGTAAGCTCCAATGGGACACGTTATGTATTCCATTCGATGGAAAAATATATGCGTATTTGTGTTTCATTCAAAATTAAAATTTAATACGCGGTTCTGGGACCTTAAACTGCCCAAAAAATGGATGAAACTACTAATTAACGATAAATTTCCGCAAACATAGTAAATTTTTGGCAGAAAATACAACTGATGGTACCAAATCTTAAGGAAAACGAACTTAAACCAATCAGACCAAATATACTAAATCTGATTGTGAAAAACTACCCTTCAGAGAGTTTCAAATAAATTTTTCATTTTCACCTTCTCATATCGTGTCAAGACATATGAATATGAGTACTAAAATATCCAAAGAATAGCGTGCAAAATCAAGAAAGCGCAAAATGATATTTCAACTCCTATAGAGGGTGGTCATTCACGCTTAGAGAGAGTAATTTTTATCTGATTGCGTTAGGTTTCTTCTTCAGCGTCTGGTACCATTAGTTTTAATTTCTGTGAAACAATTATTATTTTTACAGAAATTAACGTTGAATAATAGTTTTAATCATCTTGGGGCCGTTTAAGGTTTCAGGACCGCCCTTTTAACTTTTTTTCAAATAAAAAAAAATACGCATTCATTTTTACACCAAATATTCATATCGAATCGATAACCTGCTGCGTGAAACTTTAATGCGTGATACTCCGTTAGTAACATAATTTCCACTTTTTCGACTTACATTACTCACTACACTTTGAGCTGAGTAAATGTTAGGAACTTATATAAAGCAGAACCTCGAAAGTTGTAAATGCCGAGACTTATGAGATGGAACTCGGTGAAGTTAACATAAAAGCATGTACTTTCAACTAACTTTTGAAAACTCTGTAGAATCAGATACTTTGATGTTTTTCATTCCCTTTAGTCTAAAATGAACCCAATACCACCATTGCCTTTCATCGCGAAAATTATCGAACAAATTATTACAGAGGAACAGTGATGTCAAGCTAGACTATATTTTCTTTCATATTTGTAAATTTTAAGAAAATTATACCAGAGGCAAAAGTGAAGCCTAATCAGTTTCACTCATGCCATACTATAAAAGAGCGTAAAGTCGCTCATTTTTTGCAGTTTTTCGGAATAAATGTATGGATAAAATTAAAATTAAATATTGAAATCTTAACGCTTTAACGCCTTACCTCAACGCATCGTCTCAGCGCTTTGCCTTAACGGCTTGCCTCAACACATCACCTTATCGCAATTACCTCAATTTCTCGCTTACACGCATGGCTTTTTTCATCTCGCTTTATACCTTTTTTTATCGCCAATCCTTATCGTAATCCTCATTTTAACAGATTTTACATTCTTTTCTTTTATGTTTGATTCTCACTTCATCTCTTCTCTTTATCCTTCATTTACATTTCCCTTAGCCATTATACCACCTCTCCAGCCCCTTTTTCATGAAGATGCTTTCCCATTGTCATACCTCCTTTTTCTATTTTCTCACAATCTTTGAACCAGTACTTTAGTGTACAGCTATCTCTCCCACGAAGTATGAATATCATTGCCTCTTCTCTCCACCAATATTTATTCGAATCTTCTGTGTTCCCACATTTCACGCGGGTAATTATTTTCTAACTGTCTCTTTCCCCATTTCTGTCCAGATATATTGTTTGTCCTTCTACTATTATCCATTTATATTCCTCATTATATCCAACTTATCTTTTTTTATTCTCCATTCTTTGCTTAAAAACTTCTTTATCTTTTTCTATCAACTCTTGTTGTATCTTTATTCCCCTTCCATGCATTTTCTTGACCCGTTTCTTTGACCATCTACACCTACTTTAATACCTATCTTCATCTTCCATTCCAGTATCCTGCCCTCTTCCATTTTCTCTTTTCTTTAAGCATGCTTTCAATATAGTTCTGCCCTCGATCTCCAATAGTCTTTCTTCATAGTTACAAGCTCTGCTACCTGTTCTAATTCTTAATTTTTCCCTATCTACCTGTTTAAATCCTATATACCATAGTGTCCATCTGTCCACTCCCAGCCATTCCATCTAATGTATCTTTCATGCAACCTTTCCGCCTCTTCATATTCTTCCCAGCCTCATTCTGTACATTAGAATACTCACTATTAGTGCCTTAAACATTTTCATTCTTCTCTTGTAGTCTTTTTAAAATAATTTCTTCTCTATGCCTCATGCCTATTTTATTACTATGTCTGCTCTTTTAACTCTTTTCTTACTGTTACATTCCCATTTTTAAAAATGAAAATCGTTACTACGTAATAATCCTTGACTTCCTCAATCCTTTGCAATTACGCGACAACTATCAATAATGTGCTCGATGGATCTGTTAAAATCTCCACGCAATCGGTACCTCTCACGCACGTCTTGATGTAACACATGCTTGCGATAGTTTCTAGTGCTGACAATTCTGTCGTGAATCGCTATCATGAATCCCTCCGTTTCCGGAAGCGAGACACCCTTTTTCAGCCAAATACTGGATGCCTCTTTGTCCACTTCATGTTTATTTAACGTTTTTGGGTGCTAGCCGTGGATAGCTTTTTGTCTCCCGTGCATTTCTCATTCCTCTGTGGTTCTTGCCCTAATATTCAACGCTTCCTTTGAGGACAAGTTCAAGGGAGTGTAACCGAGATCCAATCGCCAAGTTGCTGTAGTGCATTCGGCGCTTGGTCATTTCAACGCGGATGGTTCTGTTTATCCATTCAAGGTCGCTGTTCGACCATTTGATGAGCCCAAAAAAGTACGCGAGGATAGGAATGGCATACGTGTTGATAGTCCTGATTTTATGAGCCGAATTGAGAAAACTCTTCAGAACCAATCTCAGTCTTGTAGTGAAGTCAGTCATTAGACTTTTCTTAACTATCCTATGCTAAATACCCTTAGATTCAAGAATACACAGATATTTATATGACTCACCCTCAATCAATGCCTCGATCTGATCCTCGTTTTTATATTCCAATTCTGCGTTCCCCAATTCTCCTCTGATTAAATTCACTGTTCTGCATTTATCTAGTCCAAACTCCATTGCTTGTCATTGGAAAATTGCTTTGTGACATGGATCACTTGCTGTAATTTCTGGTTTGAACTAGCATTTAGTTTCAGGTCATCCATTTACAGAAGATTGGTTAGTTGATGACCATCCTCGTTGTCATGTACTCTGAATCCATGACCCATGCTATTTAGTGCTTTTCTTAATGGATTCAACGCTAAACAGAACCATAATGCACTACAGGAGTCTCCTTGAAAGATACCCTTCGAAATGTAAATTAATCTAGCTAACCTTGGTTGCCCATGATCAAAATGCTTGATTCTTGTTTCCCAAAGCATCATCGAAAGACTTAAGAAGTGGACGATACGCGGAAAAATCTTATCAACTTTTAAAACTTCAAGCAAATAGTAATGTGGTACCGAAGGGAATGCCTGCTTGTAGTCAATATAAGCCATGTGCAAGTTTCCTCGATGTTTTCTAGCTTGCGTCATGGCCACAACGTCAATAGCGACTAGGTCTTTACTTCCCCGCGAGTTTTTGCAACATCCTTTTTGTTCTTTAGTTAGGATGTTATTCTCATCGCAATGAGAGTAAACCTTATCTGCAATTACAGCTGCAAGGGACTCATAAATCGTTGGGAGACAGGCTATTAGCCGAAATTCAGATGGACTTCAAGCGTCTCGCTTTTTAGTCAACATATACGTGGTACCCTTGCGCATAAAGCCTGCCATCAAATCTGGTTCTCCGATGATCTTTTAGAAGTACCTTGACAGCGCAGTATGCACACTCGTCAGTTACTTATACGAGAAATTGTACACCATGTCTGGACCTGCGGCATTCCAGTTACTTGCCCTTTTTAAATTCACTAAAGTGTCTGAATCTGTGATGTTAGTAGGCTCCTTCACAGGGTCTAGCAGTAAGAACATCAGATCTTTGCCGCTGGAAGTCTATAATCACATCCAATACAGCTGGTGCCAATGTCTCGATGTTCCGAGGGTGGATGATTATGGCGTGTCAGCCTTCTGGTTCCTTTTACTTTCTTGTTTTGAATTAATAGACCCAATTTGCTTCTTACTTTGCTGACATGCATATCTAGCCGGATTTTCCATGGTGGATCTCGCTTTCTTTCTGCAGCAAAGACTGCATTTGTAGGCCTAGTTCTGCGGTCCAACCTTTTAACGACTGCCACAGACGCACAATACACAAGAGCTTACACTTGTAAGGCAGCGAGTTTTAAGGGAAACGTTAATGTCCAGATGTAGTTTTAGTAAACCCAGTATTTGTTCTTGATTATCCCTAGCACCTATGCCTTCAGCTTCAATCACTTCTTTATTATCCACTCCTTCCATAGGGATTACATCAACAGGAGGCTGTTGTTCTATATCCACTTTGATGAGAGCTATTTCAACCGTTGTAAGCAATTTGTTGACATATATTTGAGCGTTTTAGGTCTGCTAGATTCTGTTTCTTTATTCTTGCGGCTAGATGTGGATACTTAAGTAAGAAGAGACGATGATGTCCTTTCTTCGCACTTTGTCTACTACTCTCTGCCAAAAAATAAAGGCGCATAATATCTCTGTTCATATGGTATGTCCTTTTCAATCGTTTTCTTGGTTGCTAAATCTCTGCTACTGCCTCTGGTCGAATCAGGCCATTTGCCTCTGGAGGATGTGGTGGCACTGGATCATCATGAAATTGCGCAGTAGCACCAATAACACGATGATTATTTTTGATGTCCTTAACCTTAGACATAAGATCTCTCAATACAACTTTCTCTATATCGAGATACTTCGCAGTGAACTTCATCCTAAAATTGTGTCCCTTTTCGCGTTCAGTTTCAAACTTCGCCCTTTCATAATAGAGAAGTATCGATTTTTCTATCATTGTTTCATTCCAGTTGATGCTCTCCTACGGTATTCCTGTTGAGGTGATTGGCTCCAAATCGCTAATGCTAACCAAATCATCCCCAGCAGGCACAGTTGATGTTTCACTATTTGCCGTTTGTCGCAGATGTTCTTGCTAGCCAGATTGTTGCAGGGACCAGGTTCAGAGACGTAAATAAGCAGCAGTTGTAGATGAAATACCAATTGAAGTTTGGAAATATGGTTGAAAATTCATACTTTTTGATGAAAATGCAATATTTTTAATTTAAATATCAGGAATTTGAAGCATTTAAAATAAAATTTAATATTCTACCCACTTCAATTTTTTCTCAAGGAAAATATTTCTCTATTTCCTGGAAAATCTTCTTATTTTCCCTG
The DNA here is from genome assembly GCA_032362435.1 of Melikaiella ostensackeni. Lineage (NCBI taxonomy): Eukaryota > Metazoa > Arthropoda > Insecta > Hymenoptera > Cynipidae > Melikaiella > Melikaiella ostensackeni. The sequence continues at coordinate 12,645,429 of JAUMHM010000078.1, forward strand.
TTTTTGAGCATTTTGACCTGTGAAGCCAGTTATGGATGCACATAAGAAAATTATTTAAGGCTCTTTCTTGTAAGCAGGAGAGGGGAAGGTTCAATATACGAAAGGTGTGTAATCCGAAATTTTAGACATTTTGTGTCCTGATTCAAATCTCATCTCATATAAAACTGAAATTTGTAATATTTTTCTCTTTTCATAAGTGTTTGGCCCTTTGCAGTAAAATAATAATTTGAAGCTCCTCTCATTCGCTTATTTCATTCTTCATAAATAGATAAATTTCACCTTTCCCGTTCATAAATTGATTTGCTAATTCCGATGAATTTACTACTCAATATTCTAGGTTCCTATAGTCAAGATTCTTATTCCCTATAAGATTTGACGATGCTGTAATATCATTCAGGGTTATTCTCGTAAAAGTCCAGTTAAAAAAGCACAGTCATAACGGTAAAAATATTTCTAAAACACTTGAGAAAGGGAGATGAAATGAGGGAAAAACAAACATCCATATTCCATAGCTCAATCTCGTGAGTATAGCACGAGACTTTTTACGAGAAGCATTAGCCAGCTTTATCATCCCCGACACAAAAAGTATCGGTCCTTTCGTGAGTGAATCCCTGTAATATAATCTTAACGACCAGATTATCTTGCGAAGGGCCCTCGATCCTAACCTTCGCGTCGATGCGCCAAGATATAATCGCCACCTGATCGCACTGCTTGGATTACTATGCAATTAAAAAGCACGCCTTATATGATACGAGAAGAGGCGCATAAATATGCCTCAAATTTTATTTTCCCTGATATTCATTTTACTTGAACTCATTCGGCCGAATAGCAATTTTTTATAATTTTCATTAGGCCTCATTTCAAATCTATCTCATTTTCGTTTTTCCGAATGACCATTTGTCACAATTTTTATATTTCTGAATTACAATTTGACATAATTCTTATGATATAGAATTATTATTCAACATGATTTTCATTTTTCCGTACTACTATTTGTCACAACTTTTATATTTCCGAATTACCATTTGTCACAATTTTCATATTTCCGAATTACTGTTTGAAATCATTTTTATTTTACCGAATCATTACTTGACATAATTTTCATAATAAAGAATTACTATTTGACATAATTTTTATTTTTCCAAATTATTATGTGATATAATTTTTCTTTTTCTGAATACGCATATAACGTAACATTCATTTACAGGAAACGCCATCTATTATAATTCCCATGCTATCGAAACTGCACGTAACATAAATTTCATTCATCCTTAAATGGCGTTCGGCATTTTCATTGGCTGAATACTGCCGCGAAATTCGAATCACCCAATAAGAATGCCGAGCGCCAATTTTGGAAGCATGAAATTTATGTTACGTGCAGTTTAGATAGCATGGGGACTCGGAAGAATGAAAATTAGCACAAAAGGTGATTCGGAAATATAGAAATTAGACAAATTGGTCATTAGGATAAAAAAACATAGCAAATTGCTATTCGGTCAAATGATTTTAGGGGAAATAAATATTAGGAAAAATAGAATTTGGATAATATTCATGCACCTCATACGATAAACTGTACAGAAAAAAGGGTGAACTAGTAATCAAGGTATGTACAGTCAATCAAATTGAGAGTTAAATTATATATTAATTATCAATTAAAAATAACAATCTTTGACTTCATTCCTTCATTCATTCATTAATTCATTCATTCATTCGCCGTGTTCACATTGAAGCTCCTAAGTTTTTGCTCGCTTTTCGTGTGTTTTTTGTCTCGCGACTTTTCCTATCAATTCAATATGATAGTTCATTAGTATAGGTAATTTTGACATCTTACAAAATTGTTTCTCCACTTGAAGCAACACGAGGTTGTTCCCCTTGCATGAAAATATTTTATAATTAACTTGGCAGTAAGTGCACGCGCGCGACGCGTCCGTTCATGTCCGTGGATATTAATTTGCTAATATTAAAAACATTAACTAATCAAAAATCCATAATAACAAATTTTTAAATATAAGAAGTTTAAAAAATTATCGAAACGAATTAAAGGACTTGCGCACGTCCACATTTAAGAAATGATTTATTCTAGACAGTAAAATATGCTTGAAAAACTTCTTACTTTCGTAGTTTTAATAGATATTTTTACGGAAGCCAATTGTTTCACGTATCTCGAGATAAAAATTTTAAATATGAAGTTTTAACATTTTTGAAACAATCATTAATAATTATTAATTTTGAATTAGAAGCCTTTGAAATTTGAAAACAATATATTGAACGATTTTGAATTGAAAACATTGCAAGTCAAACAATTCTAGATCAGGTAAAACTTCGAAAAAAAGACGTTATTTTGAAAAGAGCGGAAAGGAATTGAACTTGTATCATTTCTAAATAAAAGCGTTTGAAATTCGAATAGTTCGAAATTGAGAAATTTTTATTCAAAAGCTCTGAAAATTGAAACAATTCAAACTAAAATTATGAAAATCTGAAAATTTTAATAGAAAACAGTTACAATTGCATCATTTCTAATTCATAGCATTTAAAATTGAACGAGTTTATTTTGAATTGAGAATCTGGAAATTGAATGATTTCAGATTAGGAATTTGAAAATTGGATCATTTAAAATTCAAAGGAATTAAAATTGTATTATGTAGTTCTAATTGAAAGCATTCAAGGTTAGATAATTTGAAATTCAAAACTTTTGAATTCAAATAATTTTTTATTTAAGGCGATTAAAATTTGACAATTTGAGATTGAAAACTAAAATCAGTGAAGTAACTTAAAATGGTAAATATTAAAAATGAAGAAATTTCTACTACAGAACGTTGAAAAGTGAACAGATCTGCACTTTATTCAAAACTTAAAAAAATTTTAATTGCCAAGAATTGTGATATTAAAACTTTTTGATACCCAAACCATTCAAAATTTCAATTATTTTGAGTATGTTTAATTCTTTTGAGAAGTATCAATTTCCAATTTGCTAATTATGCTTTTGATAATTCAACCATTTCAATGCTAATTGCAAGATTAAAACTTATGAGAGAGATGAATTGGATATTCAACGTTCAACATGAAAATTCAGAACTCTAGAACTCAAACCAATATGAGCCGTAAAAAATTATAGTAATTATTTAATTATTGAGGTATCAATTTTAGATAGTTCATTTCTGATCTTTTTTAATTTTAAGCAACACAATTTTCAACTTTTCAATTTAAAACTTTTAATTCTTAGCACTTCATTTAGAATTATTATTCATTCTTAAATTTCTCCAATCGAATATTTTTTAATTTTGAATTATTTATTTATTTGAATATTCAAATGAAAATCGGACAATTTTAAAATATTATATTCAAACTCAAAAATTAAAAAAAAAAGAATACAAAACATGATTGCCATTATTTAAATTTTTAAAATCGCACAATTTCAAGCCTTCCACTTCGAAATCTTTTTTTAAACTTAAGTTTCAAGTGTTCAATATTCTATAAAATTTTCAAATGAAAAATATTTCAATTATCAATGCCAAGTGTTCCATAATCTTTCCATTCTTAAGGCTTCAATTTGAGAAATTACGGTCTTCATTTTCCATTGTTTTGAATTTTTTCTGGATGCATTTGATTCGAAATTGCTTAATTATACATTCTTATGACTGGAAATAGTACAACTATCAAGTCTTTCAATTTGATATTCTACGATTTCAAAGAATTTGAAACCAGACAGATTCTTACGTTCAACACTGAGACCAAACAATTCAAAATATTAAAATTAAAAATTATTAAATTTTCAAAGTGACTATCAAGGCTTTCAATATGAAATTTTGGAATTTTGAAAAATCTGATAGTGAAGTTGACTTGCTATTTTCAATACTTGAATTGAAAACTTTTATCGATTTGGGAGGATTTAAATTCAGTGAGAACAACATCGTTTTGATGGATATTAAAAGAGTCGTAAATCATTGAACAGGATATTATCCGGTCAAAACCTACTGAATGCTTATTTTTATAAATGTATAATAAAATGATGATTTTTTAGCCTCCCCCTTGGTAAATATGTGTCCTAACGAAACCTCCACAAATTAAGAAATTTCAAGCCAAATATTTTTGAATTTAATCTTTTAGAGCAAGAAAACTCTAGCTTCAAAGCCCCTCTCAAAGATCAAACTATTTTATAATTGCGCATTCAAGTTTATAATTTTAAATTGAAATCATAGAAACTTTGAAGATGATGAGTATTATTAACAGGCATTAATTATGTAGTATCAAGTAACATTCGAAGTGGTTGAACAGATTTTATTATTAAAAATGTGATTTCTGTCCCGAAAAAAATCACTGTCATTTCCACCGTTCACAATTGAAGAATTTTAAATATTTTGAACCTCTAAAATTTGATTATTCTAAAAACCTTGAAAATTATATTTTTTCTAATTGGAAACCTTCAACATTAATGAATTGAAATTCAAAGCATTAATAATTAAACACTTTCGAACTTGGTTCAAAAATTGCAGCATTCTTATATTAGGATCTGAAACTAAGTCGTAAAAAATTAGTAATTGTCAAATTGTGCAACACGATTTCTTAGATGTGTAAATTGTAAATCAACGATAAAGCATTTCCATGCCAGAAAAACAATTTCATGCTGCATCAAGTGGGAAAACATTTTTATGAGATGTCAGACTAGCGTATACTAATAAACTATCACATTTATATAATAAAAATATCTGCCCGCTGCGCGGATACATCATTATCACGCTCTGCGCGCGCGGCTTACTTCGCTCGCAAGTTCTACAAAAATTTTGCACAGACCTTTCAAAATTAAAGGTCAAACCACTAACAACAGTAATTTGGTAATCGTGAATTCCTTTTCTTTTGTTAAACCTCTTACTGCTTTATCGAAAGCTTTATGCTTTATACATTCTTATCAAGTGTCTCGCGCTTCGCGCTCCATTAAAGTATATTCATAACGCGACATATTTTATATTATGTTGAACTCTATTGTACTTCGCGCCTCCTCCTTTAGATCACTAATGGTAGTACCCCCTCCAGTGCCCTTCATGCCACAAGGTTTACAGTATTTTTAAACTTTCGCACTATACACCATTCCACGGTCCTAGTGACTAGCCTGTCCGCTCGGTCCAGTTCCTCATTCCTTTTCCTTGTGCCCAAGGAAAGCCACATGGTGTATTGAACTAAACTAAGTATTTTGATAAAAAAAATGGAAAAATATCACCACTCTTCGGACAAGTAAGGAGAAAGCAGTGCAGATAAAAAATGTTTGAATTAGAGAAAAAATTGAAAGAGAAAGAACGAGAAATTCAGTGTATCAGGCAAAATAGAAAGTATATAACCTTAAAATTTTTCAGGGTCATCTTGAAGAAAACAAACATTCCAACAATGTTGGAACTTTATATGGACTGTTAACTAAGGGAACAAGTAAGGGAATAAAATGAAAAATATGCATCTTACCAAAAAGTGAGTAGCAGGAAATTTGTAGACCTTCTTCAGATGAATAATTTTGTAATAAGACATTTTATTGTACCTCGAGCAATTTTTTCAATAACCTGATTTTTTAATTCCCAATGTTATTTTTCACGATTAAAACAAAAACTACGCATCCTTTCGCAAAATAGTCAATAACAAATTTGTAGATCTTCTCTTGTTCAATAATTTTTGTTGACTCATTTTTGTCACGTAATGCATAATTTGACCGTAAAATGGAATTTTTGTTTTTTTTTCAGTATATTTCTCAGTGGTTGAAACTAGAACCGTAAGTAAAAAGAGGTTAGCTAACGAACTCGATCTTTCTTTCTGGTCCCTAAAAACGTGTACCAAAACGCAATCCATTCTGATTAGTCTTTCAAAAATTATCCAATATACAGACGACAACAGACACCATCGTAAAAACTGTTTTTTTCGGATTTAGGGGGTCTCGAAACGAGGAGATTTCATGAAATCCGCGAAATTTGATTTTCACATAAAACCAACACCTTGTCATTGTGATGAGAATGTAAAAAGTCACGAGACAAAAAACACGCGAAAAGCAAGTGGAAGCATAAGAGCTTCAATGTGGACAAAATGAATGAATAAATGAATGAATTAATTATTTGGTCAATTAACTGATAGATTATAATAGTGAATTTTCAAGTTATTAATTTTTCACGTTAGATTAAAATGATTGAATTTTAAAAATCGTGATGCTCAATTTGAAAATGAATAATTTCAAACGATTAGTTTCAAGATCATAACTTAAGTAGACTCCAGTTTTAAAAGAAGTTTGGCAAGGTTTAGTTTTTGACGCTTCCAATTTAAAATAATTCCCTTTGAAACTTTCCAATGAGGAAGCATTTCAATTTCCACGATTTTAGAATAGTTTAAAAAGAAAAATGATTAATATTAAAAATGTCTAAATTTTGAACAATGAAAATGACAGTGATATTTTTTACATAAATCACGATATTTTGCAAAAAAGTCTATCCAATCACTTTGAATGTCACTTGATACTACATGATATTATACTGAGTACTAATATTTATCTTCTTCAACGTTTTTGTGATTTCAATTTAAAATTTCAGTTTTTGATGCGCAATTCTAGAACATTTGAGTTTTTGACGCAATGAAACTAAAGTTTTTTGCTTTAAAAGCTTAAGTTCGAAAACATTTGGTTACGAAATTCTTAATTTTTGGAGGTTTTCAATTGAATGTTTTATTTTGAAATAGTGTCAAATTTCAAAGTCAGTAATATTGTATGATAGTTTATGAACAAAAAATTTTGTCGTTGGAACACATATCAACCGAGGGGAAGAGTAAAAAATGGAATTCAAAAATAAATTTGACTTTTTTTGAATTAATTGTTCATTTTTTCTGTTTTTTATTTAGGAAAGACTAAAAGACGGAATTAGCCAATGAAAATTTAGAGGGGGCATGAATGATACTACGGAAGATCATTTTCGAAAGTGGATCTGAGAGTGCGGTACTGTGACTGTAGGATGAAAGAATAGAGATGCTTCGTGGAATGATGAAATCCGCGTGTCCGTTAGCGAGAAAAAGCAAGAGTTCTCAAGAAAGCTGAATACTGAAGGTCCTATCAATTAGAAAAGAAGTAGCGAAAGAAGAATCAATTTCCGTGACAACATATCCACAATTAGGAAACTAAATAATAATAAGGCTGCTGGTGTGGATGATATAAGCGCTGAAATGCTTAAGAGCGGTGGCGGATATTCGTTTGTGTGACTGAGGGAATTTATGATTATGTTTGCTAAAAACGGAGAAGTTCCAAATGATTGGAGAAAGGTGATTACCGTTCAACTCTGCGAGAGAAAGGGTAATGAAGGTGACTGTACAAACTATAGAGCGACTATTTCACGATGTACTACCTGCTTCTGGTTCCTACAAATTCTCTACTTTAATTCGCTTCTGCACAGAGTTTGTCGGAATTATTGATGCTGATGATGATATGGTATGAAATACAGACGAGATGAAAGATTGTGTGAGTGATTGTTTCAAGAAATTATATAGAGGTCAAGCTATAAAGCATAAAAACTGTGACACAGAAGAGCAAACACTAGAAAAACCTGTTGAAGGCGATTATCGTTCCACTCTACAAGGGAAAGGGTGATAAATGTGATTATACTAATTATAGAGCAATTAGCGTACTAAGTACCATACAACTAAACCTTGAGAAGTCACGAAAAAGTATGCAGTAAATGGTTGGATTTTAAAACCAAGAAAAGCACTATATCATATTGATATAGCGAGTGTAACAGTAAACGATTAACTGAGTGTCTGGTTTCATATTAAGCAGGGCGTTAGGCAAGCCTGCATCATGTCCTTCTGGATGTTCAATATATACACAGGCAAATGTCGAAACATGGCTTTCTTAGACAAAGAAGGTGTTGATCTCGGAACAATGAATGACTGGCATTTGCGGATGATAACATTGTTTCGGCAGAATAAGTCGATAATTTGCAGAGAATGATCAGACTGAATACCAGCATGAAAAGTATAGGTCTTAAGATTCACCTAAATAAAACAAAAATTATTGTCTCTGTAAGAAGATGTGAGAAAACAGCATGCAACATTGCTTCAAATGATGCTGGGAGAGAATAAGTTGATGATTTTTTGTATCCTGGAAGTTTATTTTCTGCTGACGAAAAGATAGATACAGAGATATTCAGACATATCAAGAAAAGGATAGAAATAGATTGAACGTGGTCGGTATGCGATTCCTGCAGAATATATGCAGTAAAACGCTACTGAACAAAGTCAGTCATGAGTGGGTTCTCAAAGAATGTGGTGAAGAAGTAACAATCATTAACAAGAGTGACAGGAACTTGCTGAGATGGTTTGGTCGAGAAAGGCTGGAATGTGTGAACGAGGCTCTAAAGCAAAGAGATATAAAGAGTCGTGGAAACACAAGAGCTTGCTTGAAAAGATGTATGTATCTGACGGAAGAAAACGATGTTCACAGGGATAAGGACATGAAGAAGATAAAGTGTTTGGGACTTCCAATAATTTTATCAGTCAGTTTGAGTGTTTATGTGTGAATCGTGATGTATGATGGGGTTATTAGATCATTGTAATTTCCCTTTTGTTAAAGCTCCTTCAGGCATAACGAATACGTTCTCATCACGTGTCTCGCGCTTTGCACTCGATTGAAGTATATCCATAACGCGAATTGAAAAAAATAAAAGTTTTGAAAGTTCTTAATATTTGAAAATTTGTTATGGAGGATTTTAAAATTTATTATGTTGTTGATATTACAAAATAATGATCCAGGGACATAAACGCGCGCTTTGCGTGAGTCTATTTACTGTTAGTCTCATAGTTAACCTAGCTTTATTCTGTCAAAGCAAAATAATCTGACTTACGATTGGCATTATAACTACGTATTCAATCGACGAATTTTAATTTCAGTGCAAAAATTTATTACTTTCATATTGTTACTAGTCTCTACAAAAGCTCAATGAAAATCAATTTTACGATAGTGGTTTTTCACGAAACGGATTATTGTTGGTTAACACAGGTACAAATTACGAAATCCGATGCACGTTTGAAGTTTTATACTTCATGAATGTCCAGTTATACTGCATAATAATGTCAAAGTGTATGTATACTTATTCGTGCATCTTTCCTGTGGGTATTTTCATCAACTGTCAATTCGTCGAGCACAACGTGCATGTCAATAATTCAGTGAAACTACTGGTATGTTCGCAAATGAAAGAAAACTAGGACTGGATTCGATCGTCAAGCAAAGAACATTCATGACTAACTTTAAAAAAAGAAACGAAAACACCTGACCTTTGACCTTCAATCCATGACTTCTCATCACTGACTTCTAACCCATCAATTGCAATTTCTGATGTACGAGGCAATTTGAATTAAAGATTTGCAAGGGTCCCCAAACGAAGCAAGTTTTATCTTTTTGTAAAACAAATAATTAATATGAATAGAAAATATAGAAGTTCTTTAAGACTGTGATAGTCTTTTTAATTTTTAATATTATCATCGATTTTCTTAATCAGATTGTGCAACGGTTCATGATTATACAGTACCGTCCAGGAGTATGAGGACGCTTACAGAACTAGCGGTTCAAAACATGCACTCACTTCTCGATTGATATATACGGAACAAAATAAGATAGAATGATTGGTGAAAAAATGGTTTGAAAAAATTTTGAATTTCGCATTAAATGAGCCCTATTTGAAGTATTCTTGATCAATGAAGACAAAATACAGGAGGGCAATATGAGGACACCTACTACCATGCGAGAAGTGAGTGCATGTTTTTAATCGCTCGTTTTGTAGGTGTCCTCATACTGTCCTCCTCTATTTTGTATCTTTCCATGAAAAATACTTTAAACAGAGCTTATTTGATACAGAATTTAATAACTTTTAAAAGCTTCCTCACAAATCATTCTATCTCGTTTTGTTCCGAACATATCATGAGAGAAGCGAGTACATGTTTTTAATCGCTAGTTTTACAAGTATCCTCAAACTGTCTTCCATTTTGTCTCTACTCATAAAAAATATTTCAAACAGTGATCATTTGATGCGGAATTTAATAACCTTCCTAAAGCTTTTTCATCAATTATTTTATCTCATTTTTTCCCAACATATCATGCGAGAAGTGAGTGCATGTTTTCAATCGCCAGATTTGTAGGTGTCCTCAAACCTCTGGACGGTACTGCAGTCACTCACAAACTTATGTTGGTGGAAGATAAGTAAAAGGAAAACATATTTCTCCTCTGTAGTAAAGTCAATTATTAATACTTCGTATATGGAAAGTAACATATACGTATAGGATTGAATATCGTCACAGATCAAGTAAATTGAGATACCAAGATGCCGTTTCTGCGAAACGGACTACATTCTGATGGAGTCAGGAAATTGTACCCTATATTAAATAACGAGATTATTCCCTATATTGAAAATGAACGACCTTTCAATACCCGATATAATGAAATTCTCCAACTGCAGGAAATATGTAATTCCACTCGATATGGTACCGCGAGTCATTATAACTTCGAAAATTGAATTACTTGTTTGACACAATTCATATTTAATTGCATTTGCCATAAATATTCTGGACTAATTAACATGTCATTTTGACGTAAAATAAACTGAATAATGTCAGTAATAACTGAATAAAATAAACATAATTTTATAAGCGATATATGCTAAAAACACTTTTATTAGTACTTTAAAAAACAACTCGCAACTCGGCAATAATAAAGACAACTCGAATGTGTAACAAGAAAAGAGTAGTCTTCACTCAAGACAGTAGTTTCCTACACTTCGCGACGCATTCTCCATTTTTCTCGAGAGTGTTTCCATTTTTCCTTTCTCATTCATTATTCCTATTTTTCAAACCCTTTTCTCGCCTATTTCCATCCCTCTCTTTGTTTGTATTTTCCGAGAGCCCAATGCAACTTTTCTCGTCAAGTTTGATTTATGTTTTTTTTTACATAGACGACTCACAGCCATACACGTATTCAAATATCCGGAAAAAATCGCGACCTCGGTGTCTTTCTGTCTTGCCTCCTTTCTACTGAGGCCGCCACCCGCTATAGCACTGGCAGCTGAGACGGCTTATTAAAACTTTTATCATTAAATAAATGAGCTAAGTCATTCTTATCAGCCTACATGCGAATTCATGAGTAGCCCCTCGACAAACTTCGAACTTCCGTCGCACGTGCAAATTCTAGCATACATAGGGAAAGTGTGTCTAAAACGGCTACTGCCATAATAGGGCCAATCTTTAATAACTCATTAGGAAAGCCAAGTTTATATAGATTTTCAGTGTAGGTATACTTATTAATTGAATTTACATTTCAGATAGGTAATTTCAAGCATCGAATATTTGAAGTAACATAACATAGACGATAATAGTTCTAGACCTAATCGAGTAAGCATTTTTTATTCGACTTTAGGCATAATATTAGGTAATTTGTCTTCATTATTTCAATTGTTGTTTTCAATTATTCATAGTTCACATTCTAAGCTTCTATGTCATTGTTTAACTTATACCAAACCAGTACTATATTTATCCAAAATAAAGAAAATATGCAAGTACTGACCCTTGTCTGAAACGGGCAATACAGGTAGGTTGTACGGATAAAACAGCCGACCAGCAGCCGAAAAAACAAGCTACAAAAACTTAGGTCAACTAGAAAAATTAATTCTCATTAGATGCAATGAACTAAAGTATCATTTTGATTAAAAAAAACTATAATACGTTTGTTTTTTATGTTGATGAACCATTTTTTCAACCTGCAAATAACTGCGTACCATTTAGCGCGCATTTAAGAATATTAGATAATATTTAAAAAAAAAGTTATCCTCACCTACGAAATAATACATATAAAAAATAATATTGGAAATTATTTTTAATGACATTTAACTATAAAATTTATTGTAAAATGAGAGTTGCAAATACATTTAAGTAGCCGGTTATTTTATTTGAACAACACTTGTGGCTAAGTAGAACAAAAAGCTGACCATTTTTTACCACATTTTATACTTATTTGAATGTTTTAATTGTGATTTTTAATGTTTGCAATTTTGAAAATGAAGTCTCACCTAGTAGTTTTGGCAGAATGAAAAAAAGATATTCAGAGGTCTCTCAAGCACCATCACATTTTGATATTGATTGCTAATTTTATTTCAGTTGTCGTTGTTAATGTTTCATTTTTGATGAAATACATCATCCAGATATTTGACAAAATTAAAAAAATATATTTAGAGCTATTCTTGCAAAAATGGCTCATCTTATATTAATTTTCACTATAAGTGGATTGTACTACTTAAGCATACATGTTTTCCTGTCTTTCATATGCCAAAGCAAAATAATCTATCAAAAGCAGCAATTAAAAAAATGAACAATTTTTTCCAAAAATGTACTTGAGAGACGACTAAATATTTTATTTTAATTCTGTCAAAAATCTGGTTGCTGTATTTTACTAAAAATAAAACAATGAATGTATTTCGAAGTAAAATATCTTATCAACAAGATCAACTTAAATAAAAAGAGAATTTTTTGTGGCGAAAATGGGCTTGCGAAACCCATAAATATTTTAGTTAAATCCTGCCATTCATCAGGGGTCATTTTGACACAAAGAGGAACACTCTGTAGGACTGGCATTTGAGAAAGAAAAATAAAGACTTTTTTTGAACCACCCTCAATACGTACATATATACATAGGAGAGAACGCTAAGAAAAATGTTTGTTTGAATCACACAAAATTTGTTTCAATTGAACTAATTCGATTTTTGTAAATCCGATTAGTCGAATGGAATGATTCAATTTTCCCGAGTCTTATAAACGATTTGTTCTTCTTATTTTAAAAGATTCCGAAGGATTTCATTAAAGAATTTTTTTAAATTTCGAAGGATTGGAAGGGATTCCCAAGTATTTCGGAGAATATACGGGATTTGAAGAAGACTTCAGAGATTTTGAAGGATTTCAAGAAATCCTAAAGGATCTGACGGGACTATAAGCAATTTTTAGGGGTTTTAAGAGATCTCAAGAGATTCCTAAGGATTACATAGATTTCCAAAAAAATTTTAAGGATTCTACGGAATTTCGAGATATTTTAAGAGATTCTAAAGATTTTAGTTGATTTTTAAGGATTCCAAAAGATTGCAAGGGATTTTGAAGGTGTTCAACACCGTAAATTTGAAGATGTCAAAAGTGACTAAGTCGCAGTCAATTTTGACTAATTCAAATAATGCAGATTTAATGACTGACAAATCAGTCAAACGTGATTTTTCAAATGAGTCAATTTGACACAGTGAAGAAATCTGCCATTTTGAAAGATCCACTCTGTAATTTTCACTGATGAAATCGGTCATTTTGAATGATCTGAATTTTAGTTAATCAATAATAAAATTAATAAATATTTATCAAATATTGAATGATATATACATTTAATGAGTACTTAAATTAATTATGAATAAGTTTCAAAAAGAGTATTATTCCTATATTATTTAGCCACAAATTTTTTACTGTTTTCATATAGTAAACACCACTTCAAGATTTCAGAGTAACTTATGAGATCTCGAGGAATTCAAAGAGATTTTATTGGATTTTAGAGGATTGTCAAGAGATTGCAATGAATTTCAAGAGATTCTGAAGGACCTCCAAGGATTTTAAATGATTTCAAAGAGTTTCACGAGATTTTGATGGATGTGAAGAGATTTTAAATAATTTTGATTGTTTTCAAGGGATTCCCAAAGATTTGAAAATTTTTCAATCGGCATTGTTGTTTAACAGAATTCATGATATTCCAGAGAATTGAGCAGCTTGAAAAATGAATCATTTGTTATTGCCGATTCAAAATGAGTATTATGCTAAAAGTTTGTTTTAAAAATTGATTATTTAAGATCGATTAATTCAAATTTCTAAATTTAAAAAATTGAATCGTCAATTTTTAGAGTCCATTTTTGAGAATCTATTCTTTTTTTCCGAGAGGCGCTCATCCCTAGACGGAATGCTTGTATTCTTTCTCTATTCAAACGAATATTTCTATGACTTCAAATAGCTTTAATAAAAGTAAATAATGTGTTTAAATCAAAATTGTACCAAAAAATATGATTTGTTTCACCAAACAAAACAGATATTTTTAATTTATTCAAATTAAATCGATCTTTTGTCAAATGAAGCAAAAAAATTGATTCTCTCAATTATATGATATGAAACAACTTTTCTTGTTTGATTCAAACTTTTTTGTCTTGTGAATATGCCATATGATCTTCCTAAAAACGCTGACAATGTGTATGGCAAGTGGAGGCGATGACCTGGTAGTATCGCGTGCTCGCAATTACATAAAGCACGAAAAGACAGGGAATACAACCAGTTCCGGCCAAGATAATAATTTTCGACGCTCACCCTATAGCGCAGCAAGTCACTGCGTAATTACCTCGACACGACCATACGACGTTTAAGTGAGCGCAATTGCTTGTCGTCAAACGGTACGAAAGAGCTTTTGAAAACAAAAAAGTTTTCTTTGCTCCGAATAATTTACGAAGGACTATTTTTACATCATTTATGATAGAAGGTACTAGATTCATGTGAATTTGGGTCAATCCAGTTTCCATCAATTCTTGACGCTTTGAGACCCGCTGAGTCAGAAAAAATGGTTCTTTGGATAATGCCTGCCTTCCTGTGTTCCTGCCTGCCTACCTCCTTGTCTTCCTGCCTCCCAATATGACTGACTGCCTGCCCGCTTGCCTCCCTGTCTTCCCGCCTCCCTAACTGCCTACTCTTCTACCCACCTCCATAGTCAATGACTACCTGCCTGCCTGCGGGCATGCCTGCCAGTCTGCCTGCCCGCTTGCGTTCCTGTCTGCCTAACTGCCTATCTGCCTCCCTTTCTGCCTCCCTCTATAGTTTATGAATACCTGCCTACCTGTCTGCATGCCTGTCTCCCTGTCCGCCTGACTGTCTGTCCACCCACACCCACCTGCGTGTCTGCCTGTCTGCCTGCTTCCCTGTCTACCTGACTGCCTATCTGCCTGCTTCCCTGTCTCTATTTATAGATCATGATCACCTGCCTACCTGTCTGCTTGCCTGTCTCCCTCTCCGCCTGACTGCCTGTCTGCCCACCTACGAGTACCTGCCTGCCTGCCTGTCTGCATATCTGCCTGCCTATCTGCCTCTATAGTCTATGACTACCGGCCTCCCTGTCTGCCTGCCTGTCTCCCTTCCTGCCTAACTGCCTATCTGTCTGCCTTCCTGCCTCCATCTATAGTACATGATTACCTGCCTACCTGTTTGCCTGCCCGCCTGCCTATCTGCCTGCCTACCTGCCTCTATAGTCTATTAGTACCTGTCTGACTGTCTGCCTGACTGCTTCCCTGTCTGTCTGACTGCCTATCTTCCTGCCGAACTGCCCTTATAATCTAAGACTATGTATCTGTCTTCCTACCTGACTCCCTCGGTAGTCGATGACTACCTGTCTCTTTGCATGTCTGTCTACCTGCCTGTCTTCCTGACTACCTATCTGCCTGCCGATTTGCTTCTATAGTCTACGGCTAACTGCCTGCTCGCCTGTCTGTACACCTGCCTATCTATCTATCTCTCTGCCTGCTTAGCTACCTGTCTGCCTCCCTGCCTGCCTGCCTGCCTACCTGCCTGTCTGTCTGCCTACTCGTCTGCCTGTCTGTCTGACAGCCTATTTGCCTATCTGCCCACTTGCCTGCCTGCCTATTTGCTTGTACAACTGCCTACCTCTCTTCCTGCCTTTATGCCTTTCTACATACCAGCCTAAAAGTTCAATTGGAAGCCTTGACTATAATATCTTTTTCTACTTGCACGAAAGTTTAATGTGTTATTCAATGACGGAAAAAATATTTGCAGAAGGAATGCATATACGAATACTTTTGGAGTATCTTATTAATTAATTATAATAATAAGCGGTAAAAAATGAATGAAAAAATCAAATTTTTCATAAATAGAAAATTCCAATATGAGAGGCTCATAAGGTATGGGAATACCAAAGTATCACAAGTTTCACTTTGTAGATGGAAATTAATGCGCATTTTTTTTCTGTTAGCTTCTCCGCATTGTCAGGGTTGAAGCCTTCTACCGACTGTCACGAGCAAAACGCTCCGCGGTTTCTTTTCCATACTTTGCCTGAGGTATATATGTACCATGAAGCCAAGTCAACATCCTCAATTTCTCTATAAAGAAAATAATTCCTATTTGAAAATATTGAATAGCGCTTTACATAAGCTGTAGCTAATTATTTCTGTACAACAAAATGCGACCTATATGTTTATGAAATGGGAGGTGTCGTTTCTGAAATAGTTTCTCGTGCTGAATTCAGATCCAATCACCATAATAGCCTGCGCGTCAGGTTCTTGAGTTTCCTTGATAAATTTTTTTTTCGAGAAATCAGATTTCATTGTATAAATGCGCATAGAAAAAAATTTTTGAGAACATTCATACATGATTTCGAGGTATTTTTTGACGCTAAATCTAATGAGCACCTCACTTTTGCAAAAGCTCAAACTGTTTCAAGAAAGTAGAAAAAATCTGCGAATAAATTTTAAAAAGAAGAGGTTTTTGTAAGCACGTTATGTTGAGCTAAATATCGACTCTTTTTTAATGAAATAAAAATAATTTTCTTCGTTCCTGAACATAAAAGAATTTTTTTCAACAGTTTATAGTTCCACCTGCAACCGTTTACAAGATACGTGACCAAGAAACCTTCTTCTTCTTTCTGTGGAGGAAACAGTTCGACAATCTATGCTTATTCAAGTGAATAATTGTATGGTATTCAAATTCTGTTGAAATCACTGGAATTTATTTAAAACTAAGTTTGAATTGAATTCTAGTAAATTCATAAGAATTGACCTGAATTCAAAATGATTTCAGCAAATTTTAGTGGGCTTAAGAGAACTCCAATGAATTAAAGAAAATTCTGAAGAATTCAGAAGAATTCGTCGAAATTCGAGAAAATTATAGCGAATACAATGAAACTCAGAGGAACTAACACAAATTTGAAGGATATTTATGCGAATTCATGGAAATCGAAAGAATTCATGTGAACTCGAGCGAATTTTGGAGAAATCAAACGAAATCAAGCGAGTTTCAGAGAATTCAAATGAATTTTAAGGAATTCAACGGAATTGAAGGACTTCAAGCGAATTCAAGAATTTTTGCTTAGGCAAGACAAATAATTGTACTTAAATTCCGATGAATTTATTGTAATTTCTTCGAAAGTGAAACCCGAAACTATTTTTCGAATGTTTTTTTATTATTAACGCGAACTTAGTTATTTCAATATTTTCTAATCATCAATGCCTTTTTTGAAAAATATGAAATAGATTTGTCGAATGAATTATTGAAATTTTATAGATAATGATGAAAAAGCATTGAGATCTTCTTTATTTTTGCTTCTTTCAGAATGGACAGAATAAATTTTTCTTAAACTGAAATCTCACAGAATTTCACTAAATTCCAAGCTATTTCAATTGTAGATTTATGAATTTTACCAGGCCTAACAGTCCATATGGAATAAAAGGGTACAATGGGTACTTTTTCGACGCTCATAGCACCTTTTTTTATAAAAATGTGGTACGATATATAGGCTATTGAAGGCAGTACATTTTGTTTTTAAATGATTTTTTCAAGTAGCATTTGAAAATTTATTAAGTAGCCTCAGACTTTCTTCTGATGAAAATAATATATTATAGAAATGTAAAGAAGCTGAAAGAATGAAAAAAAGATGGACAGCATAATTTCAAAATTGACATTTTTGAGTTTAGATATTTTTAATGCTTTCAGCTTTTCTTGATTTTTTCCTACTGTATCTGAAAAATTGGGATTCATGAAAATATAAATATTATGAAAATAAACACTTTTCCATACATATTTGATTAGCGCGCATAATCAAGTCATTCATCGATATATTTATTCTAGTAATTTTACCCGTGACTTTTGCATTTATTTCAAAACCTACACTAATTTTGTACCCTTTTTATCAGGAATTCCAAATTTCAGAGTCTTAATTCGAAATTTCGAACGTTTGGATGTCTTCAATTTAAAATTGCTTATTAGGGTTTTCAACTTTAAATCCTGTTCTTCCGAACGTTTCTAATTTGCAGAATATTAATTTGAAGTGCTACATCTCGAACGATTCAAATTTGAAACCATCTTTTGATATTTGAATTTTAAGTGGTTTAAGCATGAAGACTTTTACTTTAAAATTTCAATGCTTGAACAATTAAAATTTAAAACTAAACAATTTTATATAGTTATATCTGTTAAATTAGCAAATGAAAATTATTCAAATCAAAAAGATTTCAATTTGAAATTATTGAATTTCAAGAATTTGAATCAGAAATTATTTATTTCTGAACGCATTCATTCGCACATGGTGAGTTTACACTGATTTCCGGTTTCATTTTGAAACCTACAATAATTTGGGTCCTTGTTATCAGAAATTCCAATTTTTAGAGTCTTTATTTGAAATTGCCAAAGTTTTAATGTCTTCAATTTGAAGTTTTTTATTAAGGTTTTCAATTTTAAATCCTATATATCTAAACTTTGCTAATTGGCAAAACATTAATTTTAAGTGTTACCATTTTAAACGATTTGAACTTTGAACCATCTTTTTATATTTGAATTTTAAATTGTACGAGCATTAAGACTTCTACTTTGAAGTCATGCATTTTGAAGCAATAAAAATAAAAATCAAACAACTTTACATAGTTAAATCTGTTGAATGAGCATTTGAAAATTATTTAAATTCAAAAGCTTTCAGTCTAAAACTATCCACTTTTGAAAATTTTAATCTGAAATTCTTTAATTCTGAATGAATTCCATTGGAAATCGTGAGCTTACACGTGCTTTTTGCATTCATTTCAAAACCAACACTAATTCTGTGTGTCCTTTTTATCAGGAATACCAATTTTCTGAATCTCAATGTGGAATCCCGAACGTTTCAATGTTTTCAATTCAAACTTACTTATCAAGGTTTTTAATTTTGAGTCATGTACTTCTGAAGGTTCCCAATTGGCAAAAGATCAATTTGAAGTGTGACCATTTTGAACGATTTGAATTTGAAACCATCTTTCGATATTCAAATTTAAAATTGTTTGGGCATTTAGACTTTTATTTTGGAATTCTACATTTTTGAACAATTAAAATCTAAAACCAAACCATTTTATATAATTATATCTATTAAGTTAGCAATTAAGAATTATTCAAATTCAAAAGCTGTCAATGTACTTAACGTGTATCCAATTCATTGCGTCAAAAAAATATTTAGGCTTCCCGGAAAATTCAAGTGAATGTTTTTTTAGGCTGGACCTTAAAGGATCCTAAGGGCTCTGAGGAATACCAATAAATAGATTCTAACATATTTATGAAATAAAAAGAGTACAACCTTCAAGCGCCTCAATTTCACTTAAAATTTGAATAAATTCGGGTCATCGACTGAAAATAGGTTACTATAGAGTCCAAATCCTAAAAATAGGGGTCTTTAGAGACCACAGCTGAACACGTGAATCGAAAAGAAGAATTCTCGAATTCGAAATTGTCACTGCGCGAAAAAGTACCGTATGAAGATCCTTAAAAAATTCAATTAATTTGAAATCGACAGACATGCAATTTCGTCAAGGGGGGTGAGGGTAAGGTTTTTAAACTTTTTTTTGTCATGTTTTTATTATTTTTTCATATAGATGTACAACATCTCAAGAATATTGTGTCAAAATTTGAGACCGTTCGGAGCAAAGCTAACAGAGGTATGGAGTTTTAAGTGTCCGTTGCTCCCCCTCGGTTTCGTATACCTGCCTGACAACAAAAAACTTTAAAGCATTTTTCACACACTTTGCAGTTTCAAAGTCGGTAACGGCTGTAACTCGAGATCTACTAAACCAATCTTTTTCTTCCTCGATTCCTCTTTCTACACATAAATTATGAGGTAACGCTGTCAAGTTTTTTCTTTCCTTATAATTATTATTAATTTCACAATAACAAATTTGTCGATTTTTTTAGCAAAACTCGATTTCTTGACTTCCAAGTGTTACCAAAAATTAAAAAAATCAATAAAAAAAGAAACTCGACAGCGTTACCTTGAAAAAATTATAAGCTAATAAAAACATTTTGATTTTTTGATTTCGGAAGATCCAGTGATGAATTACAGCCGTCACCGCAGAACAACTTTTTTTCGAGGCGCCTCCAAAAATTTGCTGCCAATGGCTTATTACTTGATATTTTTCCTTCAAATTTCATAAAATAGTTTAAAATGTTGTTTCATAATATTAAAATTAATTGACTAAACTAGCATTGCCTGTAGCGTGAAAAAAAATTCCTGAAAATATGCTTTTTTCACTGAATTAACTTTATCCCCCCCCCCTTAACCGCGCTCGGAAAAATTGTTTAACAAATTTCTTATCAGCGGAGTTTTTTAATTTTCTTAAGTGTCATTTTTTACATTCCTGAGGGTCAAAACAGTCTTCTCAATTCTTCGCGGATTTCAATCAATTATTATTTTCCAAAAGATATTCCTACTGAGATCATATCTGCTTTCGGAACCCTATTGTTCCTGTGACAAACATGCAACAGGAGAAGAATTGCCAAGACCCAGGGGCCAAAATTGAAAATTGAAAATAAAAATTTCGCATCAACTCAAATTCAAGCAAAGTCATCTCGTGTAACAGAATTACACAAAGAGTCTTGAAATGGAAAGAGTATGTTTCCAAAAAACAGTTATGCTCATTGAAGATAATTATATGGAAAATGAAGAAAAAGAGAGAAAGAAAAGACTTTCTTGACCTTCAAGGAATGTGAAAAAAATTGTAACTCAAGATAATTTAAAACTCCTCAAACTTGTTCGTATTTGCAGTTTTTGGTATTAAATGCTGACATTTTTACTTAAAACATTTTATATTTTACATTTTATAAAAATTTGTGAATCTAGTGGCTTGTGACTACTTTAGTAGATGCAAAGTCTAAGAAACTTTTTTGTGTTCTAAGGAAATTAGAGATTGCTTCTTCAGCACAAACTGAAGGCATGTCAGACAAAATACTAAACATATTTTCTATTTTCAATAAAAATTAACCAAATCGTGAAAATTTCTTCATTTTTCTTTTCTTTTATTTCTTTATTTCTTACATTTTTTTTAATTCAAATTTTTTATTAGCTTCTTAAAATTGAAATTTTTTGACCTCATTGCGACACCGTAGGTTCATTTTTGATTTTCAAAAGTCATGATAGCTTTTTCTTTGTAATATAACACATAGCAACTTTTCGAAAATGGCCATTTTCGAATTTCAAAATTTTTATATTTTCGTCCCACCCTACTGCATATCTATCGATTCCGAATTAATTATACTCTTTCAGGATCCCAATACGCTACTTTTTCGCGTAGCTACGATTTCGAAATCCAGGTTCTTTTATTTTCGATCTACCCTACATTTCAAGTTCAAAAGCATTTCATTTTTTCATTGTGTAGAATTTTATGTTAACTAAGATAGATTCTTAAAGATACTAATTTAATGGAAGAAATAATCAAATTGAACAATAGTACTTACCACTGATAAATTGCTATCCTTTGCCAGAATCATCAGGACACTGTATTCACATGAAATCCTCGAATTAATTCATTTATCCACACCTTCACTATTGAGTTATGCGTACTTTATTATTCGCGTAACATTTGCATCACTCTACACCTTTTTTCATTCATTATCTTCAATTTGAGTAACACGTATAACAAATAACTAAGTTACACTCTTAGCGCATTATCCTTTCCGAATCCGTAGCAAATCCTGTTTGCAAATCACTATAATTAATTGCACAAATGCGATATGAATGCTAAAGAGCTTGTTATCTGAAGCGAGTGATCATGTCCACAAATCTGTCGCATTATTTATTGGCAGCATGCGGTGCGCGCGACCCACGTGCCAAACGTCAAACGCTCGACGATCACCGGTACACTCAGAAAAAAAAATTCTTGAAGTAAAAAAACTGTTTTTTTTTTCATTTCTTGGAAATTTGATTGAATCAGATTTTGAATGATTCAACAGAATATCTGATTGACTCAACGTTGAATCAAAGAAAATTTTGTTTATTCAACAAAATCGTTTCAGAGTGTAGTGAAAAATAAAATAAATTATACCGCTTCAGTGAAGAAGTGATTCCCCATCAAATAACGAAATTGTCATGCTTTTTTAACGAATTTTTTTCAATTAAAACATTTTTCAAGCAACATTCTGTCATGCACGTGAGTTTAATTGATCTTCCAATGTTTGATAATAACACATGAGATTATAACTCGCATTAGACAAATGACATGCTTGATCATATGAATAGGGTAATTTGTGAGTTAGAGTATATTAAACACAAATTTCATCAGTTTGGGGTTGGTTAGAGAACATACATAAAATTTTGATGAACGCTATTATCGTTCATTAACTTTCAATCTTCCATTTTTTAATTTACAAGCTAGAGTGACATAATTTAATCAGGATTTGGAAATATAAAGTATCTACTCGAAACTTCATTTGACACTTTATTGCACTTCAAGAACTAGACTTCTTTTTATATTAAGGATTATTTGAGGAGTATACGGTAATAAATGAATAAGTCTGTTTTTCACTTTTCGAAAAATTTAGGCAAATTTGGCATCTCAGAAACAACTTTATAAAGTTTTCAAAACTTTAGTGTGCTTGGAAATCATTTTAATTGTTTTCGAGCACATTAGTGCTTTTGAAATTTCATAAAGTTGTTTCTAAGTTGCGAAGTTAGCCTAAATTTCTCGAAAAACGAAAAATAGACCTATACATTTATGGCCGCTTACTCCTCATTTCTAGATCATCTTATTTTAAAGTCAATAATACTGTTTCAATTTGCTAAATTTATATAACATATATTTAAAATTTGTGACATGCTTAAAAAAATCAAAAAACAATCATGACATTTGATCCTCACTTCGATATTTTTTCACGCCCAGAAAATAGTACTCAAATGTTATTCATCGCATCAAATGGAATTGGGACTACTTTTTTCGGGTTTTGTTTTGAAACCGAAAACCTTATAAATAAACTCTTCTGTTACAGCTTGACATCTCATTAGACTTTCTAGTCCAAAGACTCGATCTTCTCATATTATTTTTATGTAATGGTATATAAACAATTACTTCTAAACATGCCGCCAATGAATAAATGCAACTGATCAGTTATCGAGACTGGAAAAAAATTTATAACTGAACCAGTGATATGAGCATAATCTTCAAATTAGACACTTGCAGCAAAATTTATTTCGAATATTATTATTCATGAATTAAATCTTTAGATCGTTAAAATGAGGGCATGGCTCAAATCAAAATATTGGAAGCTTGTATATAGCGCTTATTAAATAAGAGTAATTCTGAGAGAGTTTCGAAATTTATAAGAAGAAATATCCTTTTGACCACGTGTCATAATAATACTCATCAAGAGGCTTCAGTATTTTATAGTAATTATTTTTAATGAAAATAAGTGGAATTAATAGCAGAAATTGTTTTCAATTTTGTATACTTGTCCAAATTTTGGATGCGAACTTCACCGAATCCCACGTGACGTTTCAATATTGTATGACATTTGAATCTTGAATAGAGTTAGCTCTTTCAAAAACAAAATAACTTTCTTCAAACATGTCTTATTTCTCTTGATTTCATTTTTCAGTATTTTAAACTGTAAATTTTTTTCCGTGAGCACTCGCCGGTTTTGATACCTCTGATAATTCTCTATTGTTTCCAAAGTCTGCAACCAGACTTTATCGGAACTCTGGGGAAAATTTTTAATTAAGAAAAATTTTTTTGTTTTTAAATTCAATCAGCACAAACGATTCCGAGTCCTATGGACCACGAGCGAAGAGATTTTATAAATCCGAAGAGAGCGACGGCTTACGCGGTTACCGGTCGCGGTAGACTGGCGATACGAGGATAGGAGCGATATCCTGTAGGTTGCCGTAGGTTGTTCCACCCCGACGCCGCCGGCGTCGCACGAATCTGGACACGCGCGTTGCAGCGTCGCGACGCGTGTATAGATACCTCACCGAAAAGGGCCGACGATGAGACCAGCGAGTCAGATGGTTGAATGGGTAAAGGAGGAGGAGGAACATACGAGGACTGAATATACCACAGGTGCCGTTGCAAAGCGCATTACCGAACATTCCTTCTAAAGGTGAAATTCTTGAAGAATGTTATCTGGTTATACCTATGCACTGCTTTTCTTCAATTCAGAAGTAAATCCGGTGTTAAAAGACGGTGTTATGCAGCAACGATTTTCAGAAAATCGAATTTTTCAAAATTGTATTTTCTGAAAGTTTATACTTCCCAAAATATACCGTGGAAACTTTTATCCCGAAATTCGCAAAATTAACGAAGTTACTGGTAATTGACCACACCGTGACGAACTGATCGCGATGCAGGGACCGAGCGTCGAGCAACCTGCAAAATCGGTGCCCACGATATTTCGAGAACGGTTAAATGGATTCTGATTAAATTTAGGCACAAGATTGTTCAATATGTTTTCCAGTCTTTGACGAGCCACTTCTTTAAAAAAAAAATTTCTCCTAATTTAACTTTGGTGGAAAACAGTGAAAACAGGGGTGAAAATCGAAATTGAATTTCCAGTGTCCGCCATTTCGTTGATTTTTTTTCCAATTCTCCTTCGTCAAGGACTTACTCATAAGAATAATCAATCATGATGTTTTGTTTCCATTGTAATGACAACTTTGACTCATGGGCACCGCGAAACATGGAGAAAAACATGCTTTACACTATCGCCGATTAAATATATTTATTGTTGATTTTTTTAAAAATGAAATTCATAAAAGTACTCGAGATTCTACTAAATCACTTTGAATATAATCTAATTTAACTTTTAGATTGATCTAAAAACTATCCCTTCTCTTATGCATTCCTTACTTACTCTTACCATATAAATTCCTTGATCCATGGTAGTATAGCGAGGCTAGAACCGAGCGAGTTACGCTTATCCCGAAAGGATTTTGGCCTGATGGTAAAATATTAATAATAACATAATCATATATATATTTCAAAAAATTGGTCAAACAACCACCGCAGGGTCCCCCTGGGAGCGACTGCCATCCATGAAAATGAGACCGGCTCCCAGTAGAACCGCGGTAAATCACTCCAATGGTCACGCCTCACAACCGTGAGGTGGGCGGCATATTGAAGACGTATGCGAAAATATACGATTTTTTTCGCATACGTCTTCAATATGAACCAATCAATTAAAGAAAGGTAAAAAAAGTTACAAGTGATTCGTATTCATATTTTTATAACGTATAATTCATAAAAAGTGTGTTTTTCCATCAAGCGCTTTCTGCCGAATGCCCTCTTCCCAGGATTCCCGTTGATCTTCAAAAAAAGCCAGGCACTGTTTTGTTCCTTAGGCTTTGTACTTCAATAAAAATTAGCGCCAGTTTGCGCTTTTTCATATGCCATCGCAAAAACAGAAAAAAATATAAAAATCATTTTCCCAAACGAATCGTAAAATTTCGCAATTTAAAAATTTGTATTCAAGTCAACTGAAAAAGACTCAAGGTAAACGTCCCAGTAATCGTGACCTTGGTCTCAGTAATCGTGTTGCTAGTTTTCTTGCTTTTAATCTAATTTGAACTAATTGAAATTCCATTAAATTCCCTAAAATGCTGAAAATACATGATTTTTACCATTAAATACTATTTTTAATATACCTACTTCTTAACAATATATTCAAATTATAACCAAGTTTCACGATTACTGGGACCGTCACGATTACTGGGACATGTACCTTATGGAGAAATTTCATGAAATTCTCATTTTGCGCTCTATGGAGATATCGGTAGCATAGACACATAGAAGAAATATCATTATGAATCGCAAGATCATAATTTTCTGAAATTATTTCTTACAAACTCCTGAATCCCTTCCTGAAGCCTTTTTAACTTTCTGCGAACACTTTAGTAGTAGTTTTGAGTCATTGCAGATATGAAAATAAGAATACCAGTGAAAGACTATTTGAAACTTTAGGAAGTTTGAATTTTCAACCAAAAAAATGAATTTCTAACCCAGACGATTAATTTTATACCAGAAAAGACAAATTTTCAGCAAAATAGTTAAATTTCCAACTGATAAAGATGAATTTTCGATCGAAAAAATGACATTTCTACCAAAACACTTGAATTTTTCAATTAAAAAGACGAATTTTCAACAATTTGTTCAATTTTTAAAGAAAAAAGATTTCTTAGCCAAGAATGAAAGAAAATTTTAACCAAATTGTTTAATTTTCTACAAAATGTTCAAATTTCAACCAAAAAGATGAACCTTTAAGCAAAAAAATGAATTTTTTACAAAATACTTGAATTTCCTACCAAATAGTTGAAATTTGAACTAAAAAAGATCATTTTTCGATTAAGGAAGATGAACTTCCAACCAAAAATGAAGTATTTAAATTTTTATAAAAAATAAGTAATTCTCTATAAAAAAAACGAGTTTTCAACAAAATTGTTAAGCTTTCAACCCAAGACATAAATCTGTAACCTCAAAGATGGATTTTGAACAAAGTAGTTCAACTCTCAACCAAATAGTTGAATCTTCTGCCAAAGAGATTGATTCTGATCGAAAAATGTAATAGTTGATATTTCAGTCAAAAAGGGTTTGAATTTCAAATCAAAGAGAGTTGCATTCAACCAATAAGGAAAAACTTTCAAGAAAATGGTTTAACCATAGAGAAGAATATTAAACGGAAATATGAATGTTCAACAAAATACATAAATTTTCAACCATTTAGTTCAATTTTCAACCAAAAATTGAGTAATCAAACCAAAGAAATGAATATCCAAACAAAAAAATTATTTCTTAACAAAGTACTTCAACTTTCAACTAAGTAGTTGAATTTTCAACCAAACCAGATCAATTATCAACTAAACAGATGCTTTTTTAACAAAAAAATAATATATTTCTACCAAAAGAGATGAATTTGCAAACCAAAAAGACAAATTTTCAACAAAGAGTTGAATTTTTAGCCCAAAAAGACGAATTTCCTACAATTCAGTTGAATTTTCAACTCGGGAATATGAATTTTCAACGAAGAAGAAAATTTTAAACCAAACAAATGAATCCCCTACTAAAATAGTTCAATTTCCAACAAAAGAATTAAATTTTAAACCAAAAGAGATTTTTCAGTCAGAAGGAAAACAAATTTCAACCAAATTGTTGAATTTTTAAGCCAAAAGGGCAAATTTTCTACAAAACAGTTGAATTTTCAACCCAAAAATATTATTTTTCAACAAAACAATTGCATTTCTAATTAAAAAGGATGACTTTTTTGAAAAATTGTTGAATTTTCAACTGAAAAAGATCGATTTTCAATCAAAAATTTAATAATTAAATTTTCAGTTATAAAAATTAATTTTCTGCCAAAAAAACAAAGTATCAACAAAACAGTTAAATCAACTGAAGAAATAAATCTTCATCCAAAAAAATGAATTTCTGGCAAAGGAGTTCAACTTTCAACCAAGTAGTCGAACTTTCAACTGAAAAAGATGAATTTTTTATGGAAAATGTAAAAGTTAATATTGCAACCAAAACTTCTTCTTTTAAAAATAACTCTCTACTGAATTTTCAACAAAATAATTAAATTTTCAACCAAATAATTGTTTTTTTAACGAAAAAATACGATTTCTCAACAAAAATATAAAAATAGACTTTTCAACAAAAAAAAGAACTTTCAACCAAAAACAGTTGGATTTTTTTATAAGATTCTATTGACACAGTTTGCGTCCAAGTAAAAAACGAGGAAAAGTGGAAAAGAGAAAAATAGGGGAAAGACTGTTGAGCTCGCGACGATCCAATATGAATTTTAATAATTTATAAATTAAAAAATAACAATTTAAATAAACTTTGGAGTCTTTTTTATCAATTTAAAAATATTAGCTCTGAGAACTCGAAATTTTGCTCAGAAAAAAAAGACAATTTTTCTTTGCTCAATTTTTCATTTCGGACTACACACTTTTATATGCGGACTACACAACATTTTAGGCCCTGAAGGTCTCTGTGAGTCAATTTCTCATACATATATTGAATAAACGAAAAATAACTATTCTGGAAAACTATTAATGTGCAAAGCCGACAGCTATTGCGTCTATTGCCTTTTTGTTTATTCTATTCGGGATTCTTCTCATGAATATGCAAAAATGATATGATGGCTGATTTCTCAAAGAAATAAATTTTTTACAGTATTACAATTATCTATAATTTCAATATTTCTTCCAAGAATATCCATTATTTAAAATTTTATATTTTCAATTTTATTATTCCGACCACTTATTTTCAATTAATGTGGAGAAAATATCGAAATAAATCAGAAAAACCATCGTAATACTCATTTTCAGCATTTTTCGAAACAAATATCGCGCATGTTAGATCCGCTATTCTGAATTTGTAACTTTTTACGTTAAATTCAAAATCAGTGGCCCTGAAAATTATACCAAGTCTCAGACAAATATGTAATAAATAACAATTTCGGCCGCAATATTGGATCCGCCATTTTGAATTTGTAAGTTTTGATATGAAATTCGAAATTAGTGACGGCAAAAATCCCCTTGGGCCAATTTTTATACAAATGCGACGGAAAATCTAATTTTGGCCACATTTGTTGGATTTTGACACACTGTGCAATCTCCAAATCTCCTTCCTTGTTTTGTTTTTCTCATCTCTATCTTATGTCATTTTTTTCTGGAAGCCAGGTAAAAACATTTTGAAAAATTATTATTGATCAAACAATTAGGGTATACGTTCTGAGTTAAGGAAATACTGAATAATAACCGACATAATGTGAGAGACTTTGTTTTACGAATTAGACCGATTTATAAAAATAAATGTATGAAGGTGATGGTAATTTGGCCTTTGGTCTTTGTAAAATTCATATAGTATATTAAGGAACTTAAGTACAGTCGATGCATTTCGCTGTGAAACCACAACCTCATCAGAACTACAACAAGTAATGGCGCATGTCATGAATATACATATATTTATGTTTTATTTTCGATAAAATACATTTTTGGTTTACTAATTTTATTTTTAAACTTACCGCAATGTGTACCTTTCATCGAAATTAAATGTCAAAAATCAGTGGTAGATCTCATATTTAGGAAGTCAAATGTGTTTTCTTTCAAGTGTTCATAAGCCCACTGAATGTGGAATGGGAATTTGGAGCTATTTTTTTTTTTTTTTTGAAGGTGTATTTCATAGTTTTGAGATTGTCAATTTCCACTATTGTTTTTCATTTCACTGTTATAAATTGATGTGAAAAGGTGTATGACTATTGTTTGAACTAATGATAAGTATACAAAAATTGATATAGAGCTACATTTTTACGCTGCTTCAAAAACCAGAGTGTATGAACTAAGGTTAGAAACAAGTGAATGCGCAAGCGTCGGATTCGTTGGTAAAAGAAAGAATTTAACCGCAAGTTTCGATTAAATCATGATAAATTACATTTCAGTTCTCTGTGTCTGTTCGTAAGTTTACTGAATTCGTTTTTTCAACAATGTAAAACATTTCCATAATATTCCTATTGTGATAATTATTTTCAATTCCTAAAATTTAAACTTTTTCTCATGAAAGTTAAATTTATATGTATATTCGGTGGTGTGTTTACATAGTGCTGTGTTTTTTCGATGATGGTTTTGATCTGATCGATGTTCATATATTCTCGACCTTAAGGGTCTTTTTGCTTGGTCTATATATGCTCGTCTGCAATTTATATAGGATATTTTGTATAAAACATTCGTTTTTTGAAACTTTGTGTGGGATCATTTGGTATATGTAGTAAAGTTTGTTGTTATTTATTTTCTATGGATAAAATCGTATTGATGTTTAATTTTCAACAAATTTTTAAAATTGGGTCGTACAGTTCTTTAACAAACGGTACTATTGGCATTCTTTTTAGGTCAATTTCTTTCTGTTGAGTTGTAAGATGTCAGTGTTGTATGTTTTGAACCATTGATCTATAGTTTTTTTAATAAAGTGGTACGGGTATTTATTATTCAATGAATTTTGTGTAAGTAAGGCAATATTTTCAGGGTGGAATTCAGGTTCTGAAAGTTTTAAAGCTCTGTCTAACACTGAGAAAATCATTTCATTCTTATGGTTCAGGTGGTAATTTGACATGTAATTTAATGTTTGACCAGTTGTAGATATGGTTTTTGATACCAATCCGTTTCGATGAACCCTTTTGGAAAAATTAAAGTTATATCTAAAAAGTTAATTTGTTTGTCAATTGGAGTTTCTAGAGTAAATTTCAAAGATCCACCGATTTTGTTGAGTTCATTCAGAATAGTGAATACTTGGTCATTTTTTGTACACAGTATCGAATCATCCACGTATCAATAATAAAAAAAATCTTCAAGTATTTTTTATGAGGATTTTTTCTTCTATGTTTCGCATTACATAATGTGAGAGATTCTAAAATTGCATAATGTAAGAGATTCGGAAAAACTATACTCTTCTCTACCTTTGCTATGAAAAGGCACAAGTGAATGATTATGAATTGTTTAAATAATTGTAAAATAATATGTTAAACAAGAAACTCAACTCTTAAAATTTATCACGTGTATTATTTATCCCGAAAATTTAAAAAAATACCGCTTTTGGAATGAATTTTACATGAGACTGCTATTTCGAGTTTTGCAGCGCATTTTTCGGGCACAAAACGATGGGATTTGGGGGGGGAGAGTGAAAATAAAAAATTATTGGGTAAAAATTATTCACCGAATTCCTGGAATTTTAAGTAAAAGTGTTGCATTTTCAACAAAATAGATGAACTTTCATACAAACAGATGAATTTTCTATCAAAAAAATTAAGTTTCAACCACAAAGAATAATTCTCCACTCAAAGAAATGAATATTCAACCAAGAACCTCAATTTTCTCTTTAAATAGACGAATTTCCAACAAAACATTCAAATTTTAAACTAAAATGATGAATGAATAACAATGTAGTTCCACTTACAACCAAGTGCTTGAAATTTCAGATAAAAGATATAAGTTTTCCACAAAAATGTGATGGTTAAAATTCTAACAAGAAAAGATTTTAATTTTGAATTGTAAAAAATCGAATTTATCGAGAGTGACGAATTTTCAACAAAATACAGAAATTTTTAATCAAATACTTGAATTTTTAATTTAAAAAAATGATTTGCGACAAAAAAGTTGAACCCTCAACTGAAACCAAATCAATTCCAACCAAAGATCTTCACTTTTGAACAAACAAACTTATTTTGTGCCGAAGAGACGGATTTTCAACGAAGTACAACAATTTTCAACGAAAAAGATGAATTTTCAATTTAAATAATGGATCTTCAACCAAAAAAATGAATCTTTAACAAGGTAGTTCCACTTTCAACCACAAGAGATGCATTTTTAACAAAATACATACATTTCCAGTCGAGTAGTTAAATTTTCAACTAAAAAATATATATTCGCAACCGAAAATATGAACTTTTAACTCAAATAATAAGTTTCCAACGAAAAAATGATTTTTTAATAAAGTGGTTTTTCTTTCAATCAAATGGTTAAATTTTCAATCAAAAAGGATGAATTCTCAATGATAAATGTAATAGTTGATATTTCGACCCCAAAAGATTTTTATTTTAAATTTAAATAGTTAAATTCATCCAAAAGAACGAATTTTCAACAAATTAGTTGAATTCAACCAAAAAGACGAGTTTTCAACAAAATAGTTGAATTATAACTGAAATAGAATTATTTTCAACCAAACAGTCGCATTTTTAACTAAGAAGATTGATTTCCTACTAAAAAAGACAAACTTTTAATAAAATACATACATTTTCAACCAAATAGTGCAATTTTGAACCAGGAAAATTATATTTCTAACAAAAAAGATGAATTTTCAACAGAATTCATAAATTTTTAACCAAATAGTTGAATTTTCAACCAAGACGATTATATTTCTGCGAAAAAGGCGAATTTTCGACAGAATACAAAAACTTTTTACGAAAAAGTTAAATTTTCAATCAAGAAGATTATATTTCTAACAAAAAAGACAAATTTAAAAAAAAAACATAAATTTTCAATTGAATAGTGGAATTTTCTACTAAAAACCGTCATATTTTAGATAAAAAAACGTCCTTTCAACAAAATAGTTGATTTTCCTACGAAAAATATACAATATTTGATACTTCGAGTGAAAAAGATTTTTATTTTGAATCAAAATAGTTGAATTCAACTAAAAAAAATGAATTTTCAACAAAATAATCAAGTATTCAGAGGAATGATAAAATTTTCTTTCAAAAAGATGAATTCTCAACAAAATATATAGTAGTAGTAGAGTTTTTAACGGAAAAGAAGTCACTTTCAAAGAAAAATAGTTGATTTCCTCATTGCATTCTAATGATTCAATTCGCATATGAATAGAAAGAAGAGAAAAAGTGAAGACAAATAGTTTGAATAAACATTTATATTCGTTTTTAATACTTGTCACAGCAAATTTAAAGTGAGGAGGGCGTTCAAAGTTTCGGAAAAACACCTGACGCAATTTGTGAATCACCACTAAAGTGCTATAAGGTGAACATTGACATTAATTTTCACTTGTTGTAAAATTTGTTTTTACTGCCTCGAAAAGGTTGTTGATTCATCACCGAAATGTTAGTAGATTTTTCGTGAACGCTTTTTCAGTTTGATTTAAAAAATAAAATAAAGAAGACGAGAGATAGAAAGAAGGAAAAAAATCCGGCGGTTGCCTTCTTTTTAATGTAGTTTTCTAAATTTGAATATAGACATTTAAGAGGGTGTTGCCCAAATTTGATCGTTTGCTTCTTGGTTTGTTTTAATTTCCAAGAATTTTTTATATAAATTTATATTTTAGACGTTAAGGAGACATTTCAATTTTAAGTTATTCCGAATTTAATTTCTGAAAATCTGAAGAAAAAATATTACCATAGGTAGAAAATGTATTCAGAAATTTCAATTTAGACTGTTTTGATATATTATGGAAAATGTTGAAAAACATATATGTCACGAGCCTCTATCTCTATGTTCGAGCCAATGTCAACTAGAATCAAAGTTATTGGTCATATAAAATTTTCACCACTTGGACTATTACAACAAACTAATGTCGTATAATTTTAGTTAGTTCTCGTTGCACAATTGTGTTCATGATTCGCAATCGTCCCTCAATTTGAAGGGTTATATTGCAGAAGTTTCTATTCTGTCGAGTGAACCGGCTGACCATACAAGTACTGTACTACTGTGACATTTAGAAGCTTCATCTCCCGCGACATCTAAAACTTCGAATACAATGTGCAAATACAATTACTTTTGTGAGCCAGTGCAAAAACTAATCTGATAAAAAGCGTTAGATATGAAAATTCAAAATAATTTTTTTATGAAGAATAAATAAGAAAAACCGTTGAGTCCAAATCACTCAAAGTTGCAAGAGTTAGTTGGCCTTCACAGAAAAACGTTAATCCTCAAAATTACGCCGATTCGGTGTTGTTTTGAGTTGCAACAAAATTGAGAAGCCGGAGAATGAGAATGCAGCTATGTTCACGTTAAACACACTCAAAGTATTTTCATTTTGTGACAAAAAATCTTATTTCGAGAACATAACAAATGAGCTGTAACAAAAATGAACTCGCTTTCTTTCTGTGCCCATGGACTACTGGTTGCAGTATCAAATTTCAGTTCTGTTCATAGAAAAACAGTGGGATCATTTTTGTTTCAGCCCATTTGATATGTTTTTGAAATAAGATTTTTTTCTCAAAATAAAAATACTTCAGATGTGAAATTAACGTAAAGATACCTGCATTCTCATTCTCCGGTGTCTCATTCTTTTGCAACACAAAACAATCTCGAATCGGCGCAATTTTGAGGACTGGTGTTTTTCTGTGTTTTCCTCAAAAGTTGTGGGTCTTCTGATATTCATAAATGAGAAGTTTTTTGATTTATTATTTCTCGCCTACAATTTTTTCTTCCTGTACCGTGACACAAGGCTGAGGGAAATATGACGCGTAAAGTGGTACACCCACTTCTCATTCGAAGGAGTCAATATTAAGTCTCTCTCTCTCTCTCTGTCTCTCTCTCTGTCTCTCTCTCTGTGTGTGTGTGTGTGTGTGTGTGTGTGTGTGTGTTT
>JAUMHM010000078.1:12694383-12707775 GCA_032362435.1 Melikaiella ostensackeni
GTTCGTCCACCCTTGCAGAGCCCCGCATGCAAGGGTAAGGCTGATACTCTAGGAGGTCGCCCGGTATCCCAGAGACATCGTTTGAGACACATCACCCGTGCCATTCAGCTTGCGGCACGGTTGTTCACGCCTTAGCTTGGGGGTTTTTCCTGCGTGACCATCCCTGGACAATTGTCCGCGACTGCCTATTAACTGTTTTAACCGTATTCAGCAGAAACCCTTGGCATAGAGACCCTCCATCCGCAACCTGAGGACGCGTTCGGTGGCTTTGTCATAGGCCCTTCGGTACGACTCCAAAGGAACCGAACCGAACGAATATATATATATATATATATATATGAAGTTATTAAAACTTTAATTGTTGAAACGCACATATACATTTGGGATGATTGAGGTAGAAAATAGAAAGTAGATACATGTGTTGCTAACGAGTCTGTTGAAGCATCGTATATGTACATAAGTTTTGAAATTGCTGTGAAAAGTTGATAAAATGTTTTAAATAATGTTATTAACAATTCATTTATTTAACCAATTGGTTTTTAAATATAATAACAGAGTATCTGAGATCTATTTACAGGTTGATTCTGATTACATTCTCAAATTTGTTGTGAAATAATAATATTTATTTATAAGAGCTACAGAACTTAAAAAAATGATTTAATTCTTTCTGTTTTTTCTGTTTTTTCATCGGACACTTAGTTCGTTCATAATGCTTTGCAAAGTTTGAAATTATTAAAAAATGATGCAATTGTTCAAAAAATTGTTCAAAAATAAAAGGGAAAAAGTCGCATCTGGATATTTTTGGGACAAATCTAAGGGTCTTTTCCGTTTTTTGATTGGACCCCTCGTTCGTTTATAACAATTGCACAACCTCAAAAAATGATGCGATTGTTTTAAAAATTGTTCATAAAAAAATGCGCATTTAGAGATTTTGGAGACGAATACAAAGGTGTTCTTAGTTTTTTAATCGGTCCCTTAGTTTGTTTATAATGCTTGTCAAAAGTTTGAAAATCCATAGATATAGGAAACTTCAGGTTCATAGTGTTCTACTATTCAGCGAAGCAGGAAACAGGTAAGGTAGTTTTCGAGCTCAGACTTTCCTTTGGGCGAATCTAGAGAGAAAAGGAAAAACTATTATCCGTTATGACTCAAGTCTGCAGGTAATGAAATGCCCTCTATGAGCAACGTAGACGCATTCGGGGGTAAACATACCATATATGAAAAGTAGGGGCCCCTACCCAAATGAGTGGGTGAATTCCCAAGAGGTTGGGTGTGTGGAGGTGATTGGGGGTGGGTAGTATCATACAATTCAGATTTTAAATAAAATAAAACTGTAAATAATATGATATCACAAGTAAATTTAAAGAAAAATGGTTTCTCATAAATAATTCGCTCCCCCCTACTCTGATTTCATGCATGCAATATTCACGCCGAATCAGTGTAACTGTACAATTTTCGGCAAACTTACTCTGAAAGTAGTACCTTGTACATTAAATGGCAATATACAAGTACTCTGTATAAACGGGTAGGTTACACAAACATGTAAGACATAAATGATATGTGTCGCCCTATTTCCTCCGAAAAATAACAGACTTATTAGCATTATACACAAACTTTGTATGTTTCCAATAACCAGTTATGGAAGTCTAGCGCTCCGTTTTGTTGATGCTGAGAGCTTGTAGAAAATGTTTCAAATTTTAGTTTTTCAAATATATATTTAAATATGAAATTTTATTGCGCATCTTCTCTTCCTCGTGAAAAAACTTATAGCACGTGTATTTGCTGAAATAAATAGCAAATGCTGCTAATTTTTTTTACAAAATGGCCTTCCTTCAGCCAATATGACTATACTCCATGTACAGTTTACGTGATTTTGTTCAGAACAATAACTATTATCAATCGTCTTACCACTGATGTTTTACGATTTTCCCAGAATTGAGTGTCTGAGCGCGAGTTGAAGTCAAAAAGAAATAAAATTTTGGTCTGGGGGAAGAAAGTGTTTCCTATTTATTTCAATGAATACATGTGCTATAAGTTTTTTCATGCAGAAAAGAAGATGCGCAATTGAATTTCATACTTACATATATGTTTGAAAAATGTAAATTTGAAACATTTTTTACAAGCTCTCAGAATCAACAAAACGGAGCGCTAGGCTTCTATATCCGGTTATTGCAGCATGCAAAGTTTGTGTATAATGCTAATAAATCTAGTACTTTTCGGATGAAATTGGGTGACACATATTATTGATATCTTGCATGTTAGTGTTATCTATCTTATCTATCATGCACGAGGTACTACTTTCGCAGTGCAGAAAATTGTACAGTTACACTGATTCGGCGTGAATATTGCACACATGAAATCGGGGGGCGAATGGCTCATAAGAAACTATTTTTCTTTAGATTTATTTGTGATATTACATATATTGTTGACAGTTTTATTTTACTTAAAATCTGCATTTCATGATATTATCCACCCCCAATCACCTCCACCCACCCAACCTTTTGCGAATTCACCCACTCATTTAGGTAGGGACCCCCACTTTTTGTATACGGCGTGTTCGCCCCTGAATGCATCTATGTTGGTCATAGTGGGCACTTCATTACCTGCAGACTTGAGTCATAACGGATGGTAGTTTCTTCTTTTCTTGCTAGGGTCGCTCAAAGGAAAGTCCGAGCTCGAAAACTGCCTTACCTGCTCCTTGTTTTGCTAAATAGTAGAACACTCAACTACAATCATCCCATCGAAGCGCATTTTTTTTAATTGTTACATGAAAAATAGAATTTTTCTCAAAAAATACGGCCTGTGTCAGGGGTCTCTACACTCTTTAGATTATTTTCACAAAATATCAGACAAAATGACTTTGACAAAATGACAAAAAGACTGTTTGGTCTGAATCCTATGAGTCCGATTTACACTCAATTTCCAGGGCCCTAAAGTTTTAATTTAAGGCCAAGAAGGAGGTTCTACCGCCTCTCGTTTATTTTTTACAGACACTCAAATATGGCGAAGAACATGTTTCTTCGATTCTTTAACCATGTGTTTCTCGAAAACTTGACGTGATGGGAAATTTTTGTTTTCAGATACGATATCAGTGTCCAAAAGTCTATCGAAAATGACCAAAGACATTGCGGAAACGAAATCTTGTAGGACAGTGTGATCAAGGAAGATTTAAATGAGTCTAGGGTGTATTATTTTGATGAGAATGATTTTCTCTGTGCTCTATCACGTTATTTAGTACGCCTTTAGATGAAAATAATCAAAATTAATCATTTATGATACATTTTTGAGGAAAAAATGATTTGGTAATATATCTCTATTAAAACAACTATAAGAGGTCGGTTTTTTTTTAATTTTCGCCTAGGATGATTTATCTTATAAGGCCAAAAAAAAAATCATTTTCGAAACTGAATATACACAGCAGCCTAAGTTGTACCTTCTTAGTCAAAAAATTTTTCCAAGAAGAAAAATCAAAATCGGATATGATTTAGAGGTACCCTACTTGAATTTGGTCTTTTTATTGTTTATATTTTCTCAATGTCTTGACAATGCATGTACTCAATTTTCATACGAATAGAATTATCCCTTTTGAAATTACCATCACTGCACACATAATTTGATGACAATTTTTAAACTCGTTTTTAAGGAAAATAATAATTTTATCCTACTAGTTTCATATTTTTCTATAAGAATTTGACGTACGGTGTGCCAATTACGAAATACAATAAGTCAATTTGAAAAAAGTTACTTATTATAGAAGGGTGTGAAATAAGTAATAAAAAATTATTATTTTTCTCAAAAAAGAGTCTAAGAATTGTCATCAAATAATGTACAATGATGGTAATGAAGAAGAGGATAGTTCTATATGTATGAAAATTTGATAGATGCATTTTCAAAACATTAAATAAATAAAAACAGCGGAAAATCAATAAAAAGACAAAACTCAAATAGTGGATCTCTTAATCATATCCGATAATTTTTTTTTCTAATTTGTTGACTAAGGTTAGCTAAAGTTATGCAACTTAGGCTGGCGTGCATATTCAGTTTCGAAAATATTTTTTTTAGGTATAAAATGAATCACCACTTCCTCGACCCATTTGACAGAGTTTGACTATGGTAAAAATAAAACATAAATGCTCTTATAGTTGCATTAAGAAGGAGATATCATAACATTATTTTTTCCTTAAAGTGTATTATGAATAATTATTCCTGAATATTTTCATATAAAGGCTTACTAAATATCGTTACAGAGTGCAAAAACAATCATTCTTATCAAAATAATAGGGCCCTGACTCACTCAAATGCTCCTCAATTGTTGATAATATCAGAAGTCTGTAATATCGACTGTAGGACAGATATAATCGATTGATATTTTTTTTGCAGTAGAAAGATTTGAGGAACTGATTTTTGATACTTAGGGAAAAAATGGACTTAAGTAGTACAAAAATGAAATTTCAAGTAAAAATTTGAGAAAAAGAAAATTTCATTTATTTTCAAATTTTTTGTTTTTCGACCTAATTTATGTAGAGTGCAGAAGTTTTTCATCTTTTTTTCTAAAAGGACATTTTGAAGTATAAAATAAAGAAGTATAAAGAAAATCAGGGTAGCGATGTTTTTAGGAACTCTGTTTTAAAAAAAAATCTGAATTGTTGTTTATGAAACATGAAAAATAAGCACGAAGGAGTTGTTGGAATTGGATGGGACCTCATAATTTGGATTTCCCGGTGTTTTTACCTCGGTTCTTACACTAAAAAGAAGAGTTTCAGTTAATTTGATCAAAACCAAGCCAAACGGTACAGCCTCTAGTGGACTGGATCAATTCGTGTTTCGGAGACATAAAAAGTGCCCAAAACGGAAAAGGGGCAAGAACTTTAAAAAAAATTTTAAGTGAAATCTATGGTAATCTATATTTTCTGTACCAATGAATAAGTAGCCAAAGTTTTGAAAAAAAATTTAATGATGTGGAGGTCTGGCTACTTTGAGTCCGGCGTGGAATCCTCCATTATGCTTCACAGAAATGGTAGAAAATTTAATTGAAAAACCTCCTATAACAGAGAAGGTCTACAAACATAAAAATCATTTCTTGTTTTTTTTTCATGAGATTATTTTGACAATAAAAAAACATACATGTTTAGTATTACATATGACGGACAATGACATCATCATAATAGACTCATATCGCGTTACTGTGCCGCCCGTTCTTGAGCCGGCTTCACGGTTCTTCACGCTTGACTACTTCTGTCTCCTCCCCTGAGCGTTCCTTGACGCCCTACACTGAAGGTTTTCGCTCGGATAGTCAGTGCCGTATCAGAAACTGTTTACATCGCGACTCTCTGGGCATATACTTTTGTACGTAGTGCCTGGTTCAGAGACTACTATATACTCGTATATGCGGTCCTTAGTATTCACGTAAAAGTGCTTAATCTTCGCTTCAAATCTGGCTGAAATCAGGTTTAAATAGCGCCCATTACTATGCCGACCAGACCCGAGGCCGGCACAGTAACGCGAGATAATTTAATTTGAACCAATGACCGAATGAATTTTGTTTTCTTTTGGGAAATCTTCCCGGGACTTTAATGTTTTGTTAACTGTTAATCAGGCTTAGTGAGTTCCCTCATATAATCATCATACTTCCTTCAAACCAGGAACGCAACAAAAGCTTTGTTTCTTATGCCTTTGCTTGAAGCTTGAAAAGATGCGTTGGTCGCGTCCAACGTGCCTACATAAATAATTATTATGAAAGAAACATTTCGTGTTGATTACACTCGGTCTTCTAATGTAGACCTGCTTTTGCATTTTTGACCTCGTACGAGCAGATGCGCTTCATGGTTCTAAAAAAGTCATCGCATTTTACTTTTAGCGTGAAAAGGCTATGCAAAAGTTGCTTGTTACGATTTCTGAACTTTAACACAGGAACAGTGTCTTTATAGTCCGTAAAATATGAAACAGAAATTCCGCACTAGCATGGAAGTATATAATATGTGCAGGGATCACAGTCCGTCTTTTCTTTACCTTATTCCCTTTTCATCCACCTTTGCTCTCTTTTTACCATAAATTTCAAAAATCCTCTAAGATACACAAAATCGAGAATTCCGACCATTTTCGCCTCAACTAATCCCTTTCACGATGTGCCTCGTGATTATTGCTAGTTTTATTTCTCTTATTTGTTTTCTCCATTTCTGCCTTTTAATCATTTATCTTTTCATTACACAAACTATCCATTTTACATTTTTGTAAATTCCTTTAATAGCAATACTACCTATTAATCCCTTTTTTCTCCAGTCATCTATCCTTCTTCTTCCTTTCCCTTAGCCAATCCATCACCTCTTTCTTTCCTTTTTCATGCACGATCTTTCTCATCGTTATGCTTCCTCTATGTATTTTTTCACAATCATTTAGCCAATGCTTCAATGCTGCTCTGCTCTTGTCACATAACATGCATCTTCTTC
Organism: Melikaiella ostensackeni; assembly: GCA_032362435.1. Classification (NCBI taxonomy): domain Eukaryota; kingdom Metazoa; phylum Arthropoda; class Insecta; order Hymenoptera; family Cynipidae; genus Melikaiella; species Melikaiella ostensackeni. The sequence continues at coordinate 12,700,830 of JAUMHM010000078.1, forward strand.
TTTCCTCTTTATCCCATTACTTATTTCACTCTTCTCCATGTCCACGTCTTACTTGCGCAATCGATTTTTGATATCCTCTGTCCCCCTTTTTGCGAATATTTTGCTGTTTCCTTCACTCTTATCCATCTATATGTCTCTCTACATTTAGTTTCTCTTTTTTATTTTCTATTCCTTGTTCAAAAACTTCTCTATCGCTTCCTACCAATTCTTATTTTATCTTCATTCCCATTCTATGACCATCCACACCCATTCACCTATTCATTCCTCTATAAATCATACCCCTTTCCTGACTATGTCTGCTCTCTTAACTCTTTCCTTGACCTGATCTCTTACATTTCCATTTCTTTAACCCTAGATAGAAAAACTCCTTGACTTCCTCAGTCCTTTCCCCCTCCACTTCAAATCCATCCTCCCTTTCTTCCTACTTTGGTTTCGCCTGAGAACCAAAACCTTTGACTTGGCTACATTTGAAACAAATTTCTTTCCTTCTGAATACTTCTCTAATCTTTCTATCAGATTTTCCAAAACCTCTTCTCCGTTAGCTACTACTACTAACTCATCCGAGTATGCCAAGGTCCAGAACCTGTCCCCATCTGCTACCAATCCTCTACTACTTTCTTGAATTATTCCATGTCCGCTATGAATAACGCAAAAAGTATCGGGCTCAGCGGGCATCCTTGTCTCAATCCTATCTCTGTTCAGAATTCCTCCGAAGTTTGAGTCCCCAGTTTCACCTTATCTCTTGTTTCTTTGTAAAATTTCCTCACTCCATCAATCCTATCCTTATATCTACCTTTACCATGACTTTCCACAACTTTCTCTTATCTACCGATGATAAAGTTGTATTGAAATCAACAAAGGAGGCACATACTCTTCCACCTTTTTTCCCTAGCTCCTTCTCCACTACGTGCTGAAGAATATAAATATTCTCTATTGTACTTCTACCTTCACAGAAACTTGCCTGACTCTCTGGGAGTATCTCTTTCGCCTCTTCTTCTTTCTTCAGACTTTGTGTTAACATCAGTGCATATACCTTGTATGCTGTGTTCAATTATTCCTCTGTAATTTTCTACTTTCCCCTTTTCTCCTTCCTTGAGAGTTGGTGATATCAGCCTCCTCTCTTTTCACTCGAGCATTTGAAAATTCCTTGAAAATACTTCCCCGATTTACTCAGGCTAATCTTTTCTCATATTCCCACATTCTTCTTTCTCATTCTATTGATAAACTTCCATGCCTCCCCTTCTGTTTGGATTCTACTCATTTCCTCCTCTAATTTCTTCTTCCTCTTTTCCTCTTTCTGTTTACATAACTCTATTTCATCATAGCTGTGACAACAGCTTTTCTTTTCCCTCTTTCCCTCCTCCAATATTTATACTCTTTTTTAACCTGCCTTTTCTTTTTCTTACATTATTTGTCCCACCGAACTTGTGTCCAACGTTTATTTTTTTCCATTTTATTTTCGAATTTCTTCGTGATTTTTGTATTCTCGACCTTCCCTTTTAAGTCTTCCCATACTTCACTCAACACTATGTCCTCAAATTTAACCAAAACCAACTGCATTTTGAACCAAATAGCTAAATTTTCAAGCGAATAAGACGAATTCTTTAGAAGACTTTCTAATTTCCAATTCAAGAGGACGTATTTTTTAACCAAAAAGACAAATGTTCAACAAAATAGTTAAATTTTCGCCAAAAAATGAGACTTTCACGAAATAATTAAATTTTTAACAAAATAGTTGAATTTTCAACTGAAATTGTGAATCCTCAACAAAAAAGTGAATTCTTGAATAAGCAGTTTAACTTTCAACCAAGTAGTTGAATAAAAAGCCAGAAAAACGAATTTAAAAAAAAATAGTTGAATTTGCAGTCCCGGAAGACGTACTCGCATTTTCTATCCAAAAAGTGAATGTTCAACAAAACAATTAAATTTTAGATGAAAAAAGATCTCTTTTCGAGTAATTTGTTGTATTTTTAAAATAATTATGAATTCTTCAACAAAATAGTTGATTTTTAAACTAAAAAGATGAATATTCAACAAAAAATGCATTCTTAAGAAAGAAGTTCAACTCTCAACCTAGAAGTTGAATTTCAATTAAAAAAGACGAATTTTCAACAAACTAGTTGAATTCTCAACCAAAACAGAATAATTTTGAAACAAACAGTACCGCTTATAGATTCGCTTCCTGTAAAGCCACCACTTCCTTTTCTTACTGCTTCTTCTCCAATTCCTCCATATTCGCCACCATACTTGCCTCCTTTCCCCATTCATCAACCATATCTACAACTGTGTTTGCCTCCAGCTCTTCCGTCAGTTCAGCCACTGATAGATCCGCTTCCTTTAAAGCCGACACTTTCTTTTCCTACTGCCTCATTTCCAATTTCCCCATATTTTTTATTATGCTTGCCTTCTGCTCCCATTCCTCAAGCATATCCACAACTGTATTTGACTCCAACTCCTCCTTTAGTTAAACCACTGATGGATTCGCTTCGTTTGAACTCACCACTTCTTTTTCCTACTGCTTCTTTTTCCATTCCGCGATATTTTACACCATGCTTGCCTCTTTTTTCTATTCCTCCGCTATATCTACCACTGTGTTTGCCTCCAACTCCTTCTCCAGTTCCGCCATTGATAGATCCGCTTCCTGTGATGTCTTCACTTGATTCTCCTACTGCTTCTTCTTCAATTTCGCTATATTTGCCACCATGCTAGGCTTCTGTTTGCATCCCTCCACCATGTTCACCACTGTATTTGCCTTCAACTCTTTCTCCAGTTCCACTACTGACAGATCCACTTCATGTGAAGCTAAAACTTTCTTTTCCTACTGCTTCTTCTCCAATTCCGCCACATTGGCCTCCATTTTTGCCTTGTTTTCCTTTTCCACAGACATATCCACTACTGTGTTTGTCTCGAACTTCTTCTTTAGTTCCTTCACTGACTACTTCCTGTGATGTTGTCACTTCCTTTTCCTACCGCTTGTTTTCCAATTTCGACATGTTGCCCACCATGCTTGCCTCCTTCTTCTATTCCTTTGCCATATCCGCCACTGTGTTGGCCTCCAACTTCTTCTCCAGTTCCGCCACTGACGGATCCGCTTCCTGTATAGTCGCCACTCTCTTTTCATGATGCTCCTTCTCCAATTTGCCATATTCGCCACAATGCTTGCCTCCTTTTCTATACATCCACCATGTCCACCACTGTGTTTACCTTCAACTCCTCCTCTAGCTCCACCATTGACAGATTCGCTACGTCGTCACCATGCTAGCTTCCTTTATCTATTTCCTCGCTATGTCCACCACTGTGTTTGCCTCCAACTCCTCCTCCAGTCCCACCACTGACACGTCCGCTTTCTGTGAAGACAACACTTAATTTTCCTACTGCTTATTCTCCAATTTCGACATTTTCACCATCATGCTTACCTCCTCTTCCTATTCCTTTAACATACCCACCACTGTTTTTGCCTCCAACATCTTCTCCACTTTCACTATTTACAGATCCGTTTCCTGTAAAGCTATCACTTCCTTTTCCTACTGCTTCATTCTCAATTCCTCCATATTTGCCACCATTCTTGCTTCTTTTTTCTATTCCTTTGCAAGATTGACCACATTTTTTTTTGTTTGTGGTAGATACAGCGGAGAAATAGGAAAAGAAAGCATACATGGTGATGAATATGGCGGAATTGGAGAAGATTCAGTAAGAAAAGGAAGTGGTGGCTTTACATTAAGTGGACCTGCCAGTGGTGTAACTGAAGAAGGTGAAGTAGGCAAACACAATGGTAGATATAGGGAAGAAGTAGAAAGAGGAGGCAAGCATGCTGGCAAATATGGCTGAATTGGAGAAGAAACAGTGGAAAAAGGAAGCGGTGGCCTGACATGAAGTGGACCTCTCAATGGTAGAACAGCAGGAGGTAGAAAAGGAAGAAGCAAGCATGATGGTGGGAATGAAGAACTCAACCTGGAAGTCTGAGGTCGTCTTTGAAACGGCAAAGGAGGCCATACGTACGTGAACGTGGATGCAAAAAAGAAAAAGATGTCCTATTTAAAGTATGAATTTAATATTGTAAACATCCATAAAATATTCCACATTGCAGAATTAACAGTCTCAAATTTTAATGTTAAGCATGGAATTTCTTAAATCTTATGATTTCAAATATGAATCATTCAAATTTACCACATTCAAATCTGGAACATCTCTTCGTTACCTTCGATAAATAGGGTATTTTTTGACTGAAGAAACGAATATTCCACAATTTCAAGTTTAAAGAAAAATTGGCAATTTTAAATTCAAGGTATTTAAGATTGATCAATTTCAAATTTGACAAAGTATAACTGATACAATTCCTAGAGCAAATATTTACAACTATTTACCTTGAAATTTTCTAACTTAAACATTTTTTAAATTGAAATTCTCAAATTCGAGCTCAAAAATCTTTTTCAAGCTCAAAACCCTATTAGTTGATCATGAAATTTTACTTAGAAAATATTCCAAGATGAATAGTTTTTGTCTGAAATAATGAAGGTTGGACAATCACAAATTGAAATCGTTTTTCCCTAACGTATTCGTATATTAGAAAGTGCAGAGGTGATAACAAACTTTTCGAAGTAAGCTTAACAACATTTTTTTAAACACGAAAAGGAAATATAGTATGTGGAAATCTTTTCTAGAAAAAATCCTCTCTTGTACCTAAAATTCAACTATTGAATAACCTCTGTGATCCCTATAATTATTATCAATTATTCCTATTATTATTATAAGACGGCTCAAGACGAAGTTTTTGGCATGCAGTTGTGCATTTAAAAATAAAATTTGCTACGTTATGGTGATGCTTTTTTGGTTATCAAGGGTTGAAAAATAAAAGAAATGAGGAAATTGCCTTTTTTTATACCACTATGCTGGAATCCTTTCTTTTAGCTTGATTGTCTTCGGAGATGGCTGTAATGGAAGGATTTGAGATGTAGATCCCAGCCAGTTTCAGAAAATGAAACGCTTAACTTTTTGAAAAATCTGCCAAAAATTTTAGTAATGTATTTGAGTGAAAATAGTACATTGTATGTCTGTCGCAGTAAAAAAAATCCTAAGCAGCGATTATTCGAATAAAATAGGCATTATATTTTCGAGAAACATCTTGGAGGATCCCTAAATACGTTTTTAAAATTCTTCCAAAACAAAAAAAAAAGTGAAAATACAAAAATAGTGGATATTTAACTAAAATAAACATTTCATTAAAAGAAAACCCACTTGAATGATCCCTGAATATTCTTTTTAAATTCTGCCAAAAATAAGGTTTCTCATTATAGGTAGTCAAAAAATTATAAAAATTTTAAAATTTAGATTTTCAGACCACTAGGCTGCAAGTTTTCCTTTCAGTCCGATTTTTTCGGTGACGGCTCAAATTGAAGATCGTGGCATGTAAATGTGCTTGAAAATATAACATTTACTATCGTGTATAGTAGCTTTTGGTTAACAGTTTTCCAAAAATAAGAAAATGAGGAAATGCCGTTTTTAGACCATTGTGCCGCAAGCTTTTCTTATAGTCTTATGAAATGAAGAAATGAAAACATAAGCAATTTAAAAATCGATATTTACAAATTTTTAAATATAAGGAGTTCAAAATTTTTGAAACGTGTTTAATAATTTAATAAATTATCATATCTAAGACACTGATCATGTACAACGTGACTTGGATTATTAGAAAATATTGACTTATCGCCTGCTGTTGCAAATTCTGGGTATGCAAAACTTGCAAATTGCGTTGTTGTCCTAATGAAAATCAACATTACTGATATTCAAAAAATTAAATATGATATAATATCGGTAATAAGAACAATGATAGCGATTTTCTTCTAAGCACAGTTTTTCATAACGATCGATAAAATGAAATTAGATATCTAAAGAAAGTTCAAGCAATCATTTTTTGAAAGTCAGCTGATTTTGCAAAACTAAGATCCTTTCACTTTTGCTTCTCGGAAGAGTATAAAACAACCGTATCTCTTTCATAACCGCACCTATTTACAAGAAAAAGGAATTAATTACTTCAAATCATTTCTAAAGATGGCTTTAAGTTCAATCAATGAAAAAACAATTTTTTTAATGATTGGGATGATAATTATTCCTTTTTGCAAAAACATGAAGAATATGTTGCTAATAGAAATTTAAATAATTCAAATTGTGAAATTCATCAGAATTTATACTAATTGAAGTACTAATAATTCGAATAACAACAAAGCAGCTTTTAATTCCGCAATTAATTCACTAAAAGTCCTACTTTCGAGCGAACAGCAAACTTATTATTATAGCCAACTCGCTTTCCCCACAGAAGTCTGCACCGAACATATCGATTTCCTTTCAAATTTGTTGCCACATCGTTGAATTTCAATATTTGCAAATTGAAAGTATAATGAAATTTTCGGGAGGAATTTCGCGGTAATGCGAGAAATGCGAAATTGTTTAACGAGTTAAATTTATAAGAGGGGCTATCGAAGCAAGTACCCTACCTGGGACTAATTGCTTGCAACTTGTTTACCAGCGTTACATTTTTTAACTTGTTTTCCTGACCTAAAAACCCGGTCTGGTGGTTGGTTATTTACAGTTTCATTTTATTTTCCTTGCATTTCACATTTTACGCTTATATACGGGTACTTTCCTTTTACGCGTAGAACCCTGGCAGAAAACGATAAATTAGAAAGAAATGTTGAACGTTAGGAAAGTCGGGTCTTCAAAGGATACCCCCCTAGCTCCTCACTATTTACTGTGCGTCTGGGAAAAACATGGTACTCCAAGGGGTGAGCAAGAGGGTTCGAGAACTGCCCTTTCGATGAGGCAGTTTACGTACCCTGAATTAAATACCTCACTGGAGACACATTTATTTAGTGGCAATATTTCCTCACCCTCAGTTCGTTCTAAATTTCTTATTTTATATATATACATAGGAATATATATATAAATAAAA
>JAUMHM010000078.1:12726215-12745070 GCA_032362435.1 Melikaiella ostensackeni
ACGGTAAATGAAAGTAACACTAAGGTGATGTACTTTAGAAATAAGAAGCATAAAGTAGAGTCAGAACAAGAGATAAATAACGAGGTAATGGAGTTGGTGGAGCAGTTCTGCTATCTAGGATTTTGGTTTGAAGCAGGCGTAGGAAACGAGCTGCAGGTGGAAAAGAGATTAGGAATTCCGAATAAAGTAATGAGATGAGTGTGGGGTATAGAGAAGAGAAGGTTCAAGGACGACTGGAGGATGAGAGTGTGGATGTCCGACGAGTTAGTGTGGCCAATGTTACTTCATGGTGTGGGGTAGAGAATGGCAGGGAATAGAGGTAGAAATGATAGCAAGGCAAGGAGAGGAAATATGGGAAAAATTTCGGAATCAAGGTATAACATCTGGTATAAAATGGTTCAGAGGGAGGATGAGCTAAGATACATGAAAAATATTCAAGAAAAGAGCAAATGGAATAGACTGATAATATTTAGAATGGGAGCGGGAGTGAGAGCATCTTGGTGTTGGACGAATGAAGAGGAAGATCTGTGTAGAGTACTCGTATGTAGGTATGAGCAGGAATCATGGCTGCATGTGCAGAATGGTGTACAGGTGACAAATGGGGAAAGGAGAGTATGAAAGAGAGAAGGAAGTGGACTTTGAATGGGAATAGTCAAGGTAAGAAATAGTTGTTAAGGCAGTGGATAAGGATTGTTGATGAGAAAACATGTAATGGTTCTGTAGAAACTCTCAATCATAGAAGAGTGAGAGAGAGTATAGAAAAAATGAAGAAGAATTGACAATTATCTTTCTGGCTATTGAGTTGTTGAAACGATGAAAGAAAGATTTCATAAAAAGTAATGTTCTGAAAAAAGTAAGTGACATAAGATGCATGAAATTTCAAAAAAAATTTTTTTCTAGACGTACACTGTATTCCTAGAGAAATAAACTTTTCATTCAGAGTAGAAGTTTCAGATGAAGAACTTCAATTGGTAATAAGGCATGGAAAAGTGAAACAAAAAAGTAGTTCAAAGAAAATGTTCCATAGAATGCAATCTATGAATCGCATAAAATCAAACTTATTCAACTCTGATTTAAAGTATTTGCACAGATAGGGAAAATCTTTTGAATTGAATTCCTACGTCACTAATTCCAATGAAATTACAAAAATCCCTACAATGAAACACTATAAATTTAATTTTGAAGTGTTTATTAGTCCAAGGAATTTCTAAATACTTTGCTTTATCTGTAAATAAATTCGCTTTCAATTCTATGGACGTCCATATCTTCATTAATCTTCAATGAAAGGATTGATCCACCTCTAAATTAAAGAAAAAATTAATTGCTTGCATTTTTGTCAAATGAGACAAGTTTATAGTTTACATGCATTTCGAACTACAGTTTTATGAATTCAAAATTATTTTTAATTTGAATGTTTTTTCAATTTGGAATAATGTCTAGATTCTATTTTTTTTGCAAATTCAACTTAATTTGAAGGTTGTCCCATTTTTCTCCTTTTATATATATATATTTTTTTAATTTGAATATAGACATTTAACAACGTGTTGTCCAAATTTGGTCGTTAGACTCTTTGTTTCTTCAATTTCCGAGAATTTCGTAGTTAAACTTGAATGTTAGACGTTTAAGAGGAAAACGAATTGGCTTTTATTCTGAATGTAATTTCTTAAATTCTAAAGTTGAAAAATTTCTGTTGACTAGAAAAATAGTTTGACCCGCATGAAACTTACAAGATTTCTCCCTCATTAGAGATGGTGTTTTTGAGACAATTTTCTTTCAATATTTGCAGAAAAAACTCCACCATTTTGTTGATTTTCAACATTTTGTTATTTTTCCGGCGGATTCCGAAAGAGGACAATTAGCCTCATCAGACTCAGGAAAAAAGAATTCAATCTCTTGATTAGGTCAAAAGTTATAACGGTTTGAAAAAAAATTTGTATTTTTTTTTACACAATCCTAAAATTTCAAATGCTCATAACTTCGTGAAAATTATTTCTCAACCTTTATTTTGAACCTTTTTTGTATTGAACCGTGAATTTCCATTAATATAATACGAATTAGTAATAGTTTGAAATAATGATTTAGAAATCGTTATTAATTTGAAAATGATTACAATCAATACCTTATGCAGAATTGTTCTCTACTAACTTTGAGTGGAACTGGTGAGATAACAGTTACTTGATGACCTCGGGATGCTAGGGCCTTCATTAGTGCTTGAAATGGTTGTTGATGGCTGTAGCTAGTGCTAGGGCAGATTCCCAAAATCCTAAATCCCTCAATTGTTGATAAATTAATGAACATCAACACTAAAACAGGAATCACTGTCATTGTGGAGATACGAAATTGAAAAATTCGTTTTGAAATTTGCTCGGATATATAACACAGTACGCGTTTCTCGCTCTGAGTCTTCTGCGCAAATAATCGACCATAATGTCTGCAATATGTTGAAGATTGAGAACAGAGATGTGAGAGGGGATAGATAAGCGAAGAAAGAAGAAACTTAAACTGCTTCTTGAATTGGAAATAATTTTGATATAATTAAGAGTGGATATAATATTGTATGCTCGAATTTGAAAGGCACGGATATAAATTATAGGACACAAAGTAATGAAAATTTTTCTTCAAAATTAAAATACTTGTGACTTCATCAAACCTTTTTTTCTTCGATTAAAATTTGCATAATCCAATCCGAACTGTTAAGGTAATTCTTTTTTATTCAAGTTCATGCAATACATATAATTTCTTATACAAGAAAGGGAAAGAAAAATGAGTCCTAATAGGCAGCACGGGCCTGCAAGTTTCGTAGCCTATTCAAATTCACTATTTCAAATCAAGTCAACCGTAAGAGTTAATACCAAACCCATCCCAAAAACTTATCCTTTTCCTACCAATCTTTATCTTTGTTTCACCCACGAACACCTCTCCTTATTTTTCCATGACACAACCACCACTTCCCATCTTTCCTTACTATCCCTTGATGCCACTACCTCATCCCCCCCTCTTCATGTGTCTTCGAACCCTCCCATCCACTACTCTTTCCTTTTCCTTACCCTTCCCTCCACAACTCTTTTTCTCTGCAATCTTTTTTTTCTTTGTTTTACCCTTGAATCTGCCTTCTCATTGCCTCAACACCCCTCACCTCGCCTTCACCCATTCCCTCAGCATCTTCTCATTTTCCTACCTCTTTTTCTCACTTATTATTTATTCTTTCAGATTCTAAATAAGATAATCGGCCGTATCATCAAACAATGTACGTTTTTATGAGGCACTACATCAAAAAATTAAAAATAAAAATGAATAAAGCGACACGATACTTAGTCTATAATTTGTTTAAAAAGTGCTAGTTTTTTTGACCTGATTTTTGTTTGAAAAGGAGGCGATTTGTTATCGATTGACGCAATAATAATAATGGCAATTGTCAAAACCATGGCGATAAAATGGCCGTAACAGTAAGTTGGTAGCAATGTTTGGTCAGGAAGGTTAGGAGTGGTGGAATTAGATACGACGCCATAGTTGTGAGTTCATCTTCACTTACTGAAGCAGGTCACAGGGTTCGTTCAGAAGTTCGCACTTTACTTACTTTTTCCACTGTGCGTCACTTTTTTCGCTTCAGTCACTTGTTACACAGAAAACAGGTGGTAAAACTAGCACTTTCTTGCGAATTATTGAAAAAATAATATTTATGAATATTATCATCTACATTTATGAACTCATATAAATAAATATTACCCTGAAGCTTTTATATTTGAACAAAAGGATTTGAGTATTTGTATTTCACAGCATATTTAAATTGAGCAGCAATGCTAAGTTAGTTACAAAATGTGCACTACAAGTAAACTAACCCATTAAAATTAGCATACTCATGAGCATTTATTTATAAAATAAACTCAAACTTGTGTTATTAATTTATGAGAGATTGGTTTAAGGTAAAGAAAATTAGATAATTATAATGGTAGTTGCTAGAAAGAATCGAGAGAAGAGAAAAAAAATAAAGAAAATAATAAAAAAAACTTTTCAGAATGACTTTGAAGCCATGGTGCACCAAATATACAAAATACCCTAATGTTATAAATAATTGTTAGAATTAATTAAAATAACATCACAAAATATTACTTTAGTTCAGAATATGTTTTTCATATGCTTCCACAGTCTGAAACTGTTTAAATTAATTATTGCACTACAAATAATTCGTTCTGAAACGTGTAAGTGCAATGATACACATATACCGTGCATTACAGTTTTTTCTAAATTATCGTAAAACACTATTTTCCGGCAGTATTTGGCTCTAATTTTTTTTCAAAACATTACTTATATATTTTCAGAATGCATTGGCGACCTCACTTTTATCGCCAATGTGCGACAAAATTACTTATTTGATATAACATTTTGAATTTCATATTCATTTACAGCCATAAGGCATAATTAAATAACGTTATGAATCTTTATAAAAATCTTTTGGTAAATGTCATATTAAATAAGATAATATAATATGCTGCAAATATAAATCACAGTTTTTTAAAATTTTGTTATTACTTTTCACACAGCTTCTCTCAAACTTAGTAATGGTATTATATAGAAATCAATTTTCATAGTTGCGGAAATTTCATGGGTTTAAAAATAATGAAAAAATCATCAAATGTAAATTTTTTTTTCTCTTATGATGTCTAGGTATTGCTTCGTATATTAATCAATTTTTTCGTTTTTAATTTTAAAGTTCAAATATCGACTTTCGACCAGCTTTTTGGGCTTCGTGGACCACTGTGCGGCATCTCCGCCAGAAAAGCTGCTGCTGCCTATGGGATTCCAGTAGCCACACTTGTCAGGAGAAAAAATTATCATGTTGAATTCAAAGCAAAACAGGACCCAATACAGTTTTATTAGAAGCTAATGAGAGATGAATCATGTATCTTATTATGTCCAGATTCAGATCGAGTATTGACTTCGGAAGGTACTTGTGCAGCTTATAAAGGAATAGATGGAATTAAGGAATATCTTACTGTTCTATTCATGTATAGTGCAGATGGTACTCGTGCTCCACCAATATTAATGCTCACATACACAAGGAAGGAGTTCCAATGAATCTTGCTGAGAAAACATCCAGAAGCTGGGGAATCGGTATCTCAGATAATGGCTGCACGAATACTGAGACTTTTTATGAATATATTACCAATGTATTCTATCCATGGTTGGCTCAAGAAAAAGTGGAACTCCGAGTGATAATATATTTAGATAATCATTCATCTGAAATAAGAATCCCTTTGGTTGGTTTTTCTCGAGACAAACAGATTGAGTTAATAGGATTGTATCCTAGTTATACAACATGTGATGCAACCATTGGACATCGCATTGTTTCATCCTTTTGAGGAAACTTGGAAAAAACTGTCCCAAAATAGAAACTTCAAAATAATAAAATGAAATTCAAAAAAGAACATTTTCTTGCAGTTTTGAAAATGGCTCTGGACAATTTGCCAAATGAGAAAGAAGCTATTGTTAGTGGATTTAGAGCATCCAGATTAGCACCGTTTGATCCTACTGCTGTCGATTATGATAATTTTCAGAAGAGAAAGAAGAGTAAGAGTACAAGTTTCGTACAAGAGCAACAAGATATAGGAAATCTACCACAGGATAGTACACAACATTCGCAAAAGTTTAAAATCAACATTTAAGCTGAACTGCTTGAAGAATTTAAAAATGCTTCGTTGAATGGCGAATGGACTGGAGATGTAGAAAAGAAGGCATTGTATGAGTACTGACCTCAGATCAGAGACACGATCACGAGTACACGTTAATGAAATATCATTTTTAACTTCTACTTACTTTCTTAATTTTTACTGAAATAATGATTTTTGAAGTATATATATTTCCAATTTGATGAAATTACTAAGTTTCGAAATGTAATACTGATTTTAACTCATTGAATTATGTAGTGATGATTTATATTTATAATTTGAATATTTTATATTTATAACTTAGGGAATATAGAAAAACTAACAATCAAGAGTGCGGAAACAGTAGTTGGTCATAAAATTAAGTTAATAGGACAGGAGTCTGTGAACGTAAATCTTCCTCTGAATGATAAAGTAAGTGAATGAAAATGATTCACAAATAATCACACAAGAACTTTGTGCTAATTCCAATAAGTCGTTGATTAAAGTTCTACTTATACACAACACTTTTGGATCTGAAGAAAATATTCTATTGAATGATATGAATATTGAATTCGAACTAGATGGGAATATTATTTCAAGCACTATTTTGGCTAGTGAATCGACACCTGATCAATCGATGGAGAATACTATCTCATCCTACACTGAAGATCCTGAAAAAGGGGAATTAAAAAGGAGTAGAAACTGTCCATAATTAACTTTGGATGAAAAAAATCAAGCAGCTTTGTTCAAACATTCTTAATAATATCATTTTCTCATATATTGACTTAAATAAATATTTTTTAACCTTCATCGACTACCGTATGCGGCTGGCGGCAGCAAAATTTGAAAAGTGCGCGCCATATCAGCAGGGTCATTCGAAATGGCTTTGGACGCCTAGTATTGTCTAAATACGATATCCACCGCTAGGGCTAAGTATTTTCTTGGGTCCGCCGGGCGAGGAAGGGCCTCAGTTGAGTTCCAAACTTCAGAGATACTGTTTGCGGCTGTCAGCCGCAAACATTATTTTCATTTTTTTTCATTCTTTCATTTTTATTCACGCTTGAGTACCAGGGGAATTTTTATATGACGTTAGCTGTAACAACGACCAAAGAAATAATAAAATGAAATTGGAATGTTTGTAACCAATCTTAAGTCAATTATATAGGTAATTCTTCAAATTTGAATAATTTTCAAACTGAAGAGTAGTAGTTCTCTTATCGCACTGATAAAAAGTGTGACGTTGGACGTGAAGCAACTGGTCAGCGGACCATTAACAAACATTATCATAAGTGGGAGCGACATCGATCATGCGCTACCTTGATTTATAATGAGGAAAATGGAAAAAAACAGGGTTGTGGCTACTGGCCGCAGCGGTAGCCGGTTCGTCACAGATAAAGCGGTGGTCTATGAAGGTTAAAGAAAGTTACCCAGGATCTAGTCTCACACTTACCGATTTTGAAGACGTTTGCAATTCGAGAGTTCAAGGCAATATAGAAATGGACAAGGAGAATAATAATGCGATAGCTAATAAACATATGTGAATTAAATGATGAAACAACATGTAGACAAATCATAACAAACGTTTAAATTATTATTAAAATACTTACACTACGAGTATTTCTGTTGATAGGAGCTGGGATGAATCTCGACGAATGTTTTGCAAGGGCATTTACTCTGCCAACAAAATATTTACCTAAAAAAACAGAAGAAAGTGGAAGGTTCTGTTAAACCTAAATTACCCGCAGCAGGAATAGTTGATAAATGGTGGAACTACGAAATGGCAAAATAGAGGGAAAAGAAAGAAGAAAAAATAACTCGCCAAAAAAAGCAACTTCAAGACGAAGAAAAGAATTTAGCAGAGGAAAAGAAGATCTTAGCACAGAAACTGGAAGAAATAGCACAAAAAATCAAGTATGAAACCAAATAATATGAATAGCTATTACAAAGGCTCTTTATATTTTATATATTGTTGAATTTTATTATTTATTGTTCATAAAAAGATCAATCAAACACAAAAAGTAGAAAACTTAATTATTTTTCGATTTTACTTACCCGTTTCATAATACGGACATGAAACATGAGACACTTGGGACATGACTTTAAAAGGGTGTCTCATAATATGGACACGGTGATTACTTCGATTTTTCCTTTAAATAATTTTGTTTTGATAATATTTGTACGAAATCACTTAGGCTATTCCTTTGGGAAGGATCAACATTTCGAATCATGTAAAAATTTTTAATATTTGAACTAATATTTATTTTAAAAAATCAAATATATCTAGCCTGTCATCAACATCTGTCTCATAATACGGCCGGCTAGCTTATTTTTCCTCGAATGTTTACCGATTCATGAAAATGTGTACGAAATTACTGGGCGTGTCCAAGTACTCGCCTATTTATTACGTAACGCTTTTTTGACTGATTTTTTACCCCCTCGCTCTCCTTCTAACACTGCTTTCATTAATCTGATTTTTTCACTATGAATACAACGTTTTTACTTTATCACGAAAAGTAACTCTTCATAAGTTATGGTATTCTATCAGAGTAAACTGCTCTGTGGTTTCTTTACAAATTTTTTGGATATCACTTTTAGCCACCACAGGGGGGTAAATTTTAAGTTTTTACAAATTTTTTTCTATTATTTTCTATTAGTTTCTAAACTGAAAAAAGCTTTATATTTTTTAATAATGTTAACTTTGCATCTTTGGAATATCTCGTGATGACTGAGTTAGAATATTTCATCACGTTAAAAAAAATGGCGGTGTTCTTCTTACATTCGAACAGAATCCACAAAAAATTGTAATATATTTAAATTTACAAAAGTTTTTAATTTTCAAAACTCCGCAAAAAGTTTTAAGACTGCTAAATTTCAAAATTTATCAACACCTTGATGGTGGCCAAGAGCAATATCTAAAAAATTTGTTTACAGTCAAGTACCATCTTAACTGGATATCACAACTTTTAAAAATTTACAATTTAAAGTTCTACCATTTTGAAGAGTTCTAATCGAAAACGTGTAAATTTTGAAAATGTATAATTGCGAGTTATTCAATTTTCAAGATTTATATTTTAAGAGTTTGTAATTTTCATTTTTTTTTTTGGAATAGTTCAATTTTGAAGATTGGCAATTGAAAATTCTTTATTTTCCAAGATTTACAATGGAGATTCATTAATTTGGAATGTTTGCTGTTTAAAATGATGTAATTTTTAGGGTTTTTTTGGAATAGTTCAATTTTGAAACTGTACAAATAAGAATTCTACAATTTTGAGGAATTAAAATTCAATTCTATTTTACGTAATTTTATTCAAGTTATTTTGAACGTGTTTTTGAAATATGTAGTTCAATTTTTAAGATTGAAAATTGAAATTTATTCAGCTTTATAGATTTGTAATTGGAAATGTAACAAGTTACTATATTTACGGAGCAACTGTTGATGTAATTACTTCTTTTTTTTAAGGAACTTTCCCAATACTGCATCTATGAACTTAAAATGATCCTTAAGTCCGATAAAAATCATTGTTATGTCGATTTAGCATGATGAAAATTTGATTTTCCAATTTAAGTTTGAGAATTTTCGTTCAATTAAAACAATTTCAAGTGAAAACAGAATTTTATAAGATGTCAAACTGACGTACACTAATGAACTGTCAAACTGGATGGCAGAAATAAATATCAAGGGACAAAAGTACGCAATAAGTGAGCGAAAATGTACGAGCTTCAAGGTCGACAGACAGACCATTGTACTTTATTATAGTTTATCTTTTAAAAAATTATTACATTCAAAGAAGTATTACGTAACATTTCCCCCATCGTAACAGATCCATAAAAGCTTCTTTTGAACCCTCCCTTCTCCCTAAGTACGTTATGTAATATATGTACAACTCCTAATGGAATGTCCTAGTGGGTGTGATTTAGTGTGACCGATACGATCAGGTGGTGAGCAAGTATGAAATTAGTGGGCGTGGTTGAAGGTTAAATAAAGATTGAATGTTTAGAAGGGGGTATAGGACTCAAATTTTCTACAAATAATGATGTACTTGCAGTAAATATATTCTGTAGAGTTCCTCATAGAGGGAACACTGCGCTTCTCATGGACATGTTTAGTACACGTGACAATTGGACCTAGCCAGAATATGTCCTGAGAGGATGGTTAGTGTCTATGGTTGGGGGTTATTTACAGAAATCGATATTGACTACGACTGATGGGAGGTACCAATTGGCGTCGTTGAGCTGCTGTTAGGGGACTGTACCAAAAAATTGATTAGATGGGTATGTATAATGTGCGTGGTTAGTATAAGTGACAATTGGACCTGGTTAGAATATATTCTGGGAGAATGGTTAGTATCTATGGTAGGAAGATCTCTACAGGAAATGAAATTAGCAATGGCAAGTGGGAGGTGCCAGGGGGTGTGTGACAGTTTGAGATATACGTTCAACTGATGTTGGAACATAAGACCAGTGTGTATGTTTAAAGTTTCTTTAAGACTGAATCTTGCATTTGACTATTGTGTGGCTACAGTGGGCGTCATTAGTAAAGTTTCTTCATAGAGTAACTACTGGAAATGTGGGCTACGTCTGAATGGTGGTACCAATGGGCGAGGGTGAGCTGTTGGTAAGGGATTGGATCAAAAACATGATTAGATAGATATGTTTAATAGGCATCGTTAGTATACGTGACAAATGGAGCTGGTCAGCATAAATCCTGCAAGGATAGCTAGTGTCTGTGGCTGAAAGGTTCCTACGGAAAATGATATTAGCAGTGTCTGGTGGGAGGTGCCAGTAAATACGATCAGCTGGTGTTGGAACATGAGGCAAGTGGATATGTTAAAAGTTTCTATACGATCAAATATTGTTATTGAGTGTTGTGTGGCTGGTATTGAGCCAGTAGGTATGCTTGAAGTTTCTATAAGATTGAATGTCATATTTGAATATACTGTGGCTGCAGTACGCATTTTTTGAGACGTTCCTTCATAAAGTAATTACTAGACATGTCTCATGAGCGTGGTTAGAAGTCATTAGTGGACCTAGTTAGAATGGGAGGATAATTCGTGACTATGATTGGGGGATATCTACAGAAATCGATATTAGCTATACTGATAGGAGGCCCAATCTATGTGGTTGAGCTGTTGGTAGGAGACTGTATCAACAAATTGATTAGATGGGTGTGTACAATAGGCGTGGATTGTATAAGTGCCAACGCGACCTGGTCAGAATATATTCTGGGAGGGTGGTTAGTGTCTATGGTAAAAAGATTTCTACGAAAAATGATGTTGGCAATGACTGTTGGGAGGTGCCAGTGGGTGCGACTTAGTTTGACAGATACGTTCAACTGATGTTGGAACATGAGACCAGTGTGTGTGGTATGTTCAAAGTTTCTTTAAGATTGAATGTTGTACTTGACTATTGTGTGGCTACAGTAGGCATCTCTGGTGAAGCTTCTTCATAGAGTAACTACTGGAAATGTCTCACTGTGGTTACAAGAAGTGACTATTATACATGGTAAAAATATATTCTGGGAGGATGGTTAGTGTCTATGGTAGGTGAATTCCTACGGTAAATGTTATTAACATTGATTGATTGGTGAGAGGTATCAGCTAGAGGAGTCTAGTGGACCTTGTCAGAATATATTCCTGAGAGGATAGTTAGTATCTATGGTTGGGGGATTTCTGCAGAAATTGATATTGACCACTAATTGGTGGTGCTAATGGGCGTTGTTGAGCTATTGGGAGGGGACTGGATTAACAAAGTGATTAGACTGGCATGTCTTATGGGCGTGAGAAACTTAGTAGGCGTTTGCTTTTGCAAGAAGTGTGTATTTCAGCTCCTGTAGTTGTTTCTTTTAACTCCTATGGGGCCACAGTTGTCAAATTTGAATATCTTCTGGTAATTATAAAGTACGAATACTTAAATTTAAGACATCCGGCTTCATAGAAATTCACTTTCCATAAGCGGAAACTATCTGAGCGACAAATCGACAATATAATGATAATCGATCTAGTTGAAAGGCCGATCTGGTTCGGATAACTGGTTTCCTCCAAACTTTCGGAGAATTTAGTGCCGCAAAAAGCGTTCGCCGCGGACGATATACGAGATTACATGAATGAAGGGACGGGTGAGGTGTAGAATCCCCGCAAAACATGTCGTGGCTGAATCTGACACATTCTGCACTTGGTGCCTGCAGCTGTACACAGAATGAGTACGTGGGTTGAAGGTGGTACAGGTCGAGACTCGAGGGTTTCAAAGGGGAAATCTAGATGCTTACTTAGTGACACACACAATGTTTTGCCATAGTGGGTTCAACTTCTCACTCGTAGTGTATTAAGCCTCGTCGTGTGTCAGTGCAGCGTCCTTGGATGACAAAAGCAAACGAAACATTACGTCTGCCCATTTCTTCTTCGCGTTGAACGACAAAGAACTTTGAAGGGAAGAAATTCGATTGGCTAATTGGTCTTCTCTGTAACCAACTTAGAGGAATGTGACTTGTTTTTTAAAGTAACTTAAGATTATATTGGAATTCAAAAAATCAAAGTCAGATAAGAAATCGAAATAAGAGACTGAAAGGGGCCTTTTTTCTAATCCGTTGAAGGCAGATGCAGGTGCTTATAGTTTAACAATTTTTCCTGAAAATTTACCTAGTTCCTTTAACAAGTCATTTCTTAAAAGAAGAAGGAAGTTTTAACATTGTATTATTAAGGGTGAGCCCGGCCAGTTCTTTTGATAAACAGGTTTGCTCAAGGCTATTATCTCAGCATATGTGTTATATTCGGTGTCGTAAGTTTGTGTAGGAATCGAAAAGAAGGGAAGATCATAGCTTTTTGTAAAAATTATTTAATTCGAAAGAATGTTCATAGTTTGTTGCGTTTGTTACGAAGAACCTTTCAAAAATCCAAATTCTCACCCTCAAAATAATCAGACAATACATTTGAGGGTATAAATGACATTCAAAAATTGAAAAAACTACTGGAGATGGAAATGTAACAGTCAAGAATTTTAAAGCACTATCTGAAAATCTGGTACATTTCTATGCTTCCTGATTATGCTTAATCACTACCGTGAATTTCCCGAGGTTTGTCTCAATTTTACTGCTTTGAAATTTATTGAACGATGCTCAGAAACATAAATTGAATGTCTAAAACGGAGCAAGGGATTAGGAAGCCGCGTCTTTGCATCTAAAGGTCAAGTGGCTAACCTCGTTAATAAAACAATGTTTAGTTGCTTATACTTCCGAACCATGTAAATTATAGAAACCTGAGTATTTGTATTTTCAATGATTTCTTTCGTATTTAAATGCTCTGAATTAAAAAAATATATATTATTACTGAAATCGACTGGCTAAAATTATTATGATTCATATACATTAAACAAAGAAGATACATTGAAACATGCCAATGTGAGGTTCTCTGATAAAGTATAAAATATTGATCAGTCCTGGAAAGAAAAATGTAAGAGAAATAAACGATTCTTTTATGATGCACCATTAGAGTTGAGCTTCTGAAAAATATGGACCACGCACCTTGTAAAAAAAATTAAAGAAAAATTGTTGCGACAACAGATCCGTTATCTCAGCGGACTTGAAAAATATTGCACTGCGGTTATGTTATGCCACGTTAATTCAATCCCCTTCGTTCTTGTCGCAATTCGGAAGACCGGAGGGTGGAGTTTATGTGAAGTCAACCCAAAGAAAAGCAGGAAGAGATATTTTGCTATCCCCTGAAGCAAAGTGATTAATTGAGCAACGTTATGTTATGGAAGAACAGTTTTTTTCAAAGTTTTTCAAAGTTTCCATATTCTACAATTATATTAAAATATCGCATATGAATAAGGAGCCGTCCATCAACTACGTTACCAATTTTGGGCTATCTTTACCCCCCCCCCCCCTCGTTGACAATCGTAGTTTAGTCTTCTCCCCATTATTTAAATTAACGTAGCCGTTCAGTTGCCAATATGCTAATTATTCGTTTGAATAAATTCAATGTTGATACCATATTAAATTCAATATAAAACGCTTTATATTCCTAAGATTTCAAGTCGAGAGGTATTGCATTTTCAACCGAATAATTGAATTTTCAACCAAATGGTCAAATTTTGTAGAAAAAAGGATTTGAACTCAATCAGAACAGTTGCATTTTCAACCAAGTAGATGAATTTTCAAGCCAAAAAGATAAATTTCTTAGTCGGAAGTTGAATTTTTAACTCGAATAGTCGAATTTTCAACAGGAAAGTTTTTGGCAAGTTGAATTCAACAAAAAAAGACGAATTTTCAGCGAAAGAGCTTATTTATCAAGGTAAAAGTTGAAAGTTTCGGAAAATAGTTGGCTTCTTAACCGGAAAAGATGGATTTTCAACAAGATGAATTTTCTATCCGAAAAGATGAATTTTCCAAAAAATGCGTTAATCTCCTACCAAATACTTAAATTTCCAACTTATAAAGGATGAATTTATTTTCATCCAACAATGAAATATATAATTTAGTTAATAATGCAACAATTAATTTTAAAACTAATAAAAAAGTTATTTTGAACGAAATAGTTAAATTTTCAACAAAAAAGATGAATTTGTAACCAAATTGTTATATTTTCAACCAAAAAGATGAATTTTTAATCAACAAGATTAATTTTTTACCAAAAAAGATGAAATTTTCAACAAAATTGTTGAGTTTTGAAAGCAAAGAGGCGAATTATCTGCAAAACAGATAAATTTTCAACCCGATAATATGATTTTTCAACAAGAAAGTTGATTTTTTACCATATGGTTAAGTTGTTAAGTAGATAGTTCAATTTGTAACGACAAAAGATGAAACTTTTAACATAATGATTAGCTTTCTACCAAAAGAGACGAATTTTCAACAAAATACATGAATTTTCAACGAAGAAGATGGATTTTGAACTAGAAAAGAACAGCTTTAAATTAAAAGTATCGACTTCCAACTAGAAATAAAATAGTCAGATTTTCAAATAGGAAAATCAATTCTCAACAAAAGAAAGACGAATTTTTAACAAAATAGATAAATTTTCAACCAAAGAGATGCATTTTCAAAAAAAAAGTTCAACATTGAACAAAAGAGTTGAATTTTCATCCAAAAACATGATTCTTTAATAAAAGAGGGTAATTTTCTACCAAAAAAGAAAAAACGAATTATAATAAAAATACATGAATTCTCAACCGAATAGTTAAATTTGCAACGAAAAAATATAAGTTTTCAATTGAAAATGAAATAGTCATATTTTCGATTAAAAAAATTGGTTTTCAAAAAAAAAAATGAAACGAATTTGCAACACAATACTTAAATTTTCAGCCAGAAAGATAAATTCTAAACCAAAAAAATAAATTTCCAACAAAGTAGTTCAACTTTCAACTGAGCAGTTGAATTTGCAACCAAAAAAGGTGAAGTTTTAAAGAAATAGTTTCATTTTCAATAAGATAATTAACTTTTCAACCAAACAGTAGAATGTTCAACTAATCGAGATAAATTCACAACTAAAAATATAATAGTACACATCTAAATCAGAATGAAATTAACTTTTAACCAAAAATAGTTAGATTCTCTAATCCAGTTTTATTAATTCAGTTCACATTTAGGCGAAAAACGAGAAAAAGGGAAAAACGAGGAAAAAGGAAAAGTTTCTTGAAAAAAGAGTAAAAAAGAAGAATTCTTTAAAAAAGGGGAAAGAGTGTGAAGTTTGAAATACAAAAGTGATTTTCAAAATTATTAGGTTATTATTGAACTGTACCGTGACAGGACCATCTCTCAAAAAATTCGCAAACTTTGCCAGAATTTTTCATCAGAAAACGTATTAAACGTTATCCAAATTCGTAACGTTACCTCCACTGACCCCCCCCCCCCCCCCTATGTTACCAACCGCAGTTTTTGGCGAGACAATTTCCACCCCTAAAATTGTTAACGTAATTTCTGGATGGGCCCTTATGCAAGAGTAGATTTTTTCAAATATTCTTAAAGTTTACATACACTACAATGATATTAAAATATCGCACGTGAACAAGTGGATAAAATAAAAGAGTTTTTACTTCATGTAATCAATTTATCTGGACTGTAATATTTCGTTTATGACATTCGTAAGCCTGAGAATGAAGAATGAATCTACCTATCGAGTATCAAAGTGATTGAATCAACTTGCTCAAAGTTATGAATTATTGAAAAGCGATAGGGACCTCTTTGTAGAGAATCAGTAATAATTCATGATCTCTCTTCAATATTTCTGCCCCATATGAAATTATTATTGCATGCAAAATATCACTGATTTACTAAATTATGGACGTAATATGAGATAGCATGAATGAATACAGGCAATTTAGACTCTCTACTGAATGTCGTCCTTGTTCCATGAATCAGACAATTATTCGCTCTATTAATGTCACATGTCACGGACGTACCTTGAACCTCTTATAACGAAAACAGATTCTTCAATGACATCATCTTGCTAAATGAAATTTTAAAAGATATTAAATATTATTTTCAAGCGATCAAATTGAAATCGGACATGTTGTACATACAGTTCTAGCTTTAAAAACTTGTCCCTAGGGATTTTTATTAACAACACCGCCCTTCTCAGCTCTCAAAACTTGTCCCAGGGCATTTATATGACCTGCGCCGGCCTTTCAACTCTCAAAAATTGTCCCTAGGTATTTTTATGACCATCACCGCTCTTTGAACTCTCACAACTTGCGCCTGGGTATTTTTATCACATGCGCCGACATTCCCAACTTTTAAACGTTGTCCCTAGGCATTCTTATGACCATCGCCGTCCTTTCAATTCTCAAAACTTTGCCCTGAGCATTTTCATACACACCGCCGTCCTTTCCAACTATTGAAATTTGTCTCTAGATATTCTCATGTCAACCATCGCCACTTCCAACCCTTGAAGCTCATCTCTAGGAATTTTTATGACTACCGTCACTCTCTTAATTCTCGAAACTTGCACCAGAGGCATTTTTGTAACCAGCGCCGCACTTCCAAACTTTTAAAACAGGTTCCTAGGCATTTTCATGACCACCGCTATCCTTTCCAAATATTAAAACCTGTCACTAGGTATCTTTCTGAACACCGCCGCTATTTTCAACTCCAAAAACTTGTTCCTAGGAATTCTTATGACTACCGCTACAGTTTCAACTCTCAGAACTTGCTTCTGGTCATTTTTATGATTACCGCCACCCTTTCCAACTATTAAAACTTGTCACTAGGTATTTTTATGACCACCACCGCTATTTTCAACTCCAAAAGCTTGTTCCTAAGCATTCTTACGACTACCGCTGTATTTTCGACTCTAAAAACCTACTCCTGGGTATTTTTATGACCACCGCAGCCCTGTAAAACTCTCGTAACAGATTCCTAGGCATTTTAATGAACACCGCAACACTTTCCAACTATTAAAATTTGTTTCAAGGTACTTTTATGAAAACCAACGCCATTCCAACTCTCAAGACCTGTCCCTAGACATTTTTATGACTAACGCCACCATTTTAATTCCAAAAATTTGCTGAAGGACATTTTCGTAACCACTGCCGCCCTTTTAAACTTTCATTACAGGTTCACAGGCAGTTTGATGACAACCACTGCCCTTTCCAACTATTAAATCTTGTCACTAGGTATTTTTATGACCACCGCTGCTATTTTCAACTCCCCAAACTTGCTGCTAGGGATTTTTATGACTACAACTGAATTTGCAACTCTTAAAGCTTGCTCCTGGATATTTTTATGACCACTTTTCGAACTCACATAACCGATTCCTAGACATTTTTATGACTACCACTGGCCTTTCCAAGTGTCAGAACTAGTCTCTATGTATTTTTATGACCACCATCGCAATTTTCAACTCCCGAAACTTGTCCTTTGGCATTTTCATAACTACCACCGCCCTATAAAACTCTCAGAACTTGTCCACATGGATTTCTATGACACATTTCGCTATTAACAACTCACTAAACTTGTTCCTAGACATTTTTGCGAGAATTGCCGCCTTGTACATCTTTCAAAACTTGTCCATATGCATTTTTATGACCACCGTCACCCTTTTCGCATCTTGAAAGTCCCAACGCATTTTTATGACAATCGCCACCCTTTCCAAATGTTAAAACTTTCCATACACATTTCTATGACCACAGCTATGATCAACGTCGCCAGTTTAAGTCCTCAAATCATGTCTCTAAGTATTTTTGTGGCAACTGTCACCCTTTATAACTCCGCAAACTTGTTCGCAATCATTTCTATGGCCACCTTCGCCCTTTGAAACTCTCAAAACTTGTCCCCTTGGATTTTTATTATCATTGTTGACCTTTCCATCTCTCAAACTTGTCCCGAAGCATTTTTGTGAATACTGCTGCCATTTAACACTCTCTAAAATTGGCCCCGGGAATTTTTATGACCATTACTGCCCTTTCCAAATCTTAATTTATGTCTCTAGGAATTTTTATGACTACCACTGCCATTCCCACCTTCCGGAACTTGTCTCTAGTCTTTTTTATGCCTACCGACCCTCTTTTGATTCTCAAAACTTGCCTCAGGGCGTTTTTATAAACACCGCCGCCCTTTTAAACTCTCATAACAGGTTCCTATTCACTTTCATGACCATCGCCCTTATTTTTGAGTACTCAAATTTGTCCTTAGTCTTTTGAATGATCACCTCCTCCCTTTCTCATTCTGAAAACTTATCCGTAGGAATTTTTATGACCATTGTTGACATTTTCAACTCCCAAAATGGTCTCTAGGCATTTGTGTGATTACTGCCGTCATTTAACACTCTCAAAAGTTGTCCGCATGTATTTTTATGACCACCACCTCCCTTTATATCTCTGAAAACTTGTCCATAGGCATTTTTATGCCCGTTTGAGTCTTAAAACATGCCCTTGGGAATTTTCGTGACAAGCGCCGCCCTTGCCGACTCTAAGAACTTCTCCCTACCCATTTAATAGACAACTTCACCCTTAAGGGCCTTCGAAATCATGGGGAAATTCTAAATGTAAAACTGAGTCCAAACGAAGAAGCCATTTTGTCTACTTTTTTGCATACATAATCTCAAGCGTAAGGAGATTTGCGGACCAGGCCGTTTTTTTCGGAAAAAATTATATTTTTTATGTGATAATCGAATAAAAAATGCAATAAGGAGATCCGACGTTCGAACTGGACAATACTTTCCCGAAAATCGATCCAAACTCGAAATGCGTAGAAATTCAAAATAAAAAATATGTGGTT
>JAUMHM010000078.1:12745170-12760037 GCA_032362435.1 Melikaiella ostensackeni
TTTACCGTTAAATCTTTTTCTCTTATATACTCTTCGAAAGCCCTCATCATCAGACTCATCCCTGTTTCATCATCCGCTACTAGATCTACATTGTCAGCGGATGCTAGTGAATACAGTTTTTCTGTTCTCAATATTGTTCACGCTTTTTCTTTCCTCTTCATCTTTTTCTCTCTCTTTCATGGCCTTCCATAAAATCCCTCCCGTTCACGGAGACAAATGCTGCTTCAAAATCCACAAACAGTGCAACTAGTATCCCTTTCTTCTGTCCCAAGTTCCTATTGACTAGAAAATTAAGCACGTAAATATTATCTGTGGTCACCATCCCTTTCCAAAGACTGGTTTGGTTATGTAATATACATCGATTTTCTTCCACCTGTCTTTTCAGCCTCTTCCTATCCTCCATTTCTCTTTTCCTCCATTTTCTTACACTCTCCTTCATCCTGTCTCTACTATTCCTGCATTCTTCGTCGCACCCACCTCTCCTAACCTCCTCTCCATCTCCTTTTGATCTCACCTCCCCCTTTATCTTATCAATCACTTTTTTAAGTTTTTCTGGTAGCATGTCGACTCATTTCTCTTGCATACTCCCTACCTCCTCGTTTTCCATTTTTTCCCTAAATTCTCTTAACTTATTTTCCCCCAACTACCACTTTTCAATTTCCTCTCCCTCACTGCTTTCCTCTTCTCCCTACCTCAATTTGGTCCTCCACATCTCAATGTCACTATGACCGGAAAGTGCTTGGAGCCTATCTCATTGCCCACTTCCATTCTAACCATCAGCTTTCTTATTCATTCTTCTATCAGAATGTCATTTATTACAGTGACCCCTTTATCTGTGAATATCGTTTCCCCTTCTCCATGCCCCTTGGTATTGTCGTTACAAATAAACCATTCCGCTTCTCCCAACAAGTCCAGAGGCCTCATGCCCTTTCGATTCATTTCCCTATGTTACGCTTTTCTCATGAGAACGTCCTCTCATCCGTCCCACATCCCTCCTCATTGTTCACTGTTCAATGCATTTAGGTCCCCCCTTATGAGTACTAACCCCTCATCCTTTTTCTCTTTCATTTCTTCATCATTTTTTATCCTCCCTCTGATCCTTCTCACCTGTGCACGCGCACAACAGCCACAATCACTTTTCCCACTTTTATTCTTCTCACCATTATTCTTTCCTTTTCTTCCGTATCCTCTTTCTTTTCTTCCTCCACCACTATTTTCATTCTTACCCCTGACATTATGCCACCCATACCTTTCCGTTTTACGTGATCCTTTCTCGCTGCTTACATCTTCCATACATATACTTCCGGTGGAATTCTTTTCATGCATTTCCCCTTCTTCTCGTCCACCCACTTTTTGCTCATCATTATCACATTCCGCTTTTGCATTTCTCAATCAGTCTCAGACGCAACCGTTCATTCTCCTTATGCATACTCGCCCCATATTCTTTTGCTTCTCCAATCGCACTACGTCTTTCAATTTATGTTCATTCCTTATTTTCAGTTTGCTCATTATCTCCTAATACTTTCATTTCCCTTTTCTTGACCATTCATTCTCTCTTTGCTTGTTCTCGATGCTTCCCAATTTAATCCAAGCCTTATTCTTCTCCCCTTTCCATATTTCGTCCCTTTCTTCCCATTTCTGTCTCATTTTTCTTACGTCCTCCCTAACCTCCCTCCTTGCCTCTTCATATCAACCAGTCTTTCCTAAGCCTTCTTTTATAAGATCTTCCAACCTATCGAGCATATCTCCTTTCTTCCCATCTTACTTTAATTCTCACTTTTTCAGAATTGAAAATTGGATTTCTTATCACCGTCCAAAGTTGGAGAAACTGGCACCTTGAGCAAAAAAAATTTCTTTTACATTTTCTCGGCAACTAATTAAATTTCCAATCAAACTTCTCAGGATTCAGTTCAGCACTGATTGGTCTCAAAAGTATTTTCTCATTGTTTTTAAATTAAAAATTCGATTTTTGAGAACGCTTTTCTTCTTTCCTGTAAAATCGTGTAAATGTGATTTGGGCCCTTATGGCATGCTTTCCTTCAATTGAATAATTACTGTATCCCCTATTTATTTTCAAATTAAGTTGCATTATGTTTTTTCTTGAGGGGAACATGAAAGTGGTTAGCAGTAAAACATGTTGGTATGCGTATAATGAAGGTGAACAAAGTTTGAGCAACTCTCCTTTACATTTTAGAGATGGAGAAAGTAGGAAGGGCGTAAAGCACCTTCAAAGCGATCGAGAGAGAACGCGAATGGAATTGAGACATAAAGAAAGATGAAAGTAACAGTGTGAGGAAGAGAAAGGTGGAATGGCAATGGGAAAACGAAAGACAAAGACACAAGCAGACATTCATTTGAAATACTTCCCGAACTTTCCTGCATCTGGAATATTATTGAATTATGAAAACAGTTTCATGAACTTCGCACGTTTCCAGCTTTCGTAATATTAAATTTTACTGCAGGGTATTATACTGACATTAAATATCGGAAAATAAGGTCCCTAGAGATTTTCAGGAAATTTATTTCCTAATGACACTGAAGTTGAGTTAAAATGCATTTAACTTCTTGTGCTGGTAATTGGAACAAAACCTGTTATCTAATTACGACAAAGAGACAAAAGTTCTAAAAAAGTATCTTCTTTCATTTATACAAGTTTAAATTTATGTTCCAAAAAGTCTAAAAACAATTCTGGCATGGTTCAAGAAATTTGACGTAACATTTTTTTAAATGCAGTAATTAAAAAATTAGAAAGTGAAATAATGTAACGAAGTAGAGAGAAGTGAAAATATTAATTTTTCAAACCTGTTTTTGAGGTACATATGTCTTACAGTTCATTTATTGTATCAAGATGACCCTTTCTTGGCAGAGAGGTTAAGAAAACAGAGGGATGGAAATTTTTCAAGTTTTGAAAATTAAAAACTTTTTTTGAAGTTGGAAAGATGAAAGATTTACTTTTTCCAGGGTCATTTTAAATAAATTGGAGACCTCACGCTGATAGTATCTTCCAAAAAAAATTGGAGACTCTTAGAGGAAGAGAAAAATATAATCAAAGAAGAATAATCGCATGAAATTAAGCTAATGAAACTCTGATTTCAAGTATTCTGCAAAGATAAGGCAAATCTTTGAAATTGAATTCCTGCTTCACTAATTTCAGAGAAATTAAAAATTTTCTTCCAAACATGATAAATACGATTTTATAGTGTTTCCAAATCCTGGGAATTTCTACATACTTTGATTATTTAAAAATAAATTAGAGTCTGATAAAACGGACGCTCATATCTCAATTATTCTTCAATGAAAGAATTGATCCACGTCTAATTTTTTTTAAATTTTATCAGCTTGAATTATTATCACATGAGACAAATTTATTGCTTAAATGCATTTTGAACTTGAGTTGCCTAAATTGAAATGTTTTTGTTTATTGAAAGGTTTTTTCAATTAAGAATAATTTGTCGATTTAAGAGTGTACTTTCATACCCAATGATTAGATCCTTGGATTTTTTTCCAAGAATTTCGTAGTTCAATTTGATGGTTGGACGTTAAGGAAGAATTTAAATAAAACACGTCAGATTTTTAAATTTTCTTCAGTCGAAGTATTTTTAACGCTGAATCCTATGCGCACCTTACTTCTGCGATAGCTCAAACGGTTCTCGAGATAATCTCAAAAAACGAAGAAAACACATTGAATAATAGGTTTTTCAAGAGCATTATTCTGAGCAAAATGTCAACTGTTTTCTATTCAGATAGGGGTCATATTCTTATTTTCTAACGGAGAAATGATCTAAAAATTGTTTATAGTTGCAGCATTGACTCTTTACAAGATACATGACATAGAATCCATCCCTTTCTGTTCGAATAAGAAATGAACGTCAAATTCATTAGAAATTCTCAAAAACTGAATTTAAATTGAATTTCAGTGAATAAAAAAAAATTAACTGAATTCAAGAGAATTTCCATGAATTCATACGAATTCAGGGTAATTGAAGAAATTTCTGAAATGCAGGATAACTCATGGAATACCAAGCTATTTCTAGAGATTTCAAGCGAATTTCAGGGAATTTAATATAATTAAAGCAAATTCAAGAAAATTTAGGAGAATTCGAGGACCTACAAGCGAACTCGAGAAACTTACTTTCAAAGAAATTCCAATGAATTCAACAGAATTCGAGTACAATTATTCCCCACAAAAACCTTAAATAGTCCAATTCTTAACAGGACAGAAAGAGGTGGTTTTCATGGAATGTATTTTGTGAAGAGTCAGTGCTGCAACTTTAAATGGTTTTTAGATTTTTGCTCTTTGAAGAAATGGCTATTATCTGAATAAGAAGGAGTTAGTATTCGCCCAGTATAATATTCTTGAAAAAACCTCTTTTTGAAACGTTTTTTCTCAATTTTTTGCTATTATCTCGAGGACTGTTTGAGCTATCGCTAAAGTAATATACGCAGAGGATTTAGTGTTAAAAAATGCATGCAATTTTTGTAATATTTTATGTCAACAAATTTTATAAATCCATTTATACAACGATATGTGATTTTTTGGAAAAGAAATTCACACAGAAAAACTCAAAAACCTGACTTGTAGGCGAAAACAGAGGTCGGATTCGAATTCAGCACCAGAAACTACTTTGGAAATGACCCCTTCAATTTCATAGACCCTTTTTGTGACGGAGTTACCGGTAAGAGGGGGGCGGGTCAGATAGCGTTCAAAGGAGGGAGTTGGAGAGGGTGAATGTGAGAAAGAGAAAGAGAGGGGGAAAACGCATGAATGAGGACGTCGTGCGCCGTAGTGGAGCTGTCAGGTCGACAAATCCAATGGGTGCGTGTGAGAGCAAAGTGTGACGATGAGTGGGATGTCACCGCCTAATTGATGCGTCGATTTCTGTAAAGAAGGAAGAAAAGGGGTAAGGGGAACCAGCCGAGTACATCTGGAATGCCAACCGTATCAGCGGAACGGGTTAGCTGGAATGCCAAATTACATGCAAATGAAAGAATTTAGAGGATGAAAGTAGACAGAAGGGTTATGTGAATATGGTTAGTATTTTATTCTTGCGAATTCAAGATACAGCGAACTGCGGACCAGAGCGGATGACCATCCCTGGTAACGAAGGAAGAGCTTACAGCGGATACCAGCCGTTAGTCTTCCTACTCAGAGCGGATACCAGCCCTGATCGTTCTGCCGTTTCAAAAAAAAGGTGGGGATGAGGTGGCCCCAACCATCGCCCCCTCTTGTGAGATCTAATGCACGTGAGCGGGCGGTTCGCGCCGTGAAGCTGCGGCAGCGGCTTTGTCGCTCAGATCTGCTCGAAGAATGATAGGGCTGGATGAAGTTGTTATGCGCTGCCCTTACGGCATTATTGACACAATCTGAGAGAAATTTGATATAACAGAAAGTTGAAGTAACGTTTACATGTGTGGGAAAAAAAACCCGCAAGCGGGAAAAAACCACAAGCTTTCGTTTCGTCGTGAAACACGCGTCCTTGTGCCCGAATGGCCTAGCGAGAGTCGCGAGAAGCTGAGCGGAGTGGGAGGAATCGAATGGAGGGAGATGCGTGCGTCGGCTCTCGTCTACACCCAGTCCTGCCACTCTGCCGGTGGAAGGAAGAAAAGTACCTTCCTCATTCTGACATGGACATTCCTACGTACGTAGGTATGTCCACAACAGGGCAAAGAAAGTTTTTCTTCCTTTTCCGCGTCAGGCGTGTTTCAGATAGTCTCTCTCTCTCTTGCATCAATCAGTCTTAATATTAAAAATAGCTAATATCTCAAATGGTTGTCTACAAATGAATGAATGCCGTTTGCAAGAGGTTTCTTATATTAATATTAAAACTCTCGCTCTATGTGATCCGCGTATAACAAATTGAACTGGAAGTTATTCGATTTCAGACTTTTTCGACTTCAAAATTTTCAACCAATAAGTTTTACGAACTCTAATATGGTATAATTTTTAAAGATTTGTCTTCAAAATATTAAGAAAGTCGAAATTGTTTTTCTATGCAATTTTTCCATTACCTTTTGTGTTACGAATAAGTATTATAACAAAAAGACTAAAAAAATTAAAGCAAAAATGTCAAGATCATTTTTGTTCACCCTGATTCACAATTAACTCAAACAAAAGAAATACAACTCTTTTCCGTCAACTTTAATTAATCATAGTTTGTAATATTGCATATATTTTCTGAACAGAAATAGTATCATATATTTTTTTCTTTTTGCAGAAATCTGTTAAAAATTATGTAGACGTTGATGTATCTTTCACGTATCGCACTAAAGACTGCACAAAATTAAGGTCACTATACATTATACAAATACATTAAATTTCTCTCGTCTAATTCAATTACTCTCTTCAATTTATTGTTGTCCATTTTAGATTTATTGATGCCTTCTCAATTTTAAAAGAGAATATGGATGAATCCAATAAATTATGCGAGGAACAAATATCGAGCACAGCAGTCCAGAAACTAATGTAAATTGAAATTTCATGTTATAAGATTAATGTTATGGTTTAATCAGTGAAAACCGTTACTGAATTAATTTACAAAACCACTTTCAATTGATTCTTCTGTAAAAGGTACAGTACCATCCAGGAGTATGAGGAGACCTACAAAACTAGCGATTAACAACGTGCACTCACTTCTCGCATCAAATGTTCAAAACAAAATGAGATAGAATAATTTATAAAAAAAATTGTGAAGGTTATTGAATTTCGTGTCAGATGAGCCCTTTTAGAATTTTTTTGATGAATACAGACAAAAGGAGGAGGACAATATGAGGACACCTACAAAACTAGAGATTAAAGACACGCACTCACTTCTCGCATGATATGTACGGAACAAAATGAGATAGGATAATTTGTTAAAGAGGGCTACAAAAGTTATGAAATTCCACGTCAAATGAGCCCTGCTTGAAGTATATGTATATAGGAAATGCTTTATTTTGGCTACTCGGGCCTAAAAATAAGCAGACCATGTCTACTACATCAGTGATTACGTATATTTACTATATTTACAACAAATGTGCTTTCTATATCAATCTTATACTAATTATAACTATAACTTTACAACATTAGGCAAACGACATTTTTCTTTCTTAGCTTACCGCTTCGACTTCTGAAGCATCGCTAATTGCCCTAGTGACTCGCTTTAACGCGTGGTCTCAACGCATCGCCTTAATTCCCTTAGCCATTTCACCACCTCTACTTTCCCTTTTTTATAGGGAATCTTTTCCATTGCCATACTCATATCCACTACTCCTGTGTTTCCATATCTCACACGTGCAATCAATTTCTGACTG
This sequence comes from Melikaiella ostensackeni, assembly GCA_032362435.1. NCBI lineage: Eukaryota > Metazoa > Arthropoda > Insecta > Hymenoptera > Cynipidae > Melikaiella > Melikaiella ostensackeni. The sequence continues at coordinate 12,752,461 of JAUMHM010000078.1, forward strand.
TCTCTTTCTCCCTTCTCTGCAGATATATTGATTTTCCTTCTACTCTTATCCATTTATATTTTTCATTTTACCTAGCTTCTCCAACTTCGTTTTTTATTCCTTGATTTATTACTTGTTTATCCCTTCCCATTGAATCGCGCTGCACCTTCATTTCACTGTGCATTTCCTTAACCCGCTCTTTTGATCAACCAGGACCTGTTTAAATAACTGTCCCTTTCTTTAATTCCTTTATTCTCCCCCCTTACTCTCCCAGCCCTCTATATTAGTGATCACGTAATCTATAACTGAAGACGAGTTGTTTCTTACATACGTGAACTCCCCTTCTTCGCCTTCTTTCATATTACCATTAGGCATATACCACCTCCTTTCTCCTACCATCTCTAATAGTTGCCTATCCTTGTTCACTCTCTGATCTTTCGAGTTCCTTACCCTTTCTACTTAACCCAAGAACGTTTTACCTTTCCGTCCTATTCCTGCATTAATCCCCCCCCTTGATATTAATATCTCTTCTTCCTCCTCCTTGATAAACTTCTCTATATCATTTCTCATCTCTTTCATTCCTCTCTGGTTGTTTATTGTCACTATTCTGTGCTATTTCCCTCTTCTTTAACTCTCCTTTCTTGTCCCTCGCGTATCGCTCCTTTTAACCTTTCCCCTTCTTCTAAATTCGTTATATCCCCAGTTATGATTCTTCCACTTGCTCTACTTTTTTCCTTATCTTTAGTAGCGCTTTGTAGTAGCACCCATCTAAAGTTACTCAATAAATTACTTTTTATACTTTCCCAGTCTTTTTCCTCGATCCAAGTTTCGGCAAACTCTACAACATCAAATTTTTCTACAAAATTCCAAAAATCGCTGTCTCTCTAACCTTTCTGTGTCCTCATCCTGAACATCACATTCCCACTGAATACTTACTTTTTGGTATCCTACCCTCACTGTCTTACCTTTTTTCCTCTCTTCCTTTGCTACTTCCCTTATTTACCGTTGAATCTCACTTTGGCTTGGCTTCCCAAAAGTCAGAACTTAAATCGGTCTTTCTCTCTCATTAACTCAGTCTCTATTCATTAAAAATATTTTGAACATGGCTTAATTGACGCAGAATCGAATGAGGTTTTCAACGCTTATTCATAAATTATTCTCTCTTATTTTGTTCCGAACATATCACGCGAGAAGTGAGTGCATGTTTTTTATCACTAGTTTTGTAGGTGTCACTCCTGGACGATACTGTCACTTATTGATAGCTAATAATATTTAAATAAGAAGATAATTCTGATGATTTTGAAATTCTGAAGTCTTCGCCTAAATTCCTACTCTTACTGTCTTTATATTGCAGAAGCAGCAACGAAACTTTCGACGTTATGATCATAGAACAATTGTGGTTTCAATGTTATTATGCCTTGGTGAAACGATATAACTTTCCCATTCTAATAGGGTTCTTGAGTGTCGGAAATTTACCATACGCTATGGATTCTGTAGGTAGGTAATTATAATCGCAATTAAAAACAAATAATTAGCATTAAACTCTTATGAAATAACTGTTGTTGGAAAGATAGAGAAGGAAATTAAAGTGCATTTCAAATTTGAATTAGTCAAAATCAAGAGGTTCTCAATAAATGTTGACTGTTCCAAATAATATGAATTGTACGACCGGCAAATCAGGCAGAACTAACTGATCACTCTAGTCAATTTTTTCCGCGCTTAAATAATTCATTCTGCATGACAAACATGTTTACTTAATTGAATGAGTCAAATTTCGACTGATTTTAATTCAGATACCTTCTTCTTCTTTATTTATAATGCGTCCTCTCATAACCTCTGTTTCTTTACATTTTTATTACATCCTTTTCAAATCGCTTATTACATAATTATTTAAATATCTCATTATCTTATTCTCTAATTAGTCTGACTTAAACATAAAATTTCTATTTCTTGAAAGTTTATCATGTCTGAGCGAACTGATTCATGCTTTCCTTTCTCACTTTCCCACACTTCCTTATTCTTCTTCTTTAACTCCTCTAGCTTTTTCTACCTCCTTCATCTATTCTTCTCCCAGTCCCTCCTACCCCTAAACTTTCTTACCATTCTCTTGGTATCCTCCCTTCAAGTCCTTTCCTCTCATACAACCATCCCATACATGCTCCCATGTCTCCTCTACCCATTAACATACTCTGCATTGTCTCTTTTCATCCATCTCCCAATATATTTATTCTTTTACTTCATTTCCCAGTCTCCATCTGACTACTGTTGTCCACCTTTCTCCGCACATCCTCTTTCTAAATATTTTGAAAATGTTTCTCTTTTTATCACCTTATACCTTTTATCGTATCTTGATTTCCCTATCCTCACCCATGTATCTATAACCTGACTTTCTCTATCCATTTTTCCAATTCCTTATTGTCTATATTTCCTCCTTCTTCTATCCCCCTATCTCTGGAAAACTCTTCTTTCTTCTTCCCATCGCGTTGATTTTACGGCTCTCTTTCCTATCTCTCCCACCTCTTTCTAACATTTTATCGCGAACTCCCCTTTCTCAGTTTCTCCTCGAATTCCCACGCCTTCTTTCATGCCCTCTTTCTTATTTTATATCTTTGAGCCTTCTTTCTCAACACATAATCCGGAGTTCTTCAGTTTCCCCCTAATGCCCATCAATTCCATTACATCCTTTATCTTTTCATCTTACCATCTTGCTGTCCATTTTTTCTTTTTCATTCCGCTTTCTAAACCTCTTTATCTTTGTTTTATCCGTATTGAGTCTCGATTTTTTCCTATCCAAGTATTTTTGTAACTCCGTAATTAAACCCGACATTTCTTTCCCATTCTTCACCAACATCACTATCTCATCCACATATGACAGCGTATATATCTTTTCTTCCCCTAGCCTTGTTCCTCCACATCCTTTTTTCCTCATCTCCTCTTCGAAATGTGAAATTAATATATTAAACAGAAGCGTTCTCAGACGACAACCCTGCCTCACATCTCTGGTCAACCAAAAACCATCTCCTATTTGCTCTCCCGCCCTAAACTTACGTTTTGTCTATCTTATTATCTCTGCTACTCTCTTCCGTTAACCTTCTTTTATCCCCTTTCCCCCCTTATCTTTATCTATCTCTTCCCTGCCCAATGAGTCATACGCTGCTTTCAAATCGACAAATATTGCTTTCATGCTCCCTTTCTGTCTTTTCATCCTCCTATGTATAATATAATTTGGCACGTAAATATTATCTATCACCCCCACACTCCTCTCTGATTCGGTAAAGTTTTTTTTCTTCTATTTCTTTTCTCAACCTATCGGATACTATTATCACGTATGTCTTATATAATGTCATCAACGTCAGCACCCTATACTCTTTAACCTCTTTCCCTTTGCCCTATTTTACTATTAGTAACACTGTCCCTTCTTTCCAAATTTCTGATAAGCCCTCCCCTCTCCATACTTTTTTCACATTAAACACGCCCACGCCTTCAATTCCTTTCCCCCATATCTCCATACTTTATTCGGGATTTCATCTGTACCAGCTGCCTTTTCCTCTTTCAGTAACCCTATTGCTCTTGCTATTTCTTCCCTTGTGATATTCTCCTCTCCGGCCTTTTTCTTTCCATCTTTCTCTCTTTTCGTGATTTGCTTTTCCACTCCTCCTGACAATTAAATAAAACATTTTTTACATTCTGACATTTCAATCTCCTGATTAACTCTTTATTTCTATCACACAACTCATTATACTCTTTCTTCCTTCTCCTGTGTTCATCTGCACTGCTCTTCCCGTTTCTCTATTCCCCTAATTCCTTTCTTAGTTCCTTTTTCTTCTCCAAACATTCCTCATCCCAGCCACCTCTTTTTCCCCTTTTGCTGAATTCTTTCTTTACTGTATCCTATAATATTCTTTTTACTTCTCTTATCACTATTTTCATCTCTTCGTTCACATTTCCATCTCCCACTTTCACCATTTCTGTCTTTTCCCTAGATTCTTATGATCCCTCTGTTGACTATTTACCTTTTTCTACTCTTTTTTCTTTTTTATTTTTTTTAACTGTTTTCCGTTTATCTCTTTTCCCCATCTCTACTCTCACTATTAGTAGATGATCCAAGTCTACGTATTCCACTTTCTCTAACCTCCTTATGTTCTCCCTTACCCCTTTTTCAACAATAACATATTCTATTACTGTTCCTTTTTCCACCCGTATGAAGGTACTCTCCTTCCTCACCTTTCTATATATTCCCGTTTAAGATGAACTATCCAGAACTCCTCCAATGAATTCAGTAATTTCCTTCCCTCTTCATTTACCACTTTGTCTTTGGAATTCCTCCCAGTCCCATCCCCAAAAACTTGAATACATAATTTAATGTTTCTAATTGGATGTTGTTTTATTTAAGGAAATCCAGATGATTCACTATTAAATCCTGATATGGCATATTCATTTAGTGACAAAATGTCATTAAACGAAAGAATTTGGAATGTGCTTTATACAACATGGACTAGATTGTATTACAAATTTGTTCATTTACGGCGTGCACAAAAAATAGCTGAAAAAATTTGGCTCGGGACATCAGTATTTGAAATTGAGAGAAACTTTAGTCTAGTGATTCTTGGAAATAACCACATCTTTGGATATCCAAAACCATTATTACCGAATATCATAGAAGTTCATAGCTTGCAGATAGGTGACGATCCTGGAGATTTGCCGCAAGTACGAATTTTGTTACTAACTTCAAATTAAGCTTGTTCATTAAGCCATTCTAGAGCCATTTTTTAGCCAAAGTCCGTTTACTCTTTCAGTTTTTAAAGCATGAGATTTTTAATTTTTATTTATAATTTATTTATACACTCGAACCCCCATATAAGCCCATCCGGTTTGCACCTTCCTGGAACTGCAGGCCAACTGCTGGCCCCCGCAGTTTCTCAGCTCGCGGAGCGAGAGATGGTGTTCAACCAAGCGTGAAGGACCAGCAGCGTATAGATAAAGGCGCAGTGCGCGTGTACTCAGGTTCGAACTCACATTCGGAGATTGCGTAATATTAGGAAATGTTTCAAACGTCCATGATTGTCTACGTTTCGAGGGATCCGGTTCAAGCCCAAGGCCAGGGCAAAGCAACTCCCGAAACTGGACTTATATCGGGGTTTGAGTGTATCCTCTCTCAACTATCCATTAGCTGCCTTTCGCTATATCTTTTTCCAGTTTCTTAAATTCTATATTTCCTCCTTCTCCTATCCCTCGATCTCTGAAAAACTCTTCCCTAATTTTTCTTCGAATTTCACGCCCTCTTTTTAGCCCTTGCTCTTTATGTATATATTATATGTATGTATATATATATATATTATCAAGCATTCGAGGAAAATTATGAATGTAAAACTAAGAGCGTTTGCTTTAAACAAAAAGCCCTCCTTTGTAATGCTCTAGTAACGTATTTTCTGATCGGTGTTCATAAGAAAATTTAATTTCAGGAGATGCAAGAGTTTCTGGACAACGCGACTGAAGGAGCCATCTATTTCTCTTTGGGCTCAAATTTGCAGACAAGCCAGCTACCGAACAATGCTTTGACAGCCTTGTGCGATGCACTCAGCTCAGTGAAGCAGAGAGTTCTATGGAAACATAGCGGAAATCTGTCCGTTCAATCGAAAAACATCAAATTTGTAAAATGGGTGCCTCAACAAGCAGTTTTAGGTTCGATATTTGATCTTGTAATTTTCCGAGACTTCTTTTTCTTTTTATATTATTTCACGATCTTTGGATAAAATACACCCCCCCCCCCTTCATATCAGCCCCCTGCGCTCGCTTCGTGTGCACGAACCCCCAAAACAGTTACATATATTATTGCTCATACATTTTTTTACAGGTTGCCATTAGAAATACATAAAAATAACTTTTATTGTTAAAAAAAATTGAGAGGATCCCTCTTAAAAATTATTTCATTTTCCCTGGAGAAGGGTAATCCCTGATGAACGATTTATTATTTTTTCTGTTTTTTGCCATTTTTTACAATTGTTTTTTAATAATATTAATTTGAGTTTGATAAACATTAACTTTTTAATTGAAAGTTATTAAAAATGAATTATTCATTCATTCTACTTACCTATTTTAATTATTTAATTGCATAGGGGCCCCCTTTAAAAGTCATATTATTTTTCCTGGAAAGGGGGAACCCCCGATGTACGGTTTCTTCTTTTGCATGTTTTTCAACATTTTTTCACAATTGTTTTTTTATCTTATTAATTTTAATTTAATTAATATTAATTTTTACAGAAAAAAAGTTAATAAGAATGAATCATTTATTTATTTTATTCATTTATTTGAATTAATTTTATTCCAAAGTATTATTGCTGAAGTCCATGTCAAGTGACCACAAAAACTTTCGTGCTTAAATAGGATTTGCGCGTAACTCTGTGTAATCAGTCCTTTAGTAGTGAAGGAAAACCACAATGAATATTTTTGGAAAATTCCAAGAAATGTCAAAAATATGGGACTTTGAAGTTTCTTGTACCTTTCTTTTGGAAATATCATATCTTTGGTTCTAATTAACCGATTTGGCTTTTTAAGGTCTCATTTATTTGTAATAAGACGTACTGTTATATAAAAAAATCGCAAAAAAAGTTGACTTTTTTGCAAACTTAGAAAACAAAAATCACTTTTTTGAAAATACTACTTTTTAACTTTTTCATTCTTTGCCGAATGAAGGTCTACAGGTGCTTTACAAGTTTTGTAAATTTCATTGTGGGCCAGCTAGTAGTTTAGGGGAGAAAAATTCAAACGCAACGTCCTGCATGACGAAGCTTTGCGGGATAGCGTCGAGGCCGCCTGCTGCGGCGCTGCGTTGCCAGTTCTGTTCGCGTTTCGCATTGTTGTCACATTGTCGCGATACACACTTGTTTTTCGCTTGTGTTTACACTCGCAAAAAATAAGCGTGAACCTAAATGGTGAATCGGCATGCATCACATTAGCGTTTTTTTCACAGACTTGACTACTTCGTGAAGTACGAGTGGCGAAACGAGTTCGTTTTACTTGATATTCTTGATATTAGCTGAAACTAATCATCATGTAATTCGGCTCATGACGATTGAATTATTTTTACGAGTATTCTCAATCAGTGTTCAATTGTTGCTTGTTTATAGGTACAGAATACCGTCGGCTGTATTCACACCAGCGTTTTAAGATTTGGTTCTTTAATTATCGATAAATATTTATTTCTTTGTATTCTGCATTTTTTACTCAAATGTCAGTTCGTTTAAAAATGACTTTCAGTGAACAATGTTACAATCCTTTTGGCAAAACTGATCATATTTTTATGCGAAAAAAACTGAGAAATGTTCCACAAAGTATTTTTGACAAATTTCCACTGCTTACCAAATAGGATATTGATTGCGATGAGTGCCGTAAAAAATTATCTCAAGAAAAACTCCTTGTGCTTTCACTAAAACCGCAGATAATGATTTTAACTTAAATGAAGATGAAATCGACAGGGATGTCGATACTGATTCTTCTTCTCTCAGTGATATTAAAATGTCAAATGTAGACAAAAGACAAGCCATTTCATCACTAAATACACTGTTGTGAATTCTCAGAGGTGAAAGGATAGATTTTCT
>JAUMHM010000078.1:12761025-12773393 GCA_032362435.1 Melikaiella ostensackeni
AGCCCTGAAGAAGTGAACTGCAATGTTCACGAAACGTCGGCAAGATTCGTAGTTTTGCACACGATTGAAACCTGAAATAACTCCTTTCATCATAATGAATCATCGTGAAAGCATTAAATCTATTAGCCTCTTCCTATCTCGAAGACAAAACTGCAGAAGGTTGGTGCCCTCCTTAGTACACAACACAATCCGATCATAACTTCTCCGATCCTGGCTTTGTTTTCATACTTTGCTTCGATGTCTGAAGTTTGGTGGCACAGGTGTTATGAATGAACATACCACCTTATGACGATTTAGCTGCCTAGTTTGCACATGATTTTATTCTTATGGAAAACATTTTTCGCATCAAGTTGGTAGTCGGTTAGACTTTAAATAATAAGCAACACAAATAATGATGTAGCTTTGGATAGGATTGACATTTCTGTTGATGGAAGACATACTCTCCGAAAAGTTTCAGGCGATGAATGGAGACTGGATGTTTGAAATTCTTGAGTTACAAATGATATTAAGGAAAGGGGATTGTGGGACACAATGCGCGTAAGCAAGCTAAACATTTTATGTTTACCGGAAACGAAGAAAAGAGATGCGAGATAAGAAAGACGGAAGATGGACTCGAACAGTGGTCAGGAGTGGATAATGAATCACATGTTAGAGAAGGGGTCGATGTGATTACGAATGGAAGAGCAAAACAGCACGTCAAAAGGTACGAATATGTATCTCCTAGATTATCATGGGCTAGGATTAAAGTCGGAATCAGAAGGCTATTTATTATAGCATGCTACGCTCCAGTTTATGGTGGCCGTAGTGATGTGAAAGTTATCTTTTGAGAGTCGTCGAGTGTTATTCTAGGTACTTGCGATCCTAGTGAGAGAATCATCCTACGCGGAGATATAAATAGCTGGGTTGGTATTCAACGCGAAAATACGGACAGGGTACTTGGTCACTTCGGAGAGCTAAGAACAAGCGCTAATGGGGAGAAATTGATAAGTTTATGATTAAGAAAGGGTTGTTTATTACAAATACTTAGTTCAGACAAAAAAGTAACCACGTTCAAATTGGTGCAGAGGTGAAAGCCACGGTATGATTGACTTTATTGAAGCGGATGAGAAACTGGTAGGGCTGGTAGGAGATACAAGAGATATGAGAGGCTCTGAATCAGGAACGGATCACTACCTCAGAGTTTTAAAAATGAATCTTGTTCAAGAATGGAGATGAAAAATTGATAATCAACCGAAGCAGACGCGAGTAAAACTGAAGAATTTGCAGAAGCTAGCAATATAAATTAACAGAAGACCATTATAGAGAAGACTGAAAGACGGAATTAGGCAATAAAAGTGTAGAGGGTGCGTGGATAATACTACGGAATAGCATCCTCAAGAATACATCTCATCTGTAGGAAGAAAAACTGAAAATGCTTGATGGAATGATGAAATCCGCGTGGCTGTAAACGAGAAAAAGCCTTCGTTCTTGAAAACGCTGAGAATGGAAGGTGTCAGCAATGAACAGAGGTCAAGCTACGGGGCATAACAACTGTGACACAGAAGTGGATACGTTATACAATACTGCTGTAGGTGGCGAAAGAAGAATCGATATCCGCGACATCATATCAGTAATTAACAAACCAAAGAATGATAAGGCTGCTGGTGTAGATAACATCACCCTTAAATCGATTAAGAGCGGTGGCGGACATTTGTTCGTATGGATGAACGAATTTATGAGTATGTGTACCGAGAACAGTGCAGATCCAAATGATTGAAGAAAGGCGATTACCGTTCCGCTCTACAAGGACAAGGGTGATTAAGATGATTGTAGCAATTATAGAGCGATTAGCTGACTAAGTACCGTGAGCAACATATTTACCAAAATACTTATTGGTAAGGTGATGGGTATAAGTAAAGAAAAAATCTGGAAGATCCATTGTGGATTTATGCCAGGATGATCATATGCGGATCAAGTATTTATCTTGAGACAGATATAGAAAAAAGTTTGAGAGTAAACAAAAAAGTTTTCGGTACATTTGTTGATCTGGAAACTGCTTTCGTTGAGGTGAAAGGAACTAAGCTTTAGGAAGTCCAGAAAGAGTATGGAGTGATTGGTTAGCTTCTAAGAGCAATAAAAACAATATAAATAGTAGTAAAGAGAGTGTCAAAGTAAATAGACAACCGAGCGATTGGTTTGATATTGAGCAGGGCGTTAGGCAAGGATTTGTTATGTTCTCATGGATTTTCAATATATATATTAACAAGTGTCTAAGAATAGCTCTCTTAGACGAAGAAGGTGTTGATCTCGGGACAGATAAAGTGCGTGAGCTGGCGTTTGCAGCTGATAAGATTGTTACGGCAGAATCAGTCCATGATTTGCAGAGAAGCATGAGCAGACTAGATACCAGCACAAAGAGTATGAGTCTTGAGATTAACGCGAATGAAACAAAAATTACTGTTTCTGAAAGAAGGGATGAGAAAACAGTATGCAACATTGCCTTAAATGAAAAGAGGATAGAACAAGCTGATGATTTCGTGTATCTTGTGTTATACTTATATAAGTTGATTCATGCTGATTGGTGAGATTGAGATGGACTTAACATTCAATTAGATTCGATAAAAGTGATTTCCAGCGGACTACATGATCATTGTCCTACATGCATTCGCCACACACATTCATACAACATTTTTGACACAATTCCAACATCCTTATACTCGTATGTTACCTTCGGATCGCCGCAAGTCATGAAGAGGGATTGTTTAATCACGTGTATTTCCCATTCCCATTTAGTTTTAGTCCTTTGATCACATATGAGTAAAAACTCATGGATATACACTCACTCCTGGATATAAATCCAGTATTCAATTCGTACAGTTGTGCAGGTTGATAGTAATCAGCAGACTTTCGTATACCAATCAAGAAAGGTAGCCCATATAAAAAAGAAGAACTATGCTTACGCACACACGGTTGACATTGTTCAATTACTAATTGAACACTTTACTGTGATGATGTAGTCGCATGTAGTCGCATTTATTATTTTGGAAATTGATTAAGAAGATAAGTAACGGAAGTACTAGAACTGAGTTTATCTAAATCAAGAATGCTGATGGTAAAATGGTATGGAATTCGGACAATGTGAAATACGGTATGAGTGATTTTTTCAAGAAATTGTATGGAGGTCAAGCTACGGAGCATAACAACCGTGACTCTGGAGAGGATACGTTAGACAATCCCTTTGCGTTGTAGGTGGCGAAAGAAAAATATATCGACATTATATTCATGATTAAGAAACTAAAGAATGGTATGGCTGCTGCTGCGGATGGTATCACAACTGAAATATTTAAGAGCGGTGGCAGATATTTCTTTGTGTGGCTGAACAAATTTATGAATATGTTTTCTGTGAACGGTGGTATGGGTCTTAAGATTCAGGTGGATGAAACAATAATTATTGTATTTGAAAGGAGGGGTGAGAAAATAGTATACAACATTGCCTCAAACGAAGAAAGGATAGAACAATTTACTGCTAGCGGAAAGATCGATGAAGAGATATCCAGACATATAAACGAGAGCAGAAATATTATCGGCAGTGTCTGAGCCATTACGAGAAATAAAATGTAATAAGTGAACCTAAAGTTGCAATATATAATTCTGTGCTTGCACACCCACTGTGCTGTATGTAAGCGAGACCTGGACGTAACAAGAAAATGATAGGATGAAGTGAACGCGGTTGGCATGCAATTCCTGCAGAATATGTGCGGTAAAATGCTAATGGACAAATTCAGTAATGAGTGGGTTCTCAAAAAATGCGGTGCAGAAGAGACGTTGATTGACAAGAGTGAAAGAAATTTTCTCAGAAAGTTTGGTCATGTTGAGAGAATGAATGAAGGACGCTTAAGGAAGCAAGTGTATTTAGGTAAGATGAGTGGTAGCGTACCCAGAGGTAGACTAAAGAAAGAATGGTTGGAGTGTATGAATGAGACTCTAAAGGGAAGAGTTATAAAGAGTCGTAGAAACACAAGAGCTTGCATAAAAAGCCGTACGGATTTAAAATGCAGAAAGTATATGTGATTGATAGAGTGATTGATCAGCGGCCCGTGTCGGAGCGGTATTGTGGGACGAGTGTGTCATTTGAATAAGCAACACGCGACTTCTAGATTGAGTCAAAGCCCATCCCTTCTCCTACACATCCCTAACTTACCCTTACCATATAAATTTCTTGATCCCTGGTAGTGCAACGAGGCTAGAATCGAATGAGTTTCGCTTACCACAGAAGGGATTTGGTCGAGTGGTATAATAATGAATGAATAAAATATTTTTTCACAGAAAACTGTATCTAATGTCTTATTTAAAATTTCCATCCTGTCTCATAATGACGCAAAAATATTGCGAAGCTTTGATTAGCTAATTAAGTTGGTACGATAGACTTCTAGATTGCGGATGGCGAAACGGAATCTTCTATTAAATCTGATCAAGATGACTCAAATAAGAATCTTCGATGAAAATTGTACAAAACTATATGAAATTACTGTTATTTCCATCAACCCTCAAAAAATTTTCTCTTTGCGCAGCACACAAGAATACAAAAGTTTACATGATGCAAGGAGGTCTTCAATCAATGCAGGAAGCTGTCCATTATGCTGTCCCCTTAATAGCCATCCCGTTCTTCGGTGATCAGAATTTCAATACCCGTAAAATCCTAGATTCCAAAATTGGCCTTTCGCTGCACGTCGATACAATGACAAATTGGACAATTGTACACGCTTTGAAAGAAATTCTAGAGAACCCGATGTAAGCTATACGACTTTGAAAGAAATCTTACTTTATCTTCTTCTGAAACAGACAGAAAAAAGCTAGGCTTGTTTTGAGAATAAAATTCGGCTTCTTTGAAACGCAGCAAAATCTAGCCAAAAAGGTTTCGAATTGAGACTTCATAAAAGACTCTCAAGTTAAGTTTAATTATCCTCCTAATTTGAGACTGATTTCCGCTTTAATTTGAGACCTATATTCAAAACGATAGACAAATTTTCAATATCAGTTTCAAACTAATTGCATGATATAAAGTGTTGTCCATCTTTATTTTCAGATAAAAACTTGCAAAGTGAAATCATAACACCTGCAAGCGAGAAGTAAAAATTATTCCTTCCAAATTCGAAACTTAGGTTACGCTTCACTTGAAATCACAAAATATGATTATGAACTGCCACGTCAAAAACAATTAACAATTTACATTGCAGTCTAAATTTAAATCTATTCTGAAATTTTAGAACTTCAAATAAGACCTTGAAAATGGAAGAAGTAGCAAAAATAGGTCCAGCTTCTTTCTATGTCCTGTTTCTGAATTTCATGACTTTTCCAGATTTCCCAGGTTTAACTTTTAAAAAATTCCAGGTCAACTTTCTAAAATATCCAGTCAATTCTATTTACTTCTAGCACATTCTACTGGTTGAAAACTAATTTACTAATAAATTTTTGTGCAATTATTAATCAATCCAAACCCTGATGAAAAAAATTTTTACGACAAAACACAACGTTCTATGAAAATGTTTTTACACATGATTATAGAAAATGATAAATTTTGTAATAGTTCGGCATGCAAAACTACAAATTTGTATGAAAAATCAAGAATTTAGATGAATAATTATGAAGTTCTATGATTTTTTGTCAAAGATAAAAAGTTTCTTCAAACAATGATGAAAATCTACAACAACAAAACGTAATCTTAATTCTTCATATCTTTTTGTAAAAAATTGCAACTGTTTACAAAGATTTAAGAGTAATTACACCTTTGTAGAGAATTTTACCAAAATAGGGGAGAGGAGGGTAAATTGTCGCAGATCATTCAAGATTTCAGAATATTTTCGTTGCAAGTTCATTTATAGGATTTTTTCGGTAACTTTTGGTTAATTTCAGAGCAATTGAATTCGAGTAATGAATAAGTAATATTTTTCATTAACATGACTAATCAAACACTTTTATAATATTTGATCTTTGGGCTCATGATTAGGATAAATATTTTCGTCAAATAAATGAGCCTTCTATGCGAATAGTATTTAATTAATGCAAATCGTATTCCAGGTTTTGTGCTGGTTTAAGTTGTTAAACACCACCATGTGTTACCTTTAAATTGACTTCAAATTGAAATGACTTTTCACAACTGAGCAGTGCAATTTAAATTTAAGTTATGTAATTCAATTAGCTATTAATATAATGTAATATCAGACAATGATAATGTTATGCCAAATCACCGGAAGTGACGCGTAACTATAACTAACTAACATTAACCTATTTTTTGTATTCTTAATTGAAAAATCTTTATTCTACTATAGCCAAGATATCAAGCTACCCAAGACACATTTTTCCATTATTACGGTTGTATATTTTTCTTTTAAATTCAATTTTTCTTTTAGGTATGATGACATACTCTCCTCTCCCCTATACATCTGGAAAACTATATGTAGATTTTCAAATTTTTTCTTAAATGATTAAAAATTTCTTCACGTAATTATGAATAAATAGAATTCTCAACGAATGAATGGGAAAATCTATTACTCTGAAATGAAGGTTTAGTTTTTAATAATTTTTAATAGGTTTTTGAAAGGAATTATAGATTTCATCAAAATTTGATGAATATGTAGCTACATATTTCTATGAAAAATTATTAAAATAGAAAACCTCAAATCAATCATTTTCTACAATTTTATATGAAAACGTTACCTTCGTAGAACGCTGCAGTTTTTCATAAACAATTGTTCCAGAGTAGGGTCGATCTAAACAATACTTACTAATATCATTATCAAAGTTTGAAGAATTCGGAAATTGAAATTTTATTATTTTTATCCATAGAAAAATCAGTTTGTATCAGTTTGCAAATTTAAAATTCGTCATTAAGTACTAAAATAATTGATCAGACTTTGAAGTACCGTAGAATTACCTAACGTCGGACATGTATTTTTCTTGGCTTTATAATTAACTTCTTACGTCATGTATAATTCTGAACTCCATATTTTTATTGTTCTTATACTACTTGGTTATGTAGAAGCAAAAAAAATGGCTGTCCGGAGTTTGGACTGATTTCCGAAGTTAGATGATTCTACGGTTGGTGCGAATAAAAAAGACCATTCATTTTTTTTATGCCATGACTTATCCGGGCTTTCCAGAATTTTTTTTAAATTCCATGACTTTTCCAGGTATTTCAGGTCTTACAATAACTCCGTGAAATAAACTCATAACTGTATTTGTCATTTCTCTCTTTAAAATCAGGTCATATCTATTAAAACAGCGTATTTTAAAATAGAATTTTATACTTTGCCAGGTACTCGACTAATATCAGAGAGATGTCAGCCATGATAAAGGACGAGAAGATTAAACCAATAGACAAGGCAGTCTGGAATATAGAACATTTACTTAAATTTCCTAAAGCTCCTCATTTTCGTTATCATGGAAGAGATATCACTTCATTAGAATATTATGGCACCATAATCACCATTGTTTCCTTTCCTGCTTTACTTATAACGATTATAGCTTGTGCCGTTCGTAAGGCTTACATATACTTCTTCATCACGAGAAATCGGAGTATTAATGTAATTAAAGAAAAATATTTCATTAAGGAGGATTAATTTGAATTTTCTATACAATGTAATAAGAAAATTAATTGAAACTGTCAGTAAAATAATATTTTAATGATGCAATGAATGGAAGAATGTTGAATAAAAGACTTTGTAGAATATTAAGAATAGTGAAGACTGGTACATACTGGATAATGAGAATTTTCGCATAATAGAAACGTATCAGTACATTCTTATTTTTTTTACAAGAAGTATAATCAAACTTCTTGTAAAAAATGATTGAAGTTTATCCATCTTATTCCGAAGGGTTAATTGCTCCGAACTGTCTACTGTGACGGAATTTTCCGCAAGGTCAACTCCTTTTCAGTTCTTCCAGGGCTAAAGTTACTGAATTTTCCGTGACTCTAGTCCTAGCGCTATACTTGACTGGGTTAGTCGTACGGAAAATTCCGTATCTTATTCAATCGCGTGTAGACCCATGCAACCCTTTGCGATCCCATGCAATCTTTCACAATCGCTTGTGATCCGGCCTTATGAAAAACTATTAGTTTGTGTTTCGTGTGGTCTATAATGGTTTTCCTATAATGAATTTCTTACAATTTTTTCGAAACTCTAGAAAAATCATTATGAGAAAGTCCATATGAGAATAAATAATTTGAGAATATTGAAAGAATTCATGCAAAACATAGGGAAACTACAAACGAATGAATTATTTGTTTAATTAACGTCGAATTTCAAATTATTTTAAGGATTTCAATAGGATTCAAAAGATTTCAAGGAATTTTACAGAGTTCCAAAAGGTTTAAAGGATTTCAAATACGTCAATGGGTTTCAACAAATTTCAAGGACTTCCATTGATCTTAAGGTTTTTAGAAGGATTTTATGAGATTACCAAAAATTTCAACTACTTTTGAAGGGTTTGAAAAATTTATTGAATCTCCAAGGATTTCAAGGGATTTCAAAGATTTCTAGAGACATAAACGATTATTGTATTAAAATTCATGGGATTCGTAGAGATTCCAAAATTTTCAAGGGATTTTAAAGTATCTCTAGGCATTCTACAAGATTCAAAGTATTTTATTGATTTTCCCAGGATTTGAAAGATTTCAAGGGATTTCAGATTTCTAGTGATTTGAACGGTTTTTTTCGAGAACTTTGATGAATAAGATTCATTTTATTTATATGGCGAAGATATTTAAGGGTTACTAGAGAATTCAAAGCAAAAGTTTCGGAGGATTTTACGGTATTTCAAGGAGTTTCGCAAGATTTGAAGGATTTTGTTAATTCTCCAAGGATTTCAAGGGATTCTAAAGATTTCTTGTTATTTGAACGGAATAATTTCTACTCACTTCAATGGATTTATACGACTCCCGAAGATTTCAAGGCATTTTAAGGGATTTCAACGAATTTCTAGAGAACCTTAGAAAATAAATTAAATGTCATTCAAAGGATTTCAGGTCATTTTGAAGG
The DNA here is from genome assembly GCA_032362435.1 of Melikaiella ostensackeni. Taxonomy (NCBI): domain Eukaryota; kingdom Metazoa; phylum Arthropoda; class Insecta; order Hymenoptera; family Cynipidae; genus Melikaiella; species Melikaiella ostensackeni. The sequence continues at coordinate 12,770,043 of JAUMHM010000078.1, forward strand.
ATTCCAGAAAATTTCAAGTGATTTAATGAATTTCGACGGATTCCAAAAAAATTTGCAAGATTTTCAGAGATTTCTATAAATTTTAATGGATTTCTAGATAACTAAATTTTAAGGCATTCCTGGGATCAGGTATTTCAAGAAGTTTCTCAAGATTTGATCGATTTTATTAAATCTTGAAGGATTTCAAGGGATATAAAAGATTTATAGTTATTTGAACGTTTTTTTTAAAGAATTGTAATTGAACGAATTTCTGGAGAACCATGGGGAATGAATTGAATTTTATTTCAAAGGATTTCGAGAATTTCAAGCGATATTAAATAATAATAAAAATTTCAAAGGACTTCAAAAACTTTATTTTTAAATATTTCGAGGAATTCCAAGAGATTTCAAAAACTTCAAGGGATGTCAAAGAATTTCATAGGATTGCCAAAGATTTCTATAAATTAAAAAGAATTTCACAAGATTTAAGGGGCTTTATAGGACGTTCAACTATTTCAAAGATTTTAGGAGAATTTACAAATTTCAAAGAATTTCTAAAGAACTTTAGGGAATAAATTTAATTAATTTCACTTTCAAGGGATTTCAAATGATTTATACAGATTTCTAACTATTTCAAAGATTTCAGAGGTGTCAAAGATTTCAAAAGAATACAACAGGGGTTAGAAGTTCTCAAGGGATATATCTACGGATTTAAAAAATGTCAAAGATATTGATAGATTTTGAGAGAATTCACAGATTTTTGATGTGCAAAGATTATTGGTGCAAAATTGCTATTTTTGTGTAATAGAGATTATGAGTAGTCAAAAATAAATCGTTCCCCTGTAGTTACTCTCTTATTTACATTTATTCCTTCAGTACTTTTCTATTATTTATTCCATTGCCCATTATCCTATAATTGTTTTCTATGTAATCATGTTTTGGAATGAATTTCCTATAATCCATCGAATGTTTTGAAATTTCATGCATTATCTTCAAATCACATATATATGCAATCTTTTGCAATCCCATGCAATCTTCCAACCTTGCAATTTATCGTGCACCAAAAATCCAAGTAATCAGCCCCTCAAGAAAATATGAAGAATATGGGAGACTGGTACTATTTTTCGTAAAAAAAATTCTTAAAGTTTATTAATCTTATTCCTACTATGTGAAAAAATAGGCATTACCCGGTGTGTACGTAGTCATAATATGAACCACCCTCCCCTACCATAGAACAGATCCATTAAAGACGATACAGTTCATCGATTAACAATTCTAAATTTCAAACCATTTACATTTTTTTATTTTTCATCATATTGTGCTGCCTCTGGTGGTACATTGCTAAACAAAATTCATGTTCTACAATCCAACTCCTGCATGAACAACTCAGATGTCGCCACGATATCATTCTTAAATTTTTTTAGCAATTGATAATCTATCTACCAAGGATAATGTGATAATAATAAGATAAATGAAGCTGCAAACGGATACAAAGTTTTAAAAATCATTAAAGTTCATTAATCTTATTCCTAAAATGACAAAATACGCATTATCAAGTGTGTACCACCCTCTCCTGACTAGAAAAAAAGTCCATTGAATACGACGCAGTCAATCGATTAACATCTCTAAATTTGACATCATTCAAAACTTTTTATTTTTTATAATACTGTGCTAACTCTGGTGGTACAGAGCTAAACAAAATTCATGTTCTACAATCCAACTGCTACATGAACAACTCAGATGTCACCACTATATTATTCTCATTTTTTTTTTAGCAAGTCGTAATTTATCTACCAAAGGTTATTTAGTAATAACATATTAAGTGAAGTTGCAAAGGGTTACAAAATTTCAAAAAATATTAAAGGTCTTTTATGTTATTCCTACTATGTGAAAAAGTAGGCACTATCCAGTGTGAACCACCCTTCCCTCACCGTAGAAAAAGTCCATTGAATTCGATACAGTCAATAGATTAACAATTCTGAATTTGAAACGTTTACATTGCATGGTACATTGCTAAACAAAATTTACGTTCTTCAATCCAACTCCTGCATGAACAACTCAGATGTCGCCACTATATTATTTTCGCCTTTTTTCAGCAAGTTATAATTTATCTATCAAAGATAATGTAGTAATAATAAGTCAAGTGAAGCTACAAACAGTTACAAATTTTTTAAAATTATTAAAATATTAAAATTCATTAATCTTATTCCTACAATCAAAAAATAACCATTATGCAGTGTGTACAACCCTCCCCCAAGTGTAGAAAAAGTCCATTGAATATGATACGGTTATTAGATTAGCAATTTGATATTTAAAAGCATTTTTAAATTTTTTATTCTTAAAATTTTTATTATACTGGACTTCCCCTTGTGGTACGTTCCTGAGCAAAATTCACGTTCTTCAATTCAGCTTCTGACTACACAATCCAGATGTCGCCTCTATTTCATTCACGACCTTATTCAGCAAGGGATAATTTATCTACCAAAGATAATGTAGTAATAAATTTCAATATGATATATCCTTGTATTAAATTGATATAATATAAATATATATAAAATATAAATTCAAATAATCCTAAATAGAGAATCGACATATTGAAAAGTAAATTTCAATATGTTCTATCATTCAAAATCAGCACAAATTCCTCGAAATCCCTTAAAATCTTTTATACTATTCGCAAATATTTTGGAACTCCATTTATTCTTCTGAAATCTTACAAAATTCTCTCAAATCCGTGGATATAATTTGGGATTTTTCGAAAACTCTTAAAATCCCTTGAAACACCCGTAAAATCATCGAAACCGTTTTAAGTATCTCAGAATCCGTTAAAATGCCTTAAATTTCTCTGAAATTCTATGAAATCTTCACAATTCATTTAAAATTCCTTGACATCCTTCGAAATTCGTGAAAGTACTTTGATATCTCTTAAAATTCTTTAAGATCCCTTTGGAATCCTGTAACTTTAGTTGAAATATTTCAAAATCTCTCAAAAACCCTTGAAAACCTCTGGATTTCATGCGAGTCGGTGAAATATATTTAAATCCTTGAAATCTTCGAAATCCCTTTGAAATTCAATGAAATTTTTTTAATCCCTGGAATCTTCCCGAATCTCTTTAGATGCGTCAAGATATTTCAAAATCCATTAAAATATCTTAAAAGCCATACAAATTCCTCGATATCCTTAAAATCCTTTAAAATATTTAGAAATCTTTTAGAATTCTTTTTAATCTTTCGAAATCTTTGAAAATCCTCCAAAGTCTGTGGATATAATTAGTAGTTTTTTTTAATATCTTAAAAGCAAAAGAGGTATGTAAGGATAGGGATGTATGGAGAGCAATTGTTTATAAGAAGAAGAGTGATGCCTGAAACGAA
>JAUMHM010000078.1:12776852-12797956 GCA_032362435.1 Melikaiella ostensackeni
AAACTGTTTATGACTTAGCATAATTCATAAAGATTAATACTAAATGAGCCTTAATTTAAAAACATTCTCTCAAACACCTTGTAAGAATATTACATAACTATTCATTTATTATTTATTGTAGCAGCAACCATTTATTTATTTTTATTATTATATATTATATATAAAAATATCATAAAATCTATAATAAGCCTAAGTGGACAGAGGAGCGGGGGGGGGGCAAAAGTCCACGTTTGTCCACAAGGAGGGCGGGGAGGGGGTTAAAATTGATAAAAAATTGTGTCTCATGTGACAATCACATTTCTGTGGATTTGATAAATGGAACACTTATTTAAACATTTTTAATAGTATTTTTCATAAAATTAATTCTGTGCGAGTGCAAGAAACACATTAATATTTCTTTGAATGTCAGTAAATGTTTTAATTCAATCCTAAGGTCACTTCAAAATGTTCAAAAAGTGCAAAGTTAGCACTATTAAACGTTATAATTTTTTTTTAATTTATAATTTGACTATAAACTTCAAGCGAAACGGAAAAAACCTGGGGACAGATTTAAAGAAATTAATAAATATATTAAATATTCTTAAAGCCCAGAAATAAATCATAAACATAAAAATAATAATAATAATAAAATAATAATCACTTACCGGATCCTGAAAAGAATCTTTTGAAAGCATTTGCACTTTATCAGCAAGAACTTTTATTTTTCGATATTGTGCACCGCCCTGGCGAAAGTTTCAGATAGGAATTCATTCCAAATCATTCCACACCAATCTGAATCATTTCGAGTTCTGTATCCGAATCAATCCGGAACAATTCGAAAAAATCTTAATTTTGTTCGATCTGAATCAGTTAAAAAAAAATCCGACTCAATCTGATTCAATCCGAACAAAATTTTCAATCCGAATGAATCTGAATAAATCCAAACTCAGATTGAATTGAACCGATTTACAATCCGAATGCATCCGAATCAACCCAAACTCGAATCCGTTCGAATTCATTCGGACTGAAAAGTTGGTTCGGATTGATTCGGATGGAAAGTTTGAATTGAACCGGATTGAGTTTTAACCGATAGGGATCGAACGAAACAGAGAAATTTTTCGGATTGTTTCGGATTGGTTCAGATACAGGTTTCGGAACAATGCGGAATGTTCCGGAATGGTTCCCTATCCGAAACTTTCGCCAGGGCGGATAGTTTTTTTCGCCTTCGACGACATTGCATCTCGTTCGCAAATACCTTTTTTCTACTCCCAAGTTTTGCGTAATAGCGACACAAACACGACTTATTAAATATTGAATTGAAGTGTTGCGAGTAATGAACTGCTAAAGCTGCAATATGGTTCAAGCAGAAGAAGAGTATAGATTTGAAATTGTAAAGAGGATGTTTTTTAGAATTGGCCTTAGGGCCTAGAATTTTTCTTATATTTAATTTATATGTGCATATATATTTTTAAAAAATGTTAATCATTCGAAGTATCAAAATTATTTTTTTTCAATTATACATATCGAATTAATTTCTAACCGATTTGGATCGAACGAAATGTAGAACTTTCTTTGAATTGGTTCGGATTGACTCGGATAAAGGTTTCGGAATAATTCGGAATTAATTCCTATCCGAAACTTTTGCCAGGGTACTGATAAATTACTTGAATTACAATATAACAACATTAACAATTTATACTGTAGTAATTACAAAAAATTATATATTGTTCATCTATGTCTAGGATTATAAAATAATAAATAAAAAAAAAGTACTAATGAATCGTATTTTTGTAGGCTGATTTTTTATGAAGATTTATTCGGTAGCACAAATGATGGTGATTTGATCAATTGAAAATGAGTACGAATTAGCAATGAGTTATATCTCTGAATATTTTCTACAATATATGTATCATACTAGAAAAATGGTAGTTCAAAATATTAATAAAACAAACAAAATTCAATTTTTAATCGAATTATATTCACTAAGACAATTTTATATGAATTTGGAAGAGTCTATATTACATATTTGGGAATCTAGCAAGTTCTGTATTATAGTAATAAAAAAATCAATTATGTCATAGTTTTTTACAATGTTTTACATCTTCGACAAGAATTCACGAAAATTTGTATCTTCTATTGAAGTATGCGTTCATATGTCTGGAATTAGAGACGCACAAAAAATGTATGCGCAGTAAATCGCGAAGTAAACGACGTCTGACACGTCACTGTCTGTCCTCGCGATGAGCTTCAGAATAAGCGGCCAAGGGACGCACAGAGGGGGAGGCAGAAGCAGTCAAGTGTGTACGACCGAGAAGCCGGCACATTAACGGGCGCCACACTAACGGGAGATCCTAATACCAATTCTAAAAAACATCTTTACAATTTTATCATTCAACAAGTAAAGATTTAGACTAGATGTCTTTGGGCGTAATAAAAATAGATTGCATGAGACACTTCTGAGCTGAAAGGGTTCTGTCACTACAATTTCAGGTTTAATAAGAGAGAGTTTAAATGATGACTTCGAATTACATTCTTTATGCCTGAGCTCCATAACGTAGATATTTTAAAATTCCATCATAAATTTGCTAAATAGGTGTCGCTCCTATAACCATTATTTATTAGCTCATTAGGTTGCGGCGCCAAAAGCAGGAATCCTCAAATGGATTAGAGAAGCTATTAACGATTACGAGATCTAGAATCGGAAAAACAATTACAAAGTTTATCTCTTTAATCTTGACGCCCTCGCAAGCACCTGAAAAGGCAGGTACAGAGTAAAAATGCAGGTCAGCGCCGGCGCCCCCTCAGACGTGGTGCCCTGTGCAACCGCACAGATCGCACACCTGAAAAGCCGGCCCTGACTGCATATCACGAGCAGTAGATATGGACAAAAATTCCTAGAAAATTGAATAATCAGGTTGAAACTAGTCATGATACAAGAAAATCTGAAAACCCTCCATATCTACAAGATAAGGTAGGATTTTTCCGCCTACCTATGTGTTATCGATCAACTTGCCGAGCGAGCTTTCTTTGGCCGAAAGTGACGCCAGCACTGTCACGTCATTGGCCGAAAACAACCTTCGACCATTCCTATTGGATGCAGTCCTCTATAAGCGAAGAGATAAGCAATGCATTGCCTCGAACACATTTCAGTCAGTTCAGTCGTGTAGTTACTCCCTCACTGTACACTTGGTAAGTACAGAAACTCCTCTTTAAAACTCGTTTTTTCAAAATTTTTTTATTTTCAAACATTCGTCAGAATAAAAAATTTACTAGACTTTGTTTATTGGAAGTTAAAACACTAAAGAGTAATTTTTCATTCATTTGTTTTTTTTTCTTGTTGAGGAGTAAGCGTTCATGAATGCATATGTCCGTTTCTCGAGAAATTTGGGCAAATTTTGCATCTTAGAGACAACTTTATAAAATTTTAAAAATTTTAACGTGCTCGGAAATAATTATCAATTCTTTTCAAACAGATTAACGTTTTCAAAATTTTATAAAGTTGCTTCTGAGATGCATTTACCTAAATTTCACTAAAAACGGATTTATACATGACCGCTTACTCCTTAGTTGATAGTTCCTCTCGTGTTTTTTTTTTTTTCAAATTTCGGTCTAAATAATAGCAATCCCTGAAAAATATATAATTAATTGTCAGTAATTTCTCAACCATAAGTAATTAATTGTGGTTCTTTTCCTGAATTTATTGACATTGTCTTCAAGCATTTATGGCCCCTTACTCATCACTCAATGGTTCGTTTTGTGTGTGTTTTTTTAAATGTCGCATCTACAAATAATTTAAAACTCTACAATTCTCAAAGTTAATTCTCAGTAATTATTTCTCAATCAAAAGTAACCTGAAACGGATAAATGATTCTAGTGACTGTGGTTCTTTTCCTCAATTCGGTCATATCACCTTCAAGAATCAATATGAACTACTTCGAATTTTGAATAAAAAATGGAAAAAGAGGATTATTTCTGATAATACTTTCTCTGTAAATGGAGTATCTGCTTTAAAAATCAAAGTCTTTCACATTTTCACAATCGCTTTGTGGAATCTACGGCATTAGTAAGCAAATGTAAACAGTTCTTTGTTACCGGTCTATTGAATATCATTACTTCCAACTCTAATCATGAAAAATTCAGTCTTCAATTTCAACCAATGTTATCTATCTTCAACTAGAATGCAAGAAAATGCTTTTAAAATTTTTAATTGGAGAAAACCATGACCTGAGCCATAATATATTTTGATGAGGCATCTAATCGATATTTTCCGCTACGAAAGCTCATGAGTTCCTGCGCGTGAACGAAAACTGTAAATTTTCGCTTATTTTGCTCTCTTATAGAAAAAAATGAAACGATTTGACAATCATTCAAAGTAATTGAAAAATATGACAAATGAGGAGTAAGCGGCCATAAATGCATACGTCCGTTTTTCGAGAAATTTAGACAAATTTTGCATCTCAGAAAAAACTTAATGAAATTTTAAAAACGTCAATGTGCTCGAAAACAAGTATAATTGAACAATTGTTATTGTTTTTGAGCACGTAACCACTTTTAAAATTTCATAAGGTTCTTTCTGAGATGCAAACTTTGCCTAAATTTCTCAAAAAATGAAAAATGGGCTTATGAATTTATGGCCGCTTACTACTCAAATTTGAAAGTTGATTACGAAGCTTTATTTTGTTTTGAAGTTGTATGAATTCAAAGTTATATAAAAGCATAAGTTTTTGTTTGCTCTTTGTTTCCATGGATGACGATAACTTATATGAATTAGAATAAAAACAATCGCTGTATAAGATCTGTTTATGTAGACTCTAAAAACATGTCGTTGAAAATTGCCATATTAATCATGGTAAAAATAATATAAAAATACCAGTGATTTTACCAGAAAAGTATAAAAATAATAGCTCATCAAGGTATATTTTATTTCATTCGTGCTTTTTTACATATTTAGTTGTAAAGTTACAGCGTTTTGTAAAACTTACACTGATTTTTGAGGGAATATTCCTATAACTGTATGAAATTTACAGTAAACATGTAATTTCCCCACAATAATCATAGGACATAAAAATACGAGTGATCTTTCTGGAAAATTTACATTGAGAATCATGGTAATTTTACCGTAAAGATCAACGGAAATTCACAAGATTGAGAAAAAATTACACAATATTTTGGATTTTTTCGTGAAATTTCACACCGTTCCTTGTGCGAACTTTACAACTTTTTTGTAAATTTCCCACAAAGTTCACTGGTATTTTTATGAAAAGTACAAAGTTAAATCATTAAATTGTTTAATTTTAATATGGCATGGAAATTAAAGTAGATGATTGTTCTTAAATTGAAAAATAATACAAATTCGAAAGTTGGTTATGAAGCCTTATTTTGTTTTAAAATTGTATTCATTCAAAGTTATATAAAAGCATAAGTTTTTGTTTGCATTTTGTTTCCATGGTTGACGATATTATCTGAATGAGAATAAAAACAATCGCTCTATAAGGTCTGTTTGCGTAGGCGCTAAAATATGTTATTGAAAATAACAAATTAATGGGATAAAATGACATAAAAAATCCGAATGATATAATCTGATCAATAAAGTGTAAGAATAACAGCTTTAAGGTGGTAAATTTCATTTCATTCCTGCTTTTTTTTACATATTTTGATATAAAGTTACGGCATTTCGTAAAATTACACTCATGAACGATTAAACTAGATTCTAAAAAATGTGACCGAAAAATACAATCTGTAATTTATTCTTATGATTGTTGCGGGATTATTACACATTTATTGTAAATTTAAACTAATTTCTGAGGGAAATTTCTAATAAGTGTATGAAATCTACAAACAGCCTGTAATTTTCGAACAACAATCATAGGACATGAAAATATCAGTGATCTTTGTGGGAAATTTACATCAAGGATCATGGTTATTTTAAAACAAAGATCGATGGGAATTCACAAAATTGAGGGAAAATTACAGAATGTTTTTTTTACGTAATTTTATGCCATTCCTTGTGTCGACTTTACAATTATTTTGTGAATTTCCCACATAGATCACTGGTATTTTTATGTCCACTGATTTGTGTGATAATATTCAATTTTTACGGTAAAACTGATTGAAAATTATGAAAGTCCACTGTTAAACACTGCAAAAGACTTTTTGATTCAATGAAATTTTTCTTAAATCAACGAAAAATATTCATTGGCTTCAGTCAAAGAAAAGTTGCTTTGATTAAAAAAAATTTCTTTTAATTAAACAAAATTTCTATGGCTCGAAGAAGTAATTTTTGTTACGATTTGAATTAATTTAAAATGATTTTCGTCATTTTGTAATTATTTTTGACTGAATGAAAAAAATTTTGTTAAAGTAACAGTTTCTTTAATTTAAGACAAATATTTTTCTGAAAGTGGATATCGACCTGTTTGTAGGACATTCACCGTTTTGTTTTGAAGAACTTGTTGTCCTTAGAAGGTTAGTCTAACGAATATTTATCTATGAGATTAAAATTTAAAATGGTTATTCGCTAAGGTAATGAGGACAATAATTCTTCTAGAAAATTAGAAAATGACTCGTTTTACTTTCACTCTCATCACTTTCTAACAATAAGAGATTGAAGAAACTTCAGTCAGAAAAAAGATTCTTTGAATAAAAAAAATATATATACATTGTCTCTCAGTCAAAGAAAAGTTTCTCTGATTCAAAGAAAATTCTTTTGATTCAAATTAATTTCTTTGAAACAATAAAATTTTTTTTGGTCCAATGAAAATTGTTCGTATATTTCAAATGATTTTCTTCATATGGATCTTATTTTTGGTTAAATTTAAAAAATTATTTTAAAGAAGTATTCATATTCATATTCATATTCATATTCATATTTTCAATGATATTATCTCGCTTTTTTAGAAGAAAATGAGAATTTTGTAATTAAATATGAGTTAAATATGAATTATTAAAATATATTTATAATTATCCTGCAGGTTTCGAAAGGGTGTGAAGCCCCTCACCAGAATCAAAAAAGAAAATTTACGTATCTCGATTAGTTGAAAAAATACAGCATTCCAAAGAGAAAATTGCCATCATTTTTTTTTCAAACAGAAAAATGTCGAAAAAATGTTTGGCATCCGGTATAAAAACTTTTTTAATGGCAAAAGTATGTCTAATGATATTATCATTGAAAAATCATAAAATCGATACCTCACACATATTTAAAGAGACAGAAAGCAAAAATAGTCACTTTTTGACAAACATGCATATACATGCACATATTTCGAAGACTGGGGAAAATCTTGAAAAGTGGTAAAAGAATTTTTTGTAGTTATTTTGAAATATATTTCTAATTTTCCTGCGGATTTCGAAAGAGAATCAGAAAAGAAGAGCTGAATATCCTGATTAGTGGAAAAATGCAGCATTTCAAAAAAAATTATCACTATTTAAAAAAAAACAATAATTTTCAAAAAATGTTTGGGACCCAGGCTAAACAGTTTTTTATTGGTAAAAGGAACCTTCACGCCAAATTTAATGCTTTTGTGACAATTAGAGAAAAATCATCAATTATTTTTGTATTTTTGAATTTAAATGGAGATATTTGAGGGTGTTTTGTCGAAATTTAATCGTTGGATTCTTGTTTTTTTTTTTAAGTTTCAGGAACTTCGTATTCAAATTTGAATGTTGGACGTTAAAAAGGAATTTAAATTCTGATTTAATCTGACTTGTATTTCTTAAATTTAAAATTTTCCATTATCAGTGGGAAACTAGTTTAATAAACTGTCATTTATTTAAATTTTTTGTATAGCGAATCGGAAATTAAAAATTTTTTGACCCCTTAATATCTCGTGCCTCACGTGTATCCCATACTTATGTCGAGCGTCACTGTCCTCGAAGTCGGTATTAATTTCTCATAAAAAAAGAAAGTAATTGTCAATAATAAAAGTGAGAGGCGAATTACACAAAGCAAGACGTAGCGTTGGACTTTGCACTGAAACGCACGACCGTACATTACGGTACTTTTGGAACCAGATGTTATATTGCTTGACATTGAGCTTTGTACCCAAACAGAATTTCCGCTATATCATCAAAACACTGAAATCGCTGAAAATTTATCGCAAAAGATATAAATGATAGAGTTAAAGTCATACGCACTTGTGAGATTTATTTTAAATTTTATTAGAACTTTTTGTGTATACCCTACAATATTTTCCCATACGAAAAAGTGTTATAGGAAAATCATTACAGCCCTGGCGAAAGTTTAGGATAGGAATTCATTCCAAACTATTCCGAAATTTGTGTCCGAACCAATTCGAATAAATCAGAACCAATCCGAAAAACGTTCTCAATTTCGTTTGATCCAAATCGGTTAAAAGTTAATCCGATTCAATCCGAACTTCCAATCCGAATCAGTCTGAACCAATCCGAACAAAATTTGCAATCCGAACTCAGATTGACATCATACAATGAATTTTCAATCCGAATGAATTTGCGTTAGGTTTGATTCGGATTCATTTGGATTGAAAATTGGTTTTGATCAATCCGAGTTCGGATTGAAAATTTGGTTTGGATTGATTCGGATTGAATCGAATTGAGCCGGATTGAATTTTAACCGATTTGTATTGAACGAAATTGAGAACTTTTTTTCGGATTGGTTCGGATACAGTTTTCGGAATAATTAGGATTGATTCGGAATGAATTTCTGTCCGAAACTTTCGCCAGGGAGGCCTATTATGATTTACCAGTAATGAATTTCCTCTAATATTTTCGCGATTATAGGAAAAATTGTAGGAAAATAATTATAAGAGAATATTTATAGAAATGTAAATTATTAACATATTGAAATAACTGATGCAAAAAGTAGAAGAAAATATAAATTACTAACTTATTTTGAACTACTCACACAAAAGTACACAAAAATTTTCATATTCAAAGAAGCTTCGTTAACAACTGAAATAAACTATTTTTTCATATTGTACTACATTTTCTCAAGTCTTTTTTGCCTAAATAATATCTAAAAAACAGGTGATACTTGAAACACGATCCATTTTTCAATTTTCGTTTCTAATTTTTCTCCATAACAATTGATTATACAAGAAAAGTAGAGAGCTGGGAAAGGTGTAATTTCTCTAGATCTACAACTTTTGTATACAAGTATTTTCAATACTGTTGGAAATTTAAACGAAAAATAAGAAAACCCGATCTTTTTGGGTTGAAGATTCATATTATCTATTACACTGTATAATATTCATATATTTTGTAGAAAATTAATGATTTTCGCTTAAAAGTTCAACAATTTGGTTTAAACTTTTTACCCTTTTTGACTGAAAAATCTTTGTTAGTTGAAAATTCAGGTCTTTTATTAAAAATTCGTATTTTTGATTGTATTAATTTTAATGGTTTTTTAATAATAATTAGAATCTGTTTGGTTAGAAATAAATTTTTAACTTGAAATTCAATTATTCCATTTCTGGTTGACAATAATTCATCTTTTCGGTTTAAAATTTTATTTTTTGCTTGAAAATTCAATTAGGTTGTTGAAAATTCAACAATTTTGTTAGAAAGTTATCCTTTTTAATTGAAAATTCAAATGATTGATTAAAAAATCGTCTCTTCATGTTAAAAATTCAACTTCTTTGGTAGGAACTTCAACTATTTGGTAGAAAATCAACTTTTTAAATGAAAATTCATATTTTCGGATTGAAGAATCGTCTTTTTGACTGAATTCATCTGACTTTTGACTAAAAACTAGAATATTTTTTGCTGAAGCATCAACTATTACATTTTTCGTTTGGGAATTCATCTTTTTTGGTTGTAAATTAATTTTTTTCAGTTGAAAATTCATATACTTTGTTGAAAACTCGTTTTTTTGTATGAAATTAATCTTCTTCATTGAAAATTCACCTTTTTTGTTTGAAAATTTTATTATTTGGTTGAAAATTTATTTTTTTCTTGAAAATTCTAACTGTTTTGTAGAAAATCCGTCTTTTCGGCTTGGAAATTAAATAATTTAGTGAAAAATTCATGTTTTAAGTTTGAAAATTCACTTGTTTTGCAGAAAATTCATCTTTTTTATTAAAGATTCAACTATTTAGTTGAAAATTAACTGTTTTGTGGAAAATTTATAATTTCGAATTGAAAACTCAACTGATTTTGATTAAAAATTAAAATCTTTTTAGGTTGAAAATCGAAGTCCTTTCTTAAAAATTGAACTTGTTTGTTGAAAGTTTATTTATTTTTGGTTGAAGATTCATGATTTTAGGTGAAATTCATCTCTTTGGATGAAAATTGAACTACTGTTTTAAAAATCCGCTCTTTCGTTAAAAATTCATCTTTTTGGCCGAAAATTTAACCATTTGGCTTCTAATTGTAAGTGGGGGGTGTCGACATACAAAGTGTGTGTTATCCAATATTTGAAACATTTTAGGCCCTGATTTTCATAATTATTTTTCAATAATTTTTCCAAGAATTATTCCTATAATTATTCCAATAAATACTCCTACAGTCGCGAAAATATTGTAGGAAATTTATTATAGGCCTAGAATGATTTTTGTATAACACTTTTTCATAAGAGATTTATGAATTACATTCACATTTTAGATTGCATTTTCTTTTTTAATTTAACAATTGCACTTTAGATTGCGTTTTAAATTTTATTGCACATTGCATTTTACGAGTCCGTTGCATTGTACGTTGCAATAAACCCATTTATTTGATTTGTGTTGCTCCTTCCATTCTATTCGACGTTTTTTGACATAAAAAAGACATGTATTATTTATTTTTCATTTTATAATTTTTTAGGCCTGTCGCCAGAAATTTTAAACTTAAGGGCATGTGACACTTTTTCGATTCGTACCTTACCGACATTTTCTTTTGGACTGTACTAATTTCACACGAAATGAGATATAGAGCTGAAATTTCGGGAAAATGAAGAAAAGGGAGAGAGGAACGTTTATGTAGTAATAAATTTTTCAAATTACAAAAAAAAAATCCTAAATTTTTTTTCCAAATTGGACAAATTTATTAGTACATAAATGTTCCTTACCCCCTTTTCTTTATTATTCCAAACTTTCATCTCGATATCCCATTTCGCGTGGAATAAGTATGGTCCAAAAAAAATATCGGTAATGTAGGAATCGGATAAGTGTCACATGCCCTTCAAAAGTACGTATAATCTCTTTTTTGACGGGCTATCATTCCTTATAAAAACAACTTTTAAAAAATTTGAACCTTTATATTTAGACTAGTAATTACCTCTTATTTCAAATAAGCTTTAAAGCCTTACCCTCTGATTTTGTTACCTTTTTCAAAGAGAGTGAACATGTATTTTTGATGTTTTCCATGAGATAATTTTTAGGCGTCACTAGAGCAATTTATAACATTCAATTTTTTTTTTTCAATAAAAAAAAATATCGAGAAAGTAAGGAATACTGAATAGAGATTAATTTGTTCTGAAATTGTTCTCTTTGCAAAAAAGGTTACGGCCTATTTCTTCTTTTTCCGAATTAAAATAAATTTATCGAAAATGTAAAAAGTAGCGATCGATTTGTTTTAATAGGAAAACGATATCTGGTGATATAACTTTAAAATTATTTTAAAATCTTTGGAGAACTCAGCTTCTTCACTTCATAAAAATTTGAAGGTTACACCATCTAAGATTATTCTTTTTTTAAAGAAAAGTTACCATCTAGTTTTTTTCGATAAAATAATTTTTAGTTTGCTGAAAGTCATTGAAAAATGAAAATTTAATTTACTACATCGCAGTATTAGTTCATTGAAAAAGGAATATCTACGATTGGAATTTTGTTAACTGGGGCACAATTTTTGGCGGCACAATTTTCAAAATATTTTAAATTGCAGTACTTATAAATTTACCCGTATATTTTTCTTTTTCAGTAAACTAATATTTCGATGTATTAAATGAAATTTTCATTTCAAAATAACCTTTAAAATACCTAACCTAATTCTTGATTCTGCGGATGGATTTCACATTTCTTCAAAATCCGCAGGAAAATAGGAAAAATGTTAAAAATTTACAAAATAGCAGCGATTTTTCTGAAATCCTAAAATTCTCATTTTCTTCCAAAAATACGCGAGATATGAAAAAGTTTACAAAGCAAAGTTGTTCCTCTTTAAAAGATCTACAAAACATTCCTGCACCACTTTTCAAAAATTTTGTAAAAATTGAATGTTAAAAGATTAAAGTGTCTTTGTCTGATGATAGTCAGTTATAATTTTCGTGAATTTCGTCATTTTTAGTAATTTTCAAACTGTTATAACCAAACACAAAATGTTGTTTAAAAAGAATAAAATCATTGCTTGCTATTCTTATTGAAACTAAATAGGTTTCATTGGAAAAATCGTGGAAAACGATACCTTACATATATTTAAAGAAACAGAAAGCAAAAATAGTTTTTTTTTTTTGAAAAAATGTATATATATATATATGCATATATTTCGAAAAGGGTGAAAAATTCTGATAAGTGGTACAGGAACTTTTTGTAGTTTTTTTAAAAAGGAATAACTTTGTTGCGTAAAGTTTTTTCTTATCTTGCGTATTTTTTGGAAAAATGCGAATTTTTTATTTTTATCAAAATCGCCGCCTTTTCCTTAATTTTAAAGATTTTTCAAATTTTCTTGCGGATTTCGATGGAGTATGAAATCCTTCACTATTTAGTTGTCTATTGTTATACTCAGTATAAATACAAGAATTGAAATTGATCCAGAATGCATAACACGTGCTGCATCATGTTCACCAATTTCAACATCTTCAATCATAGTTACTTAACATATAAGAAATATTGCTCATCGTAACACACACAGAAAAAGATTGTTCTTGAACCAAAAAGCTTTTTCTTGGATCCACACGAAAATTTGGTTGAATAAAACAAATTTTGGTAGATTCAACCAAATCGTTTACGGAGTGTATACTCTAAAATAAAATCAAAGGAAAGAAGAATTCTGTAAGAATGAAAAAGTCCTCATTTATTAAAAATATTGCTGAGCATTCAAGAACCAAAACGATGTCGTCATTAGTTAATATTCTACTGATTAATGCTTGCATACAATAATGAATAAAGTGAATGAACTCTAATCTAAAACCAATTAAGAGGGAAACTGTGCCAACTCCAGTGATCATCTTAAAGATTCTGTTTGGCGAAGCTCCAATGTTTTACACACATGCTTTGCTATTTTTAAAGCAAAAGCCCTGTCCCCTTCTTTTTCGCTATATCACACTCCTAATGCGTCAATATAAATATATAAACATTGGACGTTGCCTAATATGCGAAAATTTTCGTGGGAACTAAAATTAATACTTTTGACGTATGGTAATAAAAAGTAGAAAATGTGACACACAGGAAACCCAGGAGCATATTTTTATCAGAGAATTGGATTAAAGTCATGAAGACAGTGGAAAAATAAATTAAAAGTCGTAAATATGGTTTTAATTGTAAATTTAGCAGTAAACTAATAGTAATAAAGTCGCATCAGCCATGTCATTTTCAAAATCAACTTAAATTAGTTAACAATTCTTTTCTATCTATCCATCTAACAATAACTGAAGGGGGCAATGCTAAACGGTGCTAAGTCCAATCAACCTAATTTTACAGTAGAGGCAAAAAACCTTTTTGGAGGAACAATTTACAACCGACTAAGTAAATTATTATTTCCTGTGCAGGTAGATGGATTAGTTTATTAACCATTGTGTGAAAAAGTACATGGTGCTACACGCGCATGTAATAATCTAATGGAAAGTAACATTTGTAGTACTGGTACAACTGTTTTAAATTTTGGTATTAATACCTACAATTGTTAAATACTTGTTAAAATCCTGTAATGACGGTCAAAATGTTAGGAAAATTGAATATTGGACTTAGCACCGTTTAGATTTCTCTGCTTTAATTGTTTCTATCAATTCTATCTGCGTCTAGACCGATAGGCCACGATTACTGCGTAAACATAGACGTTTGAAGTGTGACAAATTATAATCTCAACGTACTGCTAGACATGACACATAATTAAATGATTGCGTGATAACCATAATTGATAAGCGATAACTGAACTGATATTGATAAGTACACTTTATAAAACTCTTTGCTAGACTGATAAGTGATAACCGTAAACTTCATCAAAAATCAATGTTTCTTATATCACACAATGTTAGGTTTCTCTATAATATTGTACATTATTAATACTAAAGAGATGCTATTTTTGAATTTGTTGCAGAAGAATAGTATGGTTAGAGAATCTCATTATCAGGAAGAGAAACACGAGTGCCCACGGGCCGGAGGAGTTCATATTTTCCCTGATCATTTTAGAGAACCCATGATCAATCTTTGAACTCTTTATGAAAATTTGAAGCTGTTTTGTCTTGATAAAGGACTTGTAAATAGTGTATATAGCACTCGTGTATAAAGAATCTTAATATATAGATATATATATATATATATTCCATCAACGCTTTCTTGGACGTGTTCTTAATCGGAAATTGATTACACTCAAAGTTGAAAAAGCATAAAAGCAAGATGAAGACGGAAGTACAAAATGATATGCCCATCGCTGTTAAATTGCTGACCGCAGGCACTGCTGCCTGCTTTGCGGATCTCATGACTTTTCCTTTGGATACGGCCAAAGTCAGAATGCAGGTAAGAATAATTTTATTATTATTATTATCATACCATTAAGATCCAACATATTTACCCCAACCACGTTCACTAAGCAAAGCTCTTGACGAGGGCCCTTGAGTATCCAAAATCTTTCGTTTCAGACATCACTCTTTTTCTTATAAACATTTGTCCCCCATACATCCCTATCCTTGCATACATCTATTGTTTCCTTTACATCCATACATCTTGTCATGCAAGGTCTTGTGTTTCCACGACTCTTTCTGTCTCTTCGCTTTAGAGTCTCATTCACACATTCCAACCATTCTTTCTTTGGTCCACCTATGGGTACGCCACCATTCACCTTGCTAAATACATTTGCTTTATTTAACGTCCTTCATTCATTCTCTCAACATGAACAAACTATCTCAGCAAATTTCTTTTAATCTTGTCAATCAATGTTTCTTCTGCATCACATTCTTTGAGAACCTACTCCATAAACTACCAATTGGAGGGGGAGGGGGTCAGTGGAAGTAACGTCACGAGTTTAGATAACGCTAAATATGTTTCTGATGATGAATTTTAACAAAGTTTTTGAATATTGCGGAAGATGGCCCTGCAACGGTACAGTTCAATAATAACTTAATAACTTTGAAAATCACTTTCATATTTCAGACTTCACCCTCTTTTCCCCATACCTCTCTTTTCAACTTTTTTGAGGAATTGTTTTTCCCCTCTGTTTTCAACAAACTTCCCCTTTTTCTCATTTACTCACTCAAATGTGAACTAAATTGATGTATTAATTTAGTTATTATTATTTCTATTGCGTTCTACAGAACCCAATATAAATAATCCAACTATTTTTGGTCAAAAGTTGTTTGTTTTCGTTTGAAATGTCTACTACTATATTTTTGGTTCAAAATTCATCTTGTTTGGTTCGAAATTGTACTATTTGCTTGAAAATTTAATTATTTTGTTGAAAATGCAACTCTTTTGTTAAAAAGTCATCTTTTTTGGCTTGCAAATTCAACTATTTGATTGAAAGTTGAACTCGTGTTAAAAATTCATTTTTTCTGCTGAAGATTCATCATTTTAGTTGAAACTTGATCACTTTAGTTGAAAATTGAACTATTTTTGTTGGAAATTCCTCTTTTTCTTTTGTTAAGAATTCACTTTCTCAACTCAGAACGTAACAATTCCATTTTTGTTCGAAAATTGATACATATTTTTAATTAGAAATTGATCTTTTCTTGTTGAACATTCATCTATTTGGTTGAAAGTTCGTCTTTCATGTTAGAAATTTAATCTTCTTGGTTGAAATTTAATCTTTTTGATTAAAAAGGCAACTGTTTGGTTGATAATGAATCCGTTTTGATTCTAGATTCAAGAATTTTTTAAAAATTAGTTTTTTATAGTTGATCGAACTGTTATTGATTTAAAATTTAAAAAATTTTCAGTTGAAATATCACCTATTTCATGTTTCGTTGAAAATTCATCTTTTGGTCCAAAAATCAACCAATTATTTCAAATTTAAACTGCTTTGAGAAAAATTCATTTTTTTTGGTTGATGATTCGTCATTTTAGTTGAAAGTTCAACTATTTGGTAGTACAATATTCGTTTTTTGGCTCGAAAATTCAACAATTTGGCAGAAAATTGAATTATGTAGTTGAAAGTTAACTTTTTTGTTGAAAAATAAACTTTTTGTTGAAAATTTATATTTTTAATTGAAAATTCATCTATTTTGGTAGAGAATTAAACAATTGTGTTATTAATCAATTTATTTTTTCAAAAATTTAACTGTTTGGTAGAAAATTAACTTCCTTTTGAAAACTTATATTTGAGGGTTAAAAATTCAAGTTTTTTGTAGAAAATTCGTCTTTATGGCTTAAAAATTCAACGATATAGTAAAAAAATTAAACTATTGGGTTAAAATTTAACCTTTTTGTTGAAAACTCAAATTTTTGGTAGAAAATTAAATTATTTGGGTAGAAAATTCAATAACTTGCTTAAAAATAAAACTATTTATTGGAAAATTTAACTATTTCCTAGGAAACTAATTAAATTTTGGTTGAGAAATCATATTTCCGGGTTGAAACTTCAACTGTTTTGTACATAAATCGTTATTTCGGCTTCAAAATTCAACAGTTTTCTTGAAAATTCATGTATTTTGTTGGAAATTCGTCTTGTTTGGTAGAACATTAATCGTTTTGCTAGAAAATTCAACTTCTTGGTAGAAAATTCAACTTTTTGAATGTAAGTTTACGTTTTTCTTAAAAAATTATATTTCTGACTTGAAAATTCAACTGTTTCATAGATAATTCACCTTTTTACCTTATTAATTCAACAATTTGGTAGAAAATTAAACTATTTATTCGAGAATTTAAGTATCCGGTAGAAGAGTAATCAATTTTTTTGTTGCAAAATCATATTTCCGGGTTAAAACTTCAACTGTTTTGTAGATAATTCGTCTTCTTTGGTACAATATTAATCTTCTTGATAAGAAATTTAACTTTTTGGCTTAAAACTAAAGTATTTGATTATAAATCATTCATCTGGTTAAAAATTCGCCTTTTACTGCTGAAAATTAACTTTTTAAACAGAAAATTCACAGATTGCAATTTTGGTTCAAAATTTATCTTTTTTATTGAAATTCCACTATTTGCTGAGAAATTCATCTTTCTTGATTCAAAATTATCTTTTTTGTTGTGAATTTATTTTTTGCGTCTTAAAAGTCAACTGTTTTTTAAAACAATCGACTTCTTAGGATGAAAACTTAACTCTTTCATTGACAATTCATCTTTTTCGGTAGAAAATTGAACTTCTTTCTTGAAAATTCATCCTTTTGGTTAAGGATTGAACTATTTTGTTATAAATTTGTCTCTAATGAGCCGGAAAGGAGGTATTTGGAAGTCATTTTTTTTTATTTGTGAGCTTTTTTGTGTTCTGTTTTTAGTGCATAAAAAAGTTCATTAGAAGTAGATTTCATTTTGATCATAATAAATAAAAAATCATACTTTTATGTAAAATTTTATTTATTTTAAGATCGCTGGGGAAGGCCGAGCACTGCTTATGGCGTCACCAGAAGGTTCTGTTATGGCTATGCGTGCTGTTCAACCAGGCTTGCTGCAGACTTTAGGAAACATCATCAGAATCGAAGGTGTAAGGTACGTTATCATTTTTTTACTTTATTGAAACAATGGTAGGTAAAGTTCATGTATTAGATAACATAATGAATAGAAGTTGATTTAATAGTGCACTATGAAAAATGTGACTGGAAAATACATTTCTTTCTGTAACTTTTTCATATGATTTTTATGAGAGGATTACATGTTTATTATAAATTTACACTGATTTCTGAGGGAATTTTTCCATAAATGTATAAAATCTACAATAAACGCCTAATTTTCCCAGAACAATCATAGGACATAAATAACAGCAGTCTTTGTGAGAAATTTACATGAAGAAGCATGGTAATTTTACCGAAAAGATTGATGAAAATTCACATCACTGAGTGAAAATTACATAATATTTTGGATTTTTCGTGTAATTTCATACGGTTTCTTGTGTGAAATTTACAACTTTTTGTAAATCACAGGTATTATATGTCCTATGGTTGTAGTGGGAAACCTACATGAAACTTTTTACAGTGTAACCCTGTTACTATATTTTATACACTATATATTGTATAAATGATGTCATTAACTTAGTGAATGGTGTGCTATTGAGAAATATTTTTTCAAGGCACTAGAATGTAGTTTAAAGAAAATATATCTGACCTTTTAGTAATTGGAGTAATTTGTGGTTGAGTGTACAATAAAGTCAATGAATTTTATTTTCTCCAATTTTATTATTTTTCAACAGTAAATCTGTAAAATATTTGACCTCTTTTTTGCATGAATTGTTATTTGACAAAAGATGTTCTTTGTGGCCAGTAAAAACGTATATAATTAGACTATAGATATATTTATCATAAATCTGTCCGATGATCACACTATTCTTTATAATAATCGCATCCTTTATTTTAAGTTTTGATGGTTTCCTAAATATTCTTCAAAATATAAACATTTATCGATTTACATAAGGTAAAGGACCCTATCATTGGCATTCTAACTATTTCAAGAAGTTATTATTACAGTACTAAGAAAAATTGGCATTCAAACATAATATAATATAACTTAAAAAACCAGAAACAATTTAAACATCTTCAACTTCCGATTTTTTAATAACCTGCCAATATACTTCGAAATTGTCAATAATAGGGTGCTTTTAGTTCATTATCATTTTTTATTATTAATTATTTTAAGTTCCTCTAGGGTGTATTTTCTTAATCACTCTTTTACTCCTGTTTGATTTATTTTACAATTCCTATTTTTTCCTCTTCTTTTGTTTCAGCCCATTAGAATTTGTTCATTCAGTTTTTCCATTATGAAATATTTTTATTTGTTTTCTCAAAGTTCCTATGTGAAATTCATAATCAAGATGAAAAATACAGAACTATTTGTACAGTAGAGCGTAATGTAGAAAACATATTTTAGAAAAAGAAACATCCCGTGGTCCTATTCTTTTTATCACGTAAGCAATTGCGTAAAATTCTGTTCTGATAAAAAAAAATTTTTTATCAATTTTGCCAAATTTACCCAGAAAACCCGAAATAACCATAATTTGTTTGATTTACTTGGAAATTATTGGTTTTATCGAAAATGTCTTAAAATCAAAGCTGTAGATCTCTATGAGATTTATTTTTTTGTTGTATTAATTTTTTGTTATTGGAATAGCCCTTGTTGAGAAAATTTTTTAAAAAAGGTGAAAAAAGTAAAAATAAAATTTTCGAAGTTTTTCAACATCAGTGGGCATTTTTAATTTTACTTGCTAGTGGACTCCATTAAAAATATAAATCAGCATTCTCGACATTAAAAAACCCTAACTGGGTAGTTTTAGTTTGTTATCAATAATTTTACAAAAATTAATTCTTTAAAAATCAAATTTACAAAAATTTCAACTCTGGTGAAAATTTTTTTACAAATAAGTATAATAAGTCACAACCATTCTCTCAGGAAAATACAGACAAGTACAATAAACTGCAACAAACATTAAAGGAAATTAGTACTTTTTCTATTATTTGGTCGAATTAGTACTTTTTTGTATTTTTTTGTGTCTTGTTGTATATTGTCATAGTCCATTGTAATTTAAATATTTAACGGGACAGTATACAAAAATTTACCATTCTCGCCTTCAAAAGTTTGTTCTTTTTCGACCTAGGATGATTAAATATTGAAAACACTGTAGGAGATAATTTCACGTTAAACTGTGCAAGTGTTTGCTGTTAGCAAAAAGCTTTCACGTTAAAACTGCAGACTATTAAGATGCAATAATCTCTTAAAATATTTTTTTTTAATTTTTGAGAACTTAAAGTAAACTTTAACTTCTTTCAATTCTATAGAAATAAATGGGAATGCAATATGAAAAAATGTAACATGTAATATGAATTCAATTTAAAATTTGTCATCCTATGTCGAAACAAAAACAAACAAAAAATTTAATTCAAAAACTTCAAACTCGTGTACTTCCTTTAAATTATTACAACTACAATACAGTACAATAATATCAACAAAGTACACAAATGTACAAACTTCGTCTAAATAATAGACAAAACTTCTACTTTCCTGTAATTTATGTTGTAATTTATTGTATTTAGTTGCAGTTGCCTGTACATGTTTTTGCAGTTCTTTCAACTATTTCATATACGGTCATCCAGTAGGGATTCGAATAAAAATTTTATTTAAATTTTTTTAAGAAATTAAGTTCGAAAAAATTGTGAATAAATAATCAATCAAAAATTAACGATTTAGTGTTTTCAGGCATCATAAATCGTGATTAATATTTCTCATGGAGTCCACTATTAGTAGGTGACATTTAAAAAACCCACTGATTTTGAAAAAAATCACAAATTTTCTTTGTACTTTTTTCACCTTTTTTTTAAATTTTCTTCAAGAATGGTTGTGTTAACGAAACAAAAATTAATGTCACAAGAAAGCTGTATTTCATAGAGATCTACAACTTTCATTAAAATTTTTTTTGTAATACAACTAATATAATTTTGAAGTTCTACATTTCTGAAACTACAAGAAACATTTAATTTTGGAACATTTTTGGAAAATTTTGTTTGGATTTCAAGAAATTTAGGACCATACAAACGTTCCTTAGATCTTTATATAATGTCTCAGACTTCAACTCGATATCTCAATTCGCGTGGGCGTGAGTTGTTGCAAAAAAAATGTCCGTAAGGTAGGTATCGGTTAAGTATAGCATGGCCTTAAAAATAAAAATTTGACTACTGAAATCGCTAACATCTATCTGTAGTATGAGAGTGAGACAAAACAGAATAGCGCATTACAAAACGGAAATGACTTCTCAGTATAAAATTTGCCATGCTGGATCTAAGCTCGGAATCCAATGATACCAACCTTGGCGCAAGACTGGCCGCCGGTTTCGGGACGACATTGGCCGAAACTTGACATGATAACGTCAATTCCAAGATTTGG
>JAUMHM010000078.1:12805040-12820457 GCA_032362435.1 Melikaiella ostensackeni
CGAAATACGGCCTTATCATTAGAACACATCTATTTGCTCTTATTATCCAACTCATTATCTCAACAAAATTGGTTCCAACCCTACGGATACAAATTCACTGGAAACTCTTTAAATATTCTCTGGCCCAGTCAAGTTTCTGAGATTTTCTCCACAAGTACCCAGGTAGTACTCTTTGAAGATCCAAGTAGCCCTCATAAATATTCTGAAGGCTCATAAACTTGTTTTTGTAAATATAATTGAAAGTTTCCTGGATAGCAAGGAATCACACAGGCTGCCTTGAAAGAGAAGGTCCCACTCGGCATCTGGATACCGAACCAGGTAGAAAGAATCCTTTTATAGTAAAGTTGCTGTGCAGTAGTGAGATGTAAGAGATTCAAAACTAATTTTTTTTCAATTTCCTAATTAGAGATTCGAAAGCTAAAAAATCAAAATCTCAGGATTTTTCCAATATTACAAATATCTAAAGTTTTCTTTAATGAATTAAAAATATATCATATTTTATATGTATCTCGTGAACTGTACGTGATACGTGAAAACAAATAGCATTTTCAGATTCACCATCAGAGAAATACTGTATACGAATATAAATATGAATATGTAGGTTGTCACATATAAATATATGCATGCAAATAAATAACTGTCTGCCGTACATCAGTATCCTCAAGGTTAGACTGCCATAATTTAAGTCGTAAAAAGGACCCAAATCTCTGAAGCTATCTTTGGAGACGCAATTGTACAAATCGAGTTTGCAAATAGTCTGAAACAGGCCATTTTTTCCCCAGAGAATATTCAGAGATTTTCTTTCCGTAGGGAATAATCAAAAAGATAATGCGTTTCGACTTTCAGACAAATCGGGTCATGTTCACCTCTCCTGCAAAAGCACTTGAAGTATGAGAAAAATTGTGCAAAAATAAAAAATCCATATAACTTTCTCAAATTCTTTCGAATTCTGTTGTCCACCGAACATCAAACCTCTTTCAAAGCAGAAAAAGTAGAACAAAATCAAAATTAAAATTTTCGAATAGTTATGTGTGGAAGGGGTGAACATTAGCCAATTTGGTTGAAACTTGGAACGAATAATTTTTTGTCCATTGGAACCAATCTCGTTAGCGCAAGCAAAAAAATTATTCAAAAAAATAATAATAAAAGAAGCTTCGGCTCAAAGAACGTGATATGAGCACAGATCTTGACTTACTGAAATGTATGTTCATAATGTTAGTTTTTTTTTATTCGGAAATTCGTCCACCGTAGCGCTGAAATCGGAAAAGTTTAATTTTGACGAAATTCGGAAATATGAAAATTATGACAAATGATAATTCGGAAAAATGAAAATAAGATAAATTGGCCAATAGAATAAATGAAAATTATAGCAAATTTCTATTCGGTTAATTGATTTTGAGTAAAATTAATATTAGGGAAAATGGAATTAGGAGAATATTCATGCTCTTTTTTATAACACGTGAAAAATTTTGTAAATTTCAACAGGTATTTTCAATACTTGCAGCACAAAATCTCATCTTGATAAACCTCAAAAATCTGAAATCATTTTTCAAAAGCTTTGTACACTATCCTAAAAATTTGTTGACCATTTATGTAAAAAACTTTTCGCTTTCAGAATTTACCTAAAAAGAACTTGAGAAGATTTTAACAAATAAAATGACCAAACAAAATGGTTTAACATATTTATCCATTCCGCTTGTAATTCTAGCTTTCAAATATCGTCCTTACTCTGACTTTTAGTTTGACTGTAAATTTTTTTCGATAGGTAATTCTGTGAATATTGGCATCCGTGTATCCGCTGGATTTACAACTGGCGCCTTGGCAGTCCTACTCGCTCAACCCACAGATGTGGTGAAGGTGCGTTTTCAAGCAGGAAATAATGGAAAATCCATGATTAGATACAACTCAACCCTGCACGCATACAAGAGCATTGCAGTTAAGGAGGGTGTTCGCGGATTATGGAAGGGTAAGACAACATATTCTCATTATGATCAAAATGAAATCTACTTTCTTGTGAAAATTTTGTGTGCACTAAAAAAGAAACACCCAAAAAGTTCACAAATCAAAAATAGACTTCAAAACTACCCACTTTTACGACTCGTCAGAGATAAATGTACAATGAATGTGCAACAAAACGAAAAAAGAGGGAGAAAAAGAAAGAGTCAACCATACCAACCTCCTGTTCTTTCTTTTCTCCGTCTTTATTATACTAATGGGAAACCAACATGTTTCGGAACCTATATTAATTCAATTCAAACAGTTCCTGAAAATAAACATAAAGAATTTAGTATCAAATGTTGTTTGGTCAATTTTTCTATTTTATTATTAAAATCAAAAATCTTCAACATCGAAATGAGAACTCCTTTCTTATGAAAATGTTTTTTTGTACTAAAATAGAAAACACCTGAAAGTTCTGTGTATCTATACATGGCAAACTTTTTTAACCAAGTTCAAGATAGGCTTCTTCAATTTATTGATAGTCTCATTAAAAGTTTCTTTGTTTCTTTTACTGTTGAATTTAAAACATACTTTCTTGTTAATATCAAATATCTCCTTTGGAAAAACTCATAAATCTTGCATTTTATCAATAAATCTTTCTGTAATGCTTCCAATCTCATTTTTTAACTAATTGAATATAATTATTATTAATATTGTTAAGGATGAGACGAAAAGAGACCCTGACGCTTGTGTAATCCCGTTGCGTCCCCTTCTGAGCCTATGCGTGACCCCGAAGCCCTCTCCATACGGAGAGGACCGCAGCCACGCCTTTTACCGATATGTCTGACTCATTGTACTAATTGGATAAAATTCTTTAATATTTCTCACCGGTCTTCCAATCATATCCATCATATCCCCTCAATTCTTATCAATTTCACTGAAATCCAAAATGCCAAAAACAAAAAAATCAGAATAGATGAAAAATTAACTTGCTGCGTAGAAAATCCAAAAATTGCACTCCCAATGTTTTTTAACCATTCACCACAACACTAACTGAACAAGCATTTCAGTTATGTCAAGAACACAAAATAGATAGTCAAAGCATTTTATCATCAATAAAATTTAATTACTAAAATTTAAAATTTTGTTAATTTTGACTAAACAACATTTGATATTAAAGTCTTCATTTTAATCTTCAGCCAATATTTGAATTGAATTAATGTAGGTTCCATTATTCATAACTGTAATTTTCCTATAAATTACCCCTGATGAGAAATTCTAAATGGAATTCGAAACATGCTGCTTTTCGAGTAGTATAAAAAAGACGGAAAAAAGAAAGAGTGAGAGGTTGGTTTGGTTGACTCTTTCTTTTTCTCCCTCTTATCTTTTTGTTTCACATTTATTGTACATTTGTCTCTAGTGAGCCGTAAAAGTGAGTAGTTTCGGAATCTTATTTTGCTGTGTGAAATTTTTGTGTGTTTCTTTTTTATAACAATGGAATAATATGATTAGATTGGTTCTAAATCAATCTATGAAATCTACTTTCTTATGAATATTTTCATGAACCGAGACAGAACAAAAGAAAGCTCAAGAATCAAAAATAGATTTCCATTGATAGACAACAAAAGTCAATGTATCCAATTGACAATCCCATCCCAAACTTTCTTATATCTCGACAGATCACTTTTGAAATTAATAGCTTTATGATCCTCTCTCTTTATAAATAGCATCTACATGGACACTCCTCTTTTTATTTCTCTTTTGATAAAGGATTTTGAACAAATTTAAGATAGATTTTCTAAATATTTGTTAGTACCTGTAGTCTCATGAAAGATCTCTTTTTTTTATTTTGTTACTAAAATCAAAACATAATTTCTTATTAATGTCGAAAATCTTTTTTGGAGGAATCCCCCGAATCCTGAACTTTATCAATAATTGAAGCATCGACTCAAAGAACGTTGTATGAACAAAGATTTTAACTCACCAAAATTTATTTTCATATTGTTAGTTTTTTTGATTCAGAAATTCGTCCGTGGTGGCGCAGTAATCGGATTTTGGATTTCTATTTTCATGCATTTTAATTTTCTTCAAAGTAGTATTAAATTTTGAATTTCTTTTAATAAAATAATATTTTATACTTTATTCTATCACATTTCGCGGACAGGAAAATAAAATTCATTAAAATAAGTATGTATAAATATTTGAATACTCTTGTAAGGTTATACCATTAACCTAGGTACTTTAAAATAATTATTTTGATGATTTTAAATTAAAAACATATTTTATATCTTTAATACCACGTTTATCGTAAGATACAAAAGTCTCATCTTTAAAGTTCCAGCATACCAAGTTAATAATTTAAAACATCTTAATAGCTAATTATTTTGGGAACAGAAATTACTTAACCTCTTAAAAACGTGTTTTATTTATTCCTGGAACTATTTTAAATACCTACTTATTATAATTTATACCTTAATTAAGTATTTTTCAATTTTAACAGATAGTAAATACCGAGTTTGGACGCTCAGAAGCAGGCTTTTCTTCTTTCTTGAAGTTGCGATAATTTTTCAAGACAGTGCTGTTAATTTTGTTGTCTAATTAGTAATTCATAACCCAGTATTTAAACTAAAACGTCAAAATCAAATATTATTGATTTCAGCGTTACCGTGGACGAATTTCCGAATAAAAAAACTAACAGTATGAACATGAATTTTGGTGAGTCAAAATCTCTGTTCATACTACAACCTTCTTTGAGCCGATGCTTCAATTATTTTTGTAACGTAGCCTGTCTCAGTTTTTTACTATTCAAATAAAATTCCTTAATTTTTTTGCCGATCCCCAATCGCATCACTTCCATTCCCCAATTTCGTTCAAATCCATTATGCAAAAAAGGAACAATCAACTTTTTCAAAAACTAACATCCTGCATAGAAACTCCACATGATAGATTCCAATATCAAATTTTGTAGGTTGACTTAGAACCAATCCATTCAGATTATTCTGTTTTTTCAAAAGAGAAAAAGGTAATAATCCAAACCAATTACACATTTCTAAAAAATTGCTAGCTTCCTCAAATTTGTAAACTATATTTAAATATAATAGATATCTTTAAATTGAGTTAACCATTAACACCTCAGTTGAAAGAAATCTACGGTATTCATAGGTAACCCTGCAGATTGAAACAAATCCTTGCTTAATGTCTCTCTTTTTAAAATTTTTTAAAAATCGAAATGAAATCCACTTTCTTATGGAAATTTGTTTTGTACTGGAAAAGGAACACCCAAAAGATTCACAAATCAAAACTAGACTTCGAGACTACCCGCTTTTCCGGATCATTAGAAACAAATGTACAATAAATGTACAAACAAAAAATAAAAAAGGAAAGAGTCAACCAAAACCAGCCTCACACTCTTTCTTTTTTTCGTTTTTTCTATACTGCTGGAGACCAACATGTTTCGAAGCCAATTTAGACTTCCTCATCAGGAGTAATTTGTGGGATAACTATATTTATAAATAATGAAACATATTTTAATTGTATATATGTATATGGCAGCCTCCTTTAACCAAATTAAAATAGATTTGTTAAATTTATTAATATTCTCATTAAAAATTTCTTTGTTATCTTTTTTTGATAAAGTCAAAACATATTTTCTTGCTAATATGAAATATCGTTTTTGAATGAAACCTATGAAATTTGCATTTTATCAATAATTCCTTCTGTAGTGAATCCAATCTAAGTTTTTACTAATTGAATAAATTCTTTAATATCCCTGTAGCGGACTTTCAGCAACATCTATCATAAAATCACATTCAACCAAATTTTTATCAACTGCACTGAAAATTATATTAACAAAAACAGGAAAATAAGAATAGAAAAAATAATTTCTTATATTACTTTCTGCGTATAAAATCCAAAAAATTTTAATCCAATGTTTTGCAAACACTTCACCACAACACTAATTGAACAAACATTTCAATTATTTTTCAAATTTTTAAAAAATTTTGTTGATTTTCTTTTTCTTTTTAAAGATAGAAACATTTATCCACTTTTTAATATAAATTTTTTAAATTATGAGAAAAATTCTTCACCGAAAGAAAATGCAGAAGCGAACGAAGTGTAGCAAACGAGAAGATGGTCGACGACTGACCGCCTGTATAGACCTCAAGACAAACCTACCATTTTTTTGAGAGAATAACCAGTCCCAAGCCCTCGTAAAAATCTTCTGTTCAAAGAATGCTAATAGATTTTAGGAAACTATACAGAAAGTCTTAGCCCCAAAAATCAAGATTCAGAATTTAGTCCAAGGAGACAATAATAAGGTATTAAAATATTTTTACATTTAATTATGAAATTCAATTTTAATTGTATTTAATTTTTATACATCAAATTATGTACATCCTTCTAACAACTTTATTATAAGGGTGACATTTTAATTCTATTAACAGTATACTACTTAGAAAAAACAAATGTATAGTACAATGAAAGTATATTAAATATATAAGAAATCAAATAAATATGTAAAAATCATAAAAGTTGAGAAAAATGTAAATCAAGTACTCAATGGCACATAATAACAGAATGCACATATTGTCCATATAGCATCTTCCTCAGAATACCATTTTTTAAAACCAACGAGGGTATCATTTCCTTTACCTGAATGTATGTGAAACCTTTTGGGACCTTATTTTTTGATAAGTACCAAGTTAACATTTCAATTAGTTGTAAAAATGAAAATTGCATGTAAAACCTTTCGGCAACATAAATCTTGTAATAATTTTTTCAGGTTCTTTCAATTTTACAACTAATTAAAATGTTAACCTGGCACTTATCCTAAAACAAGGTTTCCAAAAGGTTTTACATAAATTTTCATTTTTACAACTAATTAAAATGTCAATCTGATACTTATCAAAAAATAAGGTTGCCAAAAGATTTTACATACATTTAGGTAAAAGAAATGATACTCTCGTTGCCTACAAAAGAGTGATATTCTGAGGAAGATTCCATATGGACAACATGTGCATTCTGTTATCATGTATCATTGAGTACTTTATTTACATTTTTCTCTGATCTTATGATTTTCACAGATGTTTTTGATTTAAAATGTATTTAATATACTTTCAGTCTACTACATTTGTTTTTTTTTCTGAGTATACTGTTAATATAATCAAAATGTCATCCTGGTACTTATTATGAATATAGTAAGGTTGTCAGAAGGATGTACATAATTTGAGGTATAATAATTGGATACAATGGAAATTAAATTTCATAATCGGATGTAAAAATATTTTACATATTACATGTTAATATAGTTTTTCTTATGAAAATGTTTGTATACTAAAAAGAAACACCCAAAAAGTTCACAAATCAAGAATAGACTTCGAAACTACCCACTTACATGGCTCATTAGAGCCAAATGTATTATAAATGTATATCAAAAATATGTATATCAAAAATCTTTAAGATCGTAATGAAAACTACTTTCTTATGGAAATTTTGTTGTACTAAAATATAAAACACTAGAAAGTTCTGTGTATCTGTGCATGGCAAACTTTTTAAACCAAAATCAAGAAAATTTCTTAAATTAATTAGTAGTTTAAGTAAAAGTTTCTTTATAAAACCTTCTTTCTTGGTTATATCAAATATCTTTTTTGGAAAAGCCCATAAATCTTGTACTTTATCAATAAATTGCAGGGTTGTCTATGAATACTATTAAGATTTCTGTTAATTGAGGTATTGATGATTCACTCAAATTACCAAAAGATATCTATTTTTATTTGAATATAGTATACAAATTTGAGGAAGCTAACAATTCATAGAAATGTGTTATTGTTTTGGATTATATTACCTTTTTCCATTCTGAAAAGTGGAATAATCTGGATAAACTGGTTCTAAATCAACTTACAAAAAGATAAATTTTCGTTTTTCAATTTTTATTCAGAACAATATCAATTTTTAAACTCGTTCAAAAGTTCAGTTATGATCATTCAATTTACTATAGGTTCTTAGGTGCATTTCAAAAGATAAAGCTGAGATTATTAAATTTGCGAATTGGTGTAAGACCTGATGTTTATCTATGAATGTCTCACGAAGTTGACTTCAAACTTAAGCTGAAAAGTTTTTTAAATCATAGTTACAAATTTTTAAAGGAGTAAACGTCAAGGAAACTGTGAGATCTCTTCGATTAAATTAAGAGCATCATACAGTTGAATCAACGCTCTATTCTTCACTAAAAAGTATTTTACAATATGATAGAATGAATACTATACATTTTTAAACTCGCTGAAAAGCATAAAATAATATATATTTAAAAAATATTTAAAAAAATAAGCTTTTATTAAAATGTACGAAAGGGAATGAAAATAATTTCCCTTGGATAATGAAGCATGCAAAAAAAATAATAAAAGTCTCTAATGTACGTAGCTGAAACAGATCAGGTAACTTGATAAATAAAAAAATGTTTCTCACTGATGATACTGATTATGTATACGGGAACGGTACAGGAGAGTATGACACAATTTTCCATGATAAGAACGAGACGGAAATGGCTTAGGTGTACTGAAAATTACGTAATATTAGACAGCATCAATGTATTAATGCAACTATCTCTGAAAAGAGGGTTTGAAAAAATAATAATAGTAATCATAATAATAATGATAATGTAAATTGTTCAAACAGTAATGGGCTGGTGATAGAAAAACCATTCGTACCAGAATTTTATTGGGTTTGTTGCTGAATTTGCAAAAAAGAAAATTTTTCTGCCTTATTCTTGTCAAAAGTTACATTTTAAAAATAAAAAGTTGTTTAAACAATTAACAACAAATTGAATCGATAGTTTTAATTTTTATATCGCCTAATTAGATTATCTTTTTGTAAAAGTACCGATATTTTGCGATAAAATGTGGAAAAAGAATTGTTCAAACAAGTAAAAATTGTTTAAGCAAATAATAAATCAAAAATCAATGCATACGTCACATTCGGAAGAGTAATTTTAAGAGGTCTATGTAGTTTGCACTCGTTTTATTGAAATCTACGCCTTCCAATCTCATATTCGTGAAAATAGGGATTTTCCCCATGTATTTTCTATGGGAAAATTGAGGGGGTGGGCTCAACCCCTAAACGTTTTCTGATCGAAAAAATACGCATTTACTTTCTTTGGGAACCTCACAATTGATTTGTTATATTCTACGTTTTTATAAAACGTTAAAAATTGTCTGAAAATTTTAAAAAATGAGAAAGTTTGGATTTTTAGAACACTATGTTCGAAGTTTTTTCTTTAGTCAAATTTTCTTCGCGGACGGCTTAAACTGAAGCTCTTGGCATTTAGAGTTTAAATAGGGACACTAAGCTTGAAATATGTTACAATCTACAGGTTGCCTATGATTATCATTAAGATTTCTTTCAATTAAGGCATACATGTTTACCTCAATTTATCAAAAGATATCTGTTTTTGTGTAAATATTGTTCAAAGGTCGCTTATGAAATTAGCAATTTTTAGAATTGTGCGATTGTCCAGATTATTACCTAATTCTATTTACAAAAATGGAATAATCTAAAAAGATCGGTTCTAAATCAACTTACTATTCTTTTTCTGTTTTCGCTAATAGGAACTAGTCCCAACGTGGCCCGCAATGCAATTGTCAACGTAGCCGAGATTGTTTGTTATGACGTCATAAAGGATACAATTTTGGATAATGGATGGCTGCGAGATGGTATTCCATGCCATTTGACTGCAGCAACTGCAGCTGGTCTTTGTACCACATTAGCAGCCAGTCCAGTTGACGTTGTCAAAACCCGCTACATGAACAGTGCACCCGGCGAATACAAAGGTGCAATTGATGCAGCAATTCGAATGTTTGTAAACGAAGGACCACAAGCTTTTTACAAAGGATTCGTACCAAGCTTCACACGTCTTGTCTCTTGGAACATCGTTCTGTGGGTGACTTATGAGCAAATTAAGATCCAAACCAAGAAATTCCAAGCCACCTACTAAACTACATTTTTCCTTCAAAGAGTCCGTGTCAAACTATATTTTCTAAAATCCTTTTTAATTTTTTTATTTCCTTGAAGTTTATGAAGTTCGCTACAACGTCTGGAAATATTTAATATCATGTCTCTAGGAACATCGTCCTGTGGGTGACTTATGAGCAAATTAAGATCCAATCCAAGAAATTTCACGCCACCTTACTTCACTTCATTTTTCCTTTACAGAATCCATGTCGAACTATATTCTATAAAATGCTTTTAAATTATTTAAATCCCTTGAATTTTATGAAATTCCTCACAACGTCTGGAAATATTTAATATTCTGTCTCTTGAAACATCGTCCTGTGGGTGACTTATGAGCGAACTAAGATCCAAACCAAGAAATTTCACGTGAACTTCCTTTTTCCTTCAAAGAATCCATGTAAAACTATATTCTATAAGATCCTTTTAAATTTTTGAAATCCTTTCAATTTTATGAAATCCTCTACAACGTCTGGAAAATAATATCTCATCTCTTGGAACAGCGTCCTGTGGGTTACCTACCAACAAATTACGATCTAAGCCAAGAAATTCTACGCCCCAAACTAAGTTTCCTTGTTCCATCTAGAAATACATGTCTATGCGTTAAGCAATTTAATAATTACCTCTGGCACTTTAGGATTAATGGCTTGTACGAGAGAGTGACGTGACCAATTACAATTACGAATCGTATCTTATATTTTTCTGTTTACATTTTACGTTTTGTTTCACATTGTTATCGCATAAACAGCTAAATTTTTTCAAGTGGACTCAAATGATAATTACGTTATTCGAATTTGGCGGGAAAGTGTATCGCCACAGAAAGGGCGTTAAATTCAAAATATCAAGGATGTTAAAGTAATAGAAAACATTTTTTTTCATCAAATAGTATATAATTTAAAACAACTATATGACAGACATGCTCTTATATATGTCGTACCATTTTCCAAAATTTTACATTTACATTTTTCAAATCATCAAGCCGAGAAATATAATACGTAATTGGTCACCTGACGGTACATATCTTTGAGGAACGGACTTTGGGTAAACCACACTATTCTGGGCTATCATAGGAAATTAATTGTAATAACTTTTCTTCTCTTATGTGTAATTAAAGGTAATAAATATTATTACAGTTTTGACTGTTAGATATCTTTACCTAAAATGGGCACTTTGGGTTACCAAACAAAGCACATTTGGGTTACCAAACAAAGCACATTTGTGTTACCGAACAAAGCACATTTGTGTTGCTATTAATATTTATTAGGTGAAAATTGAATAGAATGGACATCTTTTTCTATGACAGGAATAAGAATCATTTTATTAGAAAAACCCCATAATAGTGAAAAATTGTTTGTCTCGATTATATTTTTTCATTCATATATTATGAAGATTAATCCAGGTAATTCCTAAACTTAAAAACGATACAAAGAGACAAGCAATTCGTGTAAAGTCCGTTCTCTATCTGTTATTCGTTCTTCATAGAAAATAGTTCATAATTAGGGGTCAACTATAAATTATGGGGGGAGGCGAATATTTACGGAACATCGCTTTATATAATTTATGGATCGCCCCTTATAAGTATGGATAAAAAACCGGTTCGAGAAAGAAATTTCAAAGCATTTAGTACAAGTCTCATACTTTTAACAATTTTATTTATATTTATATACTTTTAAAAATGCATTCCCTCATATTATTATACCTACTTACACGTATCGCTGGCGATCGAAAAGATGTAAAATTCGACCAGATTCTTCATTTTCGAAAAGTCTTATAATCCTCGGGTAGGATATTTTTTGCAAATTTCTGTTTGAGATGTATGCAATGAGATTGTGTGAAAGATCAAGACAAAAGTCGAGACAGCTAATAATCGAATGTCTACACACTGACAATAAGATTATAGTATGTACTTTATTCATAATTAAAATTGCATAATAAATGGAATATTGATAAATTGATTAAAAAAATCTAACTTCTTTGCGATATTGAAGTGAGAAACAAAGCTACTTTTCTAGCGCAAGATAAATGACAGATGATAAGTGATGACTTTTTATTATGTGATAAAGCGGAAATGAAAAGAAAGGTTTTGTATTTCGGTTCGTATCTAACTTATTATGTATATAGTCGACTTTTGTATTTGCTTTCAATAAGTTTAAATCATGTATTATGTATTGTCTTATGTCCCAATTATCATGAAATAAATAAAGAAATAGAAGATAATTGACCTAATCGTTTGAACTATGACTTTTTTATTCATCCTCGTCCTACTTTACAAAATTTAGGCCACGCAGCAGGATGAAATCTGAATTTAACTTTCTCTCTAAATCAACGTGGTTGATTTTTCATTTTAGTCTTTAAATAAATTGTTGTTTCAACCATTTACCTCGAAGTTGTCACAGGGACTTAGAATTTCGATTATGTAAAAATTGAATAACTCCATCATTACCAAGCCTAGAATATTATTTTTAATTACAATATTTGGTCAGGAGTGGATAATGAATCACATGGTAGCCAAGGAGTCGTTCTGATTATGAACGAGAGAGCGAAGCAGCATGTCAGAAAGTATGAATATGTATCTTCTAGATTATTATGGGTTAAAATGAAAGTAGGAATAAAAAGGCTATTTATTATAGTAAGCCACGCTCCAGTTACAGGTGACACAAGTGATGTAAAAGATACCTTTTGGGAGTTGCTAAGTTATATTGTAGGTACTTTCGATCCTGGAGGAAGAAACATCTTACGCGGAGATATGCATGGCTGGGTTGGTGTGCAACGCAAAGGTACTGGCAGGGTACTTGGTCATTTCGGAGATCCAAAAACGAACGGTAACAGAGATAAATTGATGAGCTTATGTTCGAAAGAAAGCTTTCTTGTCACAAATATTTGGTTCAAACATAAAATGATCCATGGTGCACTCAGAAAAAAGTTTTCTTGAATCAAACCAACAACTTTTTTCTCAAATATACATGAAAATTAGGTTGAATCAAATCAATTTTCTTTGATTGAACAAAATAGTTAATTGATTTAAACAAAATTTTTGGTTGAATCTATCAAATATTTTATCTACCAAATGATTCGATTAAAACAAGAAAAAATTTTGTTGAATCTAACAAGTCTTTGAGTGAGTCAACCAATCCTTTGCTCTCATATAACAATGCATTTTTTTGGCTGATTCAAACAAACTTTATTCTGAGTATGCAGAGGCGAAAGCAGCAGGAGAAGAATTAATAATACGTCGAAGCAGGCGCGAGTTAGGATACAGAATTTGTAGATACCAGAAGTACAATGGGTATATCGTGAAAAGCTGGATAAATATTTAGTGCATCATAAAGAAGACTGGGCGATGGCATTAGGCACTAAAAATGTAGAGGGAGCATGGATAATAATACGGGATAGCATCTTCTAGAGTGCATCTGAAGTGTGCGGTACTGCCGTTGTAGAAAGACAGACTGGAGATGCTTGATGGAATAATGAAATCCGCTTAGCTGTTAACGAAAACAATTAAACGTACTCGAAAAAGCTGAATATTAAAGGTCTTAGCAATGAGGAGAGGTCTAGACTATAAAACGATTATAGGGATGAAAACAGGAAAGTAAATACCAGCACTGCGTTATTTGGAATTAAGAATGCTGATGGTGAAATGTTATGTGATACGGACAAAGTGATAGGCTGTATGAGTGATTTCTTCAAGATTAGGTAACTGAAGAACGGTAAGGCTGCTGGTGTCGATAGCATCGCGGCCGAAATGCTTAAGAGCGGTGCAAGATATTTTATTTCATTGCTGAGCGAATTTATGAGAATGTGTGTTGTGAATGGTGAAGTTCCAAATGATTGGATCATGGGAATATCTAAATAAAGGACCTGGAAAGTCTAGTGTGTTTTTAGGCCAGGGAGATCATGTGCGGATCAGATATTTATCTTGAGGCAGATCATGGAAAAAGTTTGAAAGTAAAATAAAAATTTCTGTGCATTTGTTTATCTGGAAAAAGCTTTTAATAAGATGGATGGAACTAAACTTTGGGATATCCTGAAAGAGTATTGAATGAATGGTTGGCTTCTAAAAGCAATAAAAGCAATATATAATGGAAGAAAAGCGAGTGTAGGAGTAAATGGACAACCGAGCGATTGGTTTGATATTAGGCAGGGCATTAGGCAAGGCTGCGTTATGTCTTCCTGAATGTTTAATATAAACATGGACGTATGTGTAAGAATGTCTTTCTTGGACGAATAAGGTGTCGATCTTGGGACAGTGAAGGTGCGTGGTTTCGTGTTTGTAGATGATAAGATTTTTACGGCAGAATCAGTTGACGATTTGCAGAGAATGATGAGCACACTGGATACCAGCATGAAAAGTATGGGTCTTGAGATTAACGTGAATAAAACAAAAAATATTGTGTTTGAAAAAAGGGTGATAAAACAGTATGCAATATTACCTTAAACGAAGAGAGGGTAGAATAATTTGATTCCGTGTATAATTCACGTACAATGTATAATTCTGTGCTTGCATTCACTGTGATGTATGGGTGCGAGATCTGGACGAATCAAGAATAGGATAGGTGTAGAGTGAACGCTGTTGGCATACAATTCCTGCAGAATATATGCGGTAAAACGCTAATGAACACAGTCAGTAATGAGTGGGTTCACAAAGAATTTGATATGGAGAAAACATTGATTGACCAGAGTGAAAAAAATTGGCAGAGATAGTTGGGTCATGCTCATAGAATGAGACTCTAGAGCAAAGAGACATACACAGTCGCAGAAACACAAGAGCTTGCATGAAAAGATGTATAGATGTAGAGGAAGCAAAAAATATATGCAAGGATAGGGATGTATGGGATACAACTGTTTATAAGAAGAAGAGTGACGCCTCGTGAAGAGCTTTGCTCAGTGGATATGGTTGGGATAAAGAATGAATATGTATCTTCCTATGGGTTTATCAGTCGGTTTGAGTGTTGATATGTGAATGTACCTGTATGATGGCTCTGTGAAGCTCTTCACCTGGGGTAATTGCTAGAAAGATTATTCAGCGACCTGTGTCGAAGCGGTGCTGCAGGGTGAGTATGTCATTTAAATGATCAACACGCGGCTTCTAGATTGATTTAAAACCTACACCTTTTCCTACACTTCCCTTGCTTACACCTACCATATGAACTCCTTGATCGCCGGTAGTACAGCAAGGCTCGAATAGAACGAGTTACGCTTACCTCGAAAGGGATTTGGCTTTATGTTACAACAATAATAATAATGATAATAATGATAATAATAATAATAATAATAATAATAATCCCATCATCATCAATAATAAACCCATCTTCTGTACATGGATGACCTGAAGTTATACGCTAGTTCACACCAGAAACTGGAGCAAGTGATCCAGGTCACAAAGCAGTTTTCTGATGACATCCACATGGAATTTGGACTAGATAAATGCAGAACAGTGCATTTGATAAGAGGAGAATTAGGGACCGCAGAATTAGA
>JAUMHM010000078.1:12844157-12876387 GCA_032362435.1 Melikaiella ostensackeni
AAAAGTGCCTTCGACATATTGGGCTGTAACCATCTTAAGTCTGAGATATAATTTTATAATAATAATAATAATAATAAAATATTTCTAGAATATCAGAAGCTTTGACTTTGAAACATTCAATTTAGATTTCAATTTGAAATTGTCAAATTTTAATCGTTTTGAATTGAAATTCATTAAGATTCAAAAGTTTTCAATTTGAAATTATTCAATTTTGAATGGTTTTAATTAAAAATAATAAAATTTGCATTCCTTTTCATTCCATTCGAAATATTGTCCTTTCTTCAAAATATTATCTAATGTAAAATATTTTGAATTGGAACGTTTTCAATTCAAAATTATTTCATATATTTTTTCAAATTTCAAGCGCTTTCAATTTGAAATTATCAAGAACAAGTTATGGTCTAACCAGAGTTCTCCGCGTGTGAGAACCGAGTGGCGCTCGCCTGCTAGCTTCACAGTGGCGCTAATCCGCTCTCTATTTATATTCAAAGAAAATCTGAAAAATGACTAGGACTTAAAGTGGTCAACTTTTTGGCAATTTTCTCGAGTGCCGCAATGAGAATCTAATCGTTAACGCCACAGGTGCTTTGAAAAGCTTCTTCACAGTCAAATTGAAAAGCAATGTTTGATTCCACTTTATGACTATATTTTATTAGCGGTTTGATCACAGTTTTAGACGTAATTTACAATATTTGTGATATTCAAAATAAAGTTGTAGCGTACAAGAAGAATGTGTTTCCGAAGGCGGGCATATTTTATTTATAATTTTCAAAGGATGTCGTCTGGAATTTTGAAACTTTGTCTACTTATACACTGATTTTTGAAGTCTCTCCCTTCGTTAGTAAAATGGGAGATAAAATCCTATCGCAACGTATTATTTAAAAGATAAAAATGAGAGCCACTGTCCTAGAAGATTAAAAAAGGTAGAGAATGTGGGGAAGTCCTAAATAAACTGGGGGCAAATAGGGTGAGCCACAAAAACTCCACAAGGTCGTGTGGCTCTCTTAAACCGCATCTTCAGCATGCTGACTGGCTCACAGCTCACCTACAATATACAGGATAATCAACCACGCCATCTCCCTACACACACCCCCTTGCTTTGCAAAAGGAATCCACACGGATCTCGTACAAGTTATAATAATCTTGCAAGTATGATAATAATCATCCATTTTTTGTTAGTCTAACAGGTCTGTGTCTGCTTAAATCGCAACTTTTACGCTTTTACGAAAAACTTTAAATGCGTTAGCAAAACATTCCCTGCTCCACCAAGTCCAAGTATTATTAGCGTTATTATATGCATAAGGGATTATTATACTGGAAAAACGAGTGAATTTTCTTGCAGCTTCGCTTGTCAACCCAGGGCAGGGTGACTGAACGATTGAATGGGAGTTTAATAGGCAAATGAAACAGGTATCATATAAATGATTTTCCGCAGTTGTTCTATAAATAGGGATGAAATAAAGTTAAATTGGCCACAGCGCAACTAGAAACGTTTTCTG
The DNA here is from genome assembly GCA_032362435.1 of Melikaiella ostensackeni. Lineage (NCBI taxonomy): Eukaryota > Metazoa > Arthropoda > Insecta > Hymenoptera > Cynipidae > Melikaiella > Melikaiella ostensackeni. The sequence continues at coordinate 12,845,657 of JAUMHM010000078.1, forward strand.
TATCGTAAAATTGTGTATTTTAAACCAAGAACAGCTTGATGCAAGAAGAATGTTTGTGAACGTATTTCAAAGCAAGTTTGTTGCTGTAAAAGTCAGTAATGAGTGGGTTCTTAATAAATGTGGTGTAGAAAAAACATTGTTTGACAAGAGTGAAAGAAATTTGCTGAGATGGTTTGATCATGTTGAGAGAATAAATGAAGGACGTTTAAAGAAGCAAATGTATTCAGGTAAAGTGGATGGTAGCGTACCCAGAGATAGACTATGAGAAAAGAATGGTTGGAATGTGTGAATGAGTCTCTGAAGAGGAGGGTTAAGAAGAGCCGTAGAAACGCAAGAGCTTGCATGAAAAGATGTATTGATGTAAAGGAAGCAAAAAATGTATGCAAGGATAGGGATGTATGGAGGGCAATTGTTTATAAGGAGAAGAGTGACGTCTGAAATAGAAGATTTCGGATACTCATGAGCCCTCGCGAACATTTTTAAGATGTTGCAATTTCATGAAGTCAACTTTTAAGAGTATAAGATGTTTTTGATTTTCAAGCATAGAATTCATTTATCTTTCGGGTTTAGTCTTTTTGACTGAATCGATTGCCATTTCTTTGCTGTCGAGTTTCTTTAAATCAACAAAATTAGCAAATAAGTCGTTTAGGAAATAGTTGAAAATCGGTTTCATCGAAGAGAATAATTCTTTATAATTGTATATAAATGTACAAGCTAATTGAGAACGTTATAATTTCAAATGTCTATAACCTCTGTTTGAAATATTATGCACCCTGCATTTTTTCGAAATCTGTAAAAACTTGTTGCAAAAGTTTTTCTGAGAATTTTTCAAAACCCTGAAAAAATGAAAGCATATGCTTTTTTGGACAATAAAAATAAAAATAAATATGAATCCGTCTGATAATTGAACGTTCTAAATGCACAATTTTCGCCCACAAGCCTTTAGGCTGCAGTCAAACATTTTATGACGTCGTTAACGATCTTGAGTAGGGTTCTATAATGGAATTTCGGCACTTATGTAGCAGTGGAATTCATAAGATTAGACATGGTGAAAACTATGGCAGTATACGTCTTTGAATTTTGAAAATAATTTACAGTCTTATTTTCAGAATAAGTGAAGATAATTATTTAAAAACTTATATTTCTTCCATATAGTAAGAAAATTGCATTTATACTATAATTTTCACACGGGATAAAAGTAAACTTTCTTCATTTTTGAAAACCACAATTTCAACAACATTTTTCTGGTGATGATTTATGAGAATGATTGTGTAATGAAATAACCGAACCAACATTCAATGCAACTCAATATTTCTATAAATAATTTCTAAGAAAACATGTAAAAAAATGATTTGAAAAAATTTGAATTCGCTAGGCATCAAAAAGTTACTCTAATGTAGAAAACAAGATTTTTTTACATTTATAGTATTGTAGAGTATACTGCAGTGTATATACTAGTATATGAATATACTATATATAGAGAGTATACTATAGAATATGCTATAAATATACTGCAGAATATACTGTACTAATATTGTGAAAAAATATGGTTTTATTCATTAGAGTGACTTTTTGATATCTAGCGAATTCGACATTTTTTAACTTTTTTTTTTAATTCATACCTTTTAGTGAATGATACATATATACATGAGAGCAAAATAAATGTCAGTGCTTTCGATTAATAATGACTTGTATGCATTTTACTATTGATATTATACTTTATTATTATGTATACGAATTTCAAAGTTCCATAATTGATATGGTTGTATTTTAACTTTTCACATAATGAAAAGAATGGTTACTGGAAATGGGATATGGTTGTAATTTCGTTTGTTACATAATGAAAAAAGGTTACTAGAAATGGGATATGGTTTTATTTTAACTTCTCACATAATGAAAAGAAAGGTTACTGGAAATGGGATATGGTTGTATTTTCACTTTTCACGTAATGAAAAGAAAGGCAGGAAATGGGATATGGTTGTATTTTAACTTTTTACATAGTGAAAAGAAAGCCTCTTTAACAAAAAACGCTTCACCCGAGATTCTAAAATGCCCCTTCTCTTCAAGCCTTTTGGTTGGAAGGATACTACTGGAAATGTGGTAGGGGTGTGTTTTCACTTTTTTTAACACTTTTTCTAATTTCGGTCCTTTAATAAACATGCTACCCCCTCACATGTCCCCTTTCTTACTTCTCGGGATTAGGCTGAAAGGTCATAATGAAATAAAGGTCTACTGGAAAAGGGATAGGATTGTGATCCTACTCTATGTGAACATTCATGAACATGTATAACCTCCGAATTGTCATGTTTGACTATTTTCTCTAGTAGTTTGCTTCCAACTTCTTCTGTAACTCATTGCATACTTAACTAAAATCTCAATAACGATTTAGGTCTGAGTTTCACGTACAAAACTGTTTTTACTGCTTTTTCATTGCTTTTGAATGTTTACGTGCAAATCAGTCACGCAGATATTGACACTTAACATCTACTACTATCTTTTTGAGATACTCTGCGTTGCATATCTTTAATATCCACTAAAACTAATCTTAGTCATCTAGATGGCTATCATATAGTTAAACATTGAATATGTTAACACAGAAAAACAGTGGGATCATTTTTGTTGCAGCTCATTTGTTATGTTCTCGAAATATGAGTTTTTTCTGAAAATGAAAATACTTCATAAGTGAAATTGTATCATGAACACAGCTGCATTCTCATTCTCCGAAGTCTCATTTTTGTTGCAACTCAAAACGACACCGAATCAACGTACTTTTGAGGATTGGTGTATTTCTGTGAACCCGAAATATCTAGGTGTTAACGGTAAACATCCATTTTTCTCCGCGGTCTTGGCTATGATTGACAAGCGCGAATCTTTGTGTACCTATGGCACTCCGGCTATCACTTCCTACACTTGAAAAAAAATTCATGCTCATACGTAAAATTCTGTCCAAAGTCATAGTGGAACAGAGACAACCTGAAAAAATTACAATCATATACGTCTTCTTTTTGCTGCGCGTATTATACTAAAAATTGAAAATCCCACGCCACGGTGTGATAGAAGTGAGTATTCCAAGAGTGTAAATACGTCCCTGTCAGGTGGAATCAACATCAACACGAAAGAGTGAAAGACATGGAGCCATCGAAGCTCTGGGCAGCAGCAGCTCTGGGTCCGCTTGCAGAGAAGAGGCTAAAACCAAAGACCTCCAGGGTGTGTAGGGCCTTACATAGCGATCGCCAGCAAGTCCTGAAATAGACCCTCGTTGCGAATCCCCCTCATGAAGAGGCTCCAAGAGCGAACCCTTTTGCTTTTACTTTTGTTTTGCAAAAAAGCGAAACGAGAGAAGTTGTTCCTATCCTGGCCCTCCTCCTTCGCCTCAAGAGGAAAAGAGGGAACTGAAGAGAGACAGAACAAGCGAAGAAAAGGATGGAAAAAAGAAATGAGGAGAACCGCCTGCCTGCTCATCCAGGATCGTAGTAGAAGTAGCTTCTTCAAGACTAATGATAATGCCACATCTCAGCATTCCCACGGGATCACGTCAAGATTTGTTTACCAACTCGAGCCTGAATCAACCTAGAGTCTCGATCAACGCCCAATGTTAAACTTATAGACGAGTCGATATATTATAAATATGGAGAAAAATGGATGTTTACTCGTAACATCTAGATGTTTAGGGTTAACATATTTGATATTTGACTATAGGACCCCCATCCAGGATGTTAAGGGTTATAGTCTATAGATGCTAAGAACCATGCAGATTACCATGAAACAAAATATTCGGCACTTCGATGGTTTTTATGAAGAAAAAATAGCACTTTCTTCAACTATTTTAGTTTATACAAACAATTTACTCTTTCATTATTGATAATTGTGAATAAAACATTAAAAATCATCATTTTTCACAAGCTCACATTCGACACGAAACGGCATTGACTATCAGCTTCATCAAAGGATCAACAAATGTCAACAGAATTTCCCTGCTCACCGCGAACTGTTAGAGCTTGCGCTCTAACAGCGAATTAAGTATTTGGATGTTTCAGTTTAATATGTAAGATAGTAAAACCAAATATATATTTTCATTTACGCTTAACATCTCAGCAAAATACCTGTGAATATCTGCATGTTAGGTGGTACTATCTAATCCTTTAATATCTAGGTTTTAACATCCATTTTTCTCCGTTAAATATTTTTCAGCTTCCAAGTTTTCATGAATTTTTGAAATTGAAATCAAGAGAAAAATGCAGTTAGTTGATGCAACAATTCAATGTCTTACGTCAACTAATAAAACTGTTGCATCGACTGATAAACAGTTTGGTTACGACAGGTAATTAGTTTTTAAATCATACGGTTGTGAGACCTGAACTACTTCGATTTTGATCAAATAATTTTTCTGGGCTGCCCGTGTAGAAAACTCTTGTGGCCCTGGCTAGGATCAAGACTGGACTCACTTGTTAATTTCAAGCTAAAAGTTTTTTGTATTCAAATCCCTTGGCAGGCAGATCAATCGATCATAGCTGCAATAAAACTACCCATCAGAAGAACATTTCAAGGCTCGAACTTATTTCTCACTTTCTTACATGTGTAACAAGTTGTGTAAGCTTAAAAAAAATTGGTGAGATGAATGTTTTTCTTTTGTGAATGAAAAAATCTATTGGCTCAACTTCACGCTCGAAGCAGCCGGCAGTTGCGTTTTTTTTCAAACAGACAGAAAGAAACAATTTACGTGGAAACATAAGGTACTATGAAGTGCAATAAGGTGAACCTTTTTCAGAAAGGGGCGGATGGATTTTTTTGTTTTTGGTCCTAAAATATCCATTGGATTATAGACTACAATAATCAGCGAGAAAATCCCATATGCAATATAAGTTGAAGATCTGAGATTAATGATATTATCTGAAGATGATGTTCTGTGTTGATGATAGAAGGATATGATGATGGTGATCTATGATTGATAATGATATTGACGGAAGACGATGTTATGTAGATGGAGCTATGAGTTAACGATTATATGATGACGAGATGTAATTGATGAGGATATTATGTGAAGATGGTGTTATGTGTTAATAATGATGCTGCTGACCCATTATTGGTGATAATTCTATCTGAAATTGTGTAGACAGTGTAATCTATGATTGATGCCCGTGCAGAAATCGCCATATCTTTTCACAATTACCGATCTGGTTCTGATTAGGCTGATCTGACACCGGTTAGATTATCCGATCTGTGCAAGATTTGGCCATATCCGGTCCTAACCAAGGCGACGGTAAAATTCTGCGCGGGTGGTGATATTATCTGAAGATGCTGTCATTTGTTGATAATAATGATGATCTATGATTCATGATCATAGCGATGAAAGACCACGGTGAACATTTTATGTTTTTAGAATGGAAATAAGACTTGATCATAATTCTGATACCAAATCTGGATGTTTTTAGTCATCTGAGTACCAGTTTGCTGCAAATCACTTCGATCTAACTTCAAGATGAAAGTAAAACCCCAGGATTTTCTGTGGACAATTAAGAATGAACTATTAGAAGACACATATAAATTTAAACGATGGTTCTATTTCAGGTTGTAAACACACTGGCGTTTTCTGCTTCTATCTATTTCTGTTTTACGAGTACTCTCTATAGTGAGGACAGTGTTCATAGCAAAAAGGGTAGTTGCTATAAGCGACTCAAGGTGGGCTTCATTTCTGATTGCAGCAGAAAGCCGGCACCAACTGCTGGATTCTCTTAGCCGATTTTTCTACTTTTAGCAATCCTGACTGGATAGGAGTATCTTCTGCCTCCTGTATCTTACCGGTTACGAATGAAACCGATACCGGCAACCGGCTCGACGGGAAGACTCTCGCTCTTTCTATTTTTGTCCCTTTCTCTTTCTTTCTTCCTTTCCTTCTGATCGGGATTCAGCAGCATATCTTGCACGATATCAGCAGACCACCAGCATACCATCCATGTACGAGTACACGTAATTATTCACGTAATACGATCTTAATTTCAAGGGTATTCAGTATTCACACTAAATAACAATGGAGCTGCAGAGAATACCTTAAGGGTTGAATGGATCTTAAATGTTATTATTTTTTTGAACTCATGACCATGACATCCGAACCCCTTCGCTTTTAATAAAAATCTTAGAGAGCTTGAAGTCACGTCACTGTTGATACTATTTTGAAAAAAATGACAATAATGGCACTATTTTTTCGTAAATGGCAACTAATGCCATTATTTCTTCACTTTTTCTTCAGAAATATTTTCGAACTTCTTGGCTGATTGACTCAAATAACTCACCAAGTGGAAAGCGCCCGATTTGTCCCTATTTCAATTAGGGCAGTGGTCAGATCGTCACTAGAACAACTGGACTATTAAGTTCTAGTTAGGACTTAGGACCCTTTAAAGCGCTGCACAGTGGGATAGGAGTCCAAAAAACTAGTCAAAAATTCATTTTTTAATGAAAGCAATTGAATTATTTTATTTTAAATTAGACACATGAAAGTAGTTGAAAAAGAAGTTTCATCTTGAAACATGAAATATTGACAGAAGAACCACCATTTTATTTTGAAAGTGACATGCAATTTTCTTCCAGTTAAATTTGTTAAATATCTTTTATTGCAACGAATAATTTGAGGTATTATGGAAAGTGTTTTTTTTACATAAATTAAGAAAGTTTGAAAGGAGAAATAAGAAAAACTACCTTAAAAGTTTTATTTTATTATGAAAAACTATATTTTTGGAATAGATTTGCTAAACAATTGAAACTGTACTCGCCGACCAATAAACGTACCACGACATACCACGCCTGAAGCAGAATGTTAAGGTACTCATTTGCTGCACGTTTAAAAGATAGAAAATTTGTTCACTTATGAACTTAATTATTATTAACAAATTTTAATAACATATAGACAATATTAAGGATTGTTCGTTAATAAAGATCATTTCAGCATTAAAATTACTTGTTTTTGCCGAAAAAGTGATAGTTGATCTTGACAATTCGTAATCCGATATTATTTATTCATTTTATAAACAAATTATGTCAACAAATATATAGTGTCGGCATTTATAAGAAGAAATAAATCGTTTTTTCTTTTCATTTAACTCAAATTATGCTTCTAGTGAAGTCTAATAATGAAAATTTGTTATTCGATATTTTCTCTTAATTTAATAACAAATTATATAAAAAGTTTCACAGTGTTTGTTTCATTTTCACATTTATGAGAAGATAAAGATTGCGTTTTTTTTCTCATTGTCTTTAAATTGTATTGTATTTAATTGTGCGTAGTGGTATTTAGCGATCATTTGTTCTTTTACTTGTCGCGCAACAATATTTATAGGGATATTTAGGGACGAAGATTTGTTCGGAAATACTAAACATGCACTTTTTGAATATTGTACTTGTATGTGAAACATAATTGTTTTCCTTATATTTTTAATAGTCTAATAAATACTCGCAGACATGTTTTAATTCCTGTCTCCCGAGTATTTATTCTGAAATAAAATGCTCGAGAGCTTCTGGATCCAAAACAACTTTGTTATTATAATTCATTTAAAAAAAAGATAATATCAGATGATAAAACTTCATCACTAAACATCACTAGCAATACAAGCTAAGGGCAATGAGAACAAAACACAATCTTCTTCTGCTCATAAATGCCGATACTGTGCATTTTTCATATATGTAATTTCTTTATAAGATTTAGAGAAAATTTCGAATAACAAATTTTCATTAGTCTTGGCTTTTAAATATTTCAATTAAGTAGCTTTGCTAGTTTTGCCTGTTTAATGGAGGAAGGTAGTATGATCTAATCGGCTCATAGAAAGGGAACGTAATAAACATGTGCTGAAGATTCTCTTTTTCAAGAAGATTACATAGTGTACAGTATTGCTGTGGGTCAATAATCGTAGTTTGTGATTTCGTTGTGAATTTTATTATATATTTAGAGGATAGCCTAATTTTCTCTAGGATACTTTTGGAGTAAAATGGAAGGCTGAGAAGAAGATATTTTTCAATTTGTAGAATGCTAGTTAAGCACGATTTGTAGTACACCTTAAATTTGGCGTTTTCTGATCGTTCAATATCCTGTTCATGTAAAAAAATTTGATATGATTCAGTGAATTGTGGAATCTGGCTTTCAAACGAGTCTAGATTTAGATTCTTCCAGTCAACAAAAATATGTGCATGTACAAATATCGCATTCATCTGGGACACCCAACTATAATTTACATCCTTAGTGTGTCTGATGAAAATTAAACGTCGCAAACATATCTTTGAGTTACTTTCATCACCCATTTTTTACAATTTCAGCAGCAAATTTAGTGACATTCTTAAAACTAGGCCGCTACATGCGTGAGACCGAATTCCAACCTAATCGCAATATCTTGAGTACCGTAGAATCACCTAGCTTCGGACAATGGCCCAAACTTCGGTTTGAAATTTTTGTTGCTTTCACATAACCAAATAGTATAAAAGCAACAAAATCTTTGAAGTCCAAAGTTTAAAATAACGTAAGAGGCCAATTTTTTTCCAAGAATAAGTGTAAGTCCCAGGAAGGTGTTCGAAGTTTGGGTCAGTGTCCGAAGTAAGGTGAGTCTATGGTACATTTGGCAGTTGAAATAGGGCTTTGTAAAAGTGTGTTTGGATTTTTCTATTTTTTCTAGATAATAAGAACCTAGACATGTGCTGTGTGGAGTAAAGCGAGTGAAAAATTTTGGCTATTGCTGCTATATCGTAACATTTTGTTCTGGTAATGATTCTCAAGATAGGGATGTTTGCGATTTTTGCCCTACTTACTGCAGTGTCAGGAGCTTTTGCGAAAAGTGCTGTTCTACCGAAGAGTAGGTCATGATAGTTAAAATAACTTGCAATTTCTAAAGAGTTATTCGCGTAATTTATCTTTGTAATTTTTTTTGTCAATCCTGCCCTCTTGAATATCATTACCTTGGTTCTGTCAATATTTACCGTCATCTTGTTCAGAGAACAGTACTCCCTCAGTGCAAGTAGCTTCCTGTTTGCATCTACCAGGGTATCCGCCAGAATGATAATATCATCCGCATGCAACAGAAACAGTATGTCAACATATTCCCCAGGATGCTAAGTCCCATAAGACCTCTCCCTGAAGAACACTTCAATATCTGACATAAGGTAATTAAAAAACGTAGGACTTAGGATTTCCCCTTGGAGGAAGCCTTTCGTAACAGAAATGAATTTGGTATGCTCTTTATTAACACTTAGATGAGGCTGCCTTATCGTACAGATTTTTAATAATCCTGATGCGTTTTCCGTTAATCCCCAAGCTGAACGATTTTTCCCATAGCTTCATGGATTAAATGACGCTCCAGAAGTCTTATTCGTGAAATTTGTGTTAGAAGATTGGTTATCGTGTTAGCTAACGCTGTTGGTCTATAGTTTTAAGGTTCACTTAGGTTGCATTTTTTCAAGAACATTAGCATGACAGGATTTGCCCATACGTCTAGGAATTTTTCAGTTTTCAAAATTTTATTGAAGAATCTTGCCAAGTATAGAATCCAAACATCAGGTATCGCTTCATAAAAATCGTTTGAAATTCCATCCAGTCCCGGGGCCTTCTGGGGCTCACATTTTCTTAGGGCTGGCACAATTTCCGCAGAGGAAAAACTCGCATCAAGAAGAGGATGTCTGACATCTATAAGATTATAATCAAACGTAGCTTACATTCGAAAGAATTTTTCAAAATAACGCTCCTAATTTTTAACTTTCAGATTCATAACGAATTTCGTGAATGGTTTAAAGCGATTGTTTCCCAAAACATTGTACGATTTTCGGCGTTCTAAAGATTTGCAATAATCTCCTTTTCATAATTTCCCTTCTATGCAAGGGCTTGTTTTTAAAAATCAATTTTTGTTTTAATATATTCCTTCCTCATATTTTCTGCAAGATCAAGACGCTTAGTATAACTTTTGCCATTTTATTTAATAGTATTTTGAGATATGAGCAATCCGCGTCAAACCAATCTTTACTATTTTTATGCTGATTCTATTTATATACAGATTTTCTACTCATTGATTTAATTCCGAGTTCTAAATTAGAATACCTAAAAAGTGGGTTTCCTATAAAACGGCTCGATGAAAGATTTTCATTCTTGTTGCAAAATGCTCAGGAAATTACCCAGATTCAAAATCTACAAGAAAATTTGCAGTACAAGGACCTTTGTGTTAAATCATGTCAAAAACCACCCTGAGACCTTATAGGATATTATATATATATATATAAAATTGAAAGAGTTTTAAAATCATTAACTTGATTTTAAAAATGAAAAAAGCTTAGAATTCAATCATTTTAAAATAAATACGTTCCAAATTGAACAATATTTGAATGTAAATGGTTTCAAGAGTAAAAAATGCTAAATCAAAGTACTCATCTTTTAAAAGTATAAAAAAATTTTAATTTTTCTTTTTTTGGAATATTGCAAATTAGAAATCCTTTCCAATTTCTAAGAATTCAAATATGAAAGATTAGAGTTGGAAAGAATTAAATTTAAATTAAATAGAACAGATAATAGAAATTTTGCGACTTTGTAAGAAGTTAACTCACGAAAGAAACTAGAATCTAGCAATTATTCCAGATTCGAAAAAAACCTTTAAATTAACAAAATTTTTTAGTTCAGGAAACTCGAGTTTCAAATGCATTGGAATCATAAACTGATAGCATTCAAAAATAATGCAAGCTGATAAGTTTAAAATTTTAGAACGAAATATTTTAGACGTGGATGAATCCTTGCATTGCAGAATAATTAGGATATGGGCGTCCATATGAATGGAAGCTAATTCATTTTTGAATAATTTAAAGTATGTAGAAATTCATGGGCTTTAAAAACGCTTCAAAGTTAAATTGAACGTGTTTGGAGAAAATTCATTAATTTTATTGGAATTTATGAATCTTTATCCCTGCAAAATATTTCAAATCAGAGTTAAAATATGCTCATCTTATGCGATTATTGTTCTTTGATGATATTTTTCTCTTCCTCTAAAAGTCTCTAATTTTTCTGGGGATAGGTCAAAACAATTGTTTAAGCCAATAAAACGCATTTCCGAAAATTGGCACTTACGCCATTACGCCCCCGAGACAATTCAGTTCCAATTTCGATTTCCATAGTTTTGTTTTTTCGTCCCACGCTATTGTTAATTGTCTGTGATTCCTAAATCAGAATTAGTAGATTGAACAAATTCAAAAAATGCCGATTTGTTTACTTATTAATTAAGTACAGATGTGACTACTGAATTAGTACTAATTTTCTAATTTTCAGTGAGATTTGACTGATTCATTTGGCAAACAAGTGAAGTTAATAAAAAAAACAGTTAAAGAATTTATAGGTGCCTAATTAGTTAAACACTTGACTTTCAATTTTTGGGTGATAGATTTTTAGACTATCTGAAGCATGAATTTTAATTCGGAAGGAGAAAATTGATATTGCATGTTAAAATTCTCATTATCAGGGATTTAGGTCTGGGATTTGCTCATGATGTTCGTCATCGCTGAGGGTGTCCTTCATCCAGGTATTTTTCGGATGAATTTTTTGATCCAGGTAGTCCGAAGACGAGCTTCTTAGACGGAAAAAAAATGGAAAAGAATGCTTTCTTGAGAAGAAAAATTGCTACGCCGCCTTCTATCTGGTCAATTATATAATCATACCATGCGGATGGTGATCAATTTTCAATAACATGGGCACGCTTGTTAACCTCGTCGAGCGCCACTTTGTTCTGATTTAGTAAGTTTATTCCGACCGAAGTCTGTTCAAGAATTATGTAAAGTGAAGTTACTTGCCAAAAATATATTTTCACAAGCTACACTTAGAAATTGAATCCAAAAATTTCTTTGAAATAAGCCCAGAAAAAAATTCTTTTTATTTAAAAAAGTGTGTTCGAATCAAAGAAATGTGTGCACTGCTATGCGGCAGAGCCTAAGATGTTTCAAATTTCGGACTACACTACTTTTTTATGTTGATACCCCCCCCCCCCCCCAAACACACTTACAAGAGAAAAAACATTGTTTTGACTGCATAGATAACAGGCTTCACAGGACAAAGAATACTCTAAGAACAGGGGAAATCAGAAGATTTTTCACGAAAAAGAAATAACATTTTTACTAAAAGAGATGAATTTTTAAAACAAAAAAAAAACAAATTTCTAACAAATCAGTTGAATTCTCAGTCATGAAAGATTTTTCAATCAAGAAGGAGAAAAATTTCAGCCACATGGTTGAATTTCCAAGCCAAAAAGGGGAATTTTCTGCAAAACAGTTGAATTTGCAACAAAACAATTGAATTTCCAACAAAATAGTGGAATTTTCAGCCATAAAAGATTGGTCAATTGACAAGAAAAAAAATGCCGAGCACATGGTTTAATTTCGAATCCGAAAAGAGGAATTTTCTACGAAACGATTAAATTTGCAAAAAAAAAAGACATATTTTCAACCAAGAAAGATTTCTCAGACAAGAAGGAAACAGAACTTTAATCAAATTGTAGAACTTTAAGACAAAAAATGCTTTTTTTACAAAATATTAAAATTTTCAACCAAATAGTTGAATTTTCAACCAAATGGTTGGATTTCCAACTAAAAAAGATCAATTTTCCACAACAAAAAAACGATTTTTCCATAAGAAATTAAATTTATAAGCAGAAAGTTGAATCTTAACCAAATAAAATGAATCTTCAACCAAATCCATACATTATAAATAAAATACAGTTGTAATTCTAATCAAAAAACATGAAATTTCTACCCAAAGAGATGAATTTTCAAACAAAAAAGACGAATTCTTTATAAAACACTTGAATTTTTTACCCGAAAATATGAATTTTCAACGAAAAAGATAATTTTGGAGGAAATTAGTTCAATTTTGAACCCAAAAAGACGAGTTTTCAACAAAATAGTTAAATTTTCAACCAAAAAGGATGACTTTAGAAAAAAATTGTTAAATTTTCAAGAAATAAATTGAATTTTTCGCCAAAAAAGACGAATTCTTTATGAAACACTTGAATTTTTTACCCGAAAATATGAATTTTCAACAAAAAAGATAATTTTGGAGGAAATTAGTTCAATCTTGAACCCATAAAGACGAGTTTTCAACAAAATAGTTAAATTTTCAACCAAAAAGGATGACTTTAGAAACAAATTGTTAAATTTTCAAGAAATAAATTGAATTTTTCGCCAAAAAAGACGAATTTTCTACAAAACAGTTGAGGTTTGAAAAAAACAATCTTATATTTAACCAAATAGTTGAAAACTCTATTAAAATATTTGTTTTCAACAAAAGAGTTAAATTTTCAACCAAAACAAATTCTTCATTCAAGAAGAAAAAAAATTTCAATGGAATTGTTGAATTTTCAAACCAAAAAAGAAACGAATTCTTCACAAACAAAAAGAATGACTTTTCAAAAAAATTGTCGAATTTTCAGCTAAAAAAGAAGAAATTTCTACCAAAAGAGTTGAATTTTCAACCCAGAAAGATTTTTCAGTCAGGAAGAAAAAATTGTAATTTAATTGTTGACTTTTCGAGCCAAAAAAACATATTTCCTACAAAACAGGCGAATTGCCAACCAAAAAATATGAATTTTCGACAAAAAGGTTAGTTTCCACCAAAATAGAAGAATTTTAAACCTAAAAAGACGAATTTTAAGCAATATAGTTTAATTTTCAACCAAAAAGGATGAGTTTTTTTTAGAAAATTGTTGAATTTTCAACAAAATCATTAACTTTTCAACCAAATAATAAAATTTATAACAAAAAAAAAACTAGTTCTCAAACAAAAGTATAATAGTACACTTTTAACGAAATGAATGTTCTTTCAACTAAAAATAGATGGACTTTCTTATTGGGTTGTATTAATTCAGTTCGCATTTAAGTGGCAAAAGGAGAAAAAGTGGAAAAGAGAAGAATAGGGGAAAGACTGAAGCCTGCGATAAATAAATAGAAATTTTGGTAATTTATAGACTAAAGAATAATAATTTAAATAAACATTGAAGTTTCTTTTTAATACTTTAAAAATATTAGCTTAGAAAAGTTTTGAATGGAAGAAGTATTTTGTTATATTCAACGAAAAATTCATTTAAATTGAAGGATAATTTATTTGCCCAAATGATTGAATTACTTGGCTTGACAAAACGATTAATTCAAATATACAACAATTGTTTCAATTGAAGCATTTATTGCAAAATTGCAAGAACTGAAAATTGCACTAAAAAATTTGTTCGAAATAGACCCAGAAAAAAGTTTCTTCGATTCAAAAAAAAAATTTATTTGCACCAAAGAAATTCGTTCATTGCTATGTGGCCAAGGCCAATCAAAGACGTTTAACTCAAATATACAATTTGATTCAAAGAAATAATTTTCTTCATAAAAAATAATGAGATAAAATAAATCATTTCTCAAGATTTAGCCAGTACTTTACCTGATTCATTTTTTTAATTTAACAAAGAAATTTTTGATTGTATTAAAGGTACTTTCATTTCATATAAAAAAAAAAATGAAAGGAACAATTTCTTAAATTTAAACACAACTTTTCTCTGGGGATGAAAAATGTTCAAACAAAAAATGCTATCCATTCTAATCAAGTGTTTGCAGAACAAAATTAACTAAAATTATATTGAAGTAATGTAAAAGTCTTATAATTATAAATATCCATAGGTTAATATTTGCTTGAATCAAAAATTTTTTTTCTGGGTCTTCATGCACATCGCACATTGAGGATGACCCTGAGTTATCTGAGGCATAAAAATTGTGTAATTTTTGACAGACTATCTACAAACTTTTTAATAATAGTTTATTTTCGCTTACGAAATACAACGTAATGCTTCACTGCTAAATTGTCATTAAAATATTTCAAGTACAAAGAGCATTGGAATATTATTTCTTCATACTATGACTGAATAGAATTCTGGAACTTGAAAAGCATCCGGAGTAAAATTTTTAAAACTTTCTTTCCTTTAAAGTAGGGATGCCTACGGTAAGTGAAAAGTACAAAAATCTGTCACTCGTCAGTCCCTCGTGCAGAAATTTCGAAAGGGCTCTAGTGGGGCTCTAACGAGTTTTCCATATTTTTCATCGGGCTCCAGCGGGGTAAACTAGTCGGGGCCCTATCGTCGACCGTAACGCTTTTGTCGATGTGGTCCCTGCTATAGAATTTCTAGAAATGTTCTAGTGTGGGTCGCTCTTCCACAACCCAATTACAATGAAGGGCCCCAACAGTGCTGCTGTGGGCGTATTTGTTCACTTAAACTAGATTAGATTGACATAGTATTAGAAGGTTGCCCTAGCGAAAGTTTCGGATAGGAATTCATTCGGAATCATTCCTAACCAATCCGAATTAATCCGATCCAATCCAAAAAAATTCTCAATTTCGTTCGATCCAGCTCGGTTAAAACTTAATCCGACTCAATCCGAATAAATCTGAACCAAATTTTAAATCCGATCAATCCGAACTCGGATTGATCTAAACCGGTTTTCAATCCCAATGAACGCGATTCAATCCGAACTCGGATTCATTCAGATTGAAAATTCATTTTATATCAAACCGAGCTATGATTAAATCGGATTCATTCGGATTGAAAATTTGGTTTGAATTGGTTCTGATTGATTTGGATTGGAAGTATGGATTAAATGGGATTGAGTCGGATTATGTTTTAGACCGATTTGGATCGAGCGAAATTGAGAACTTTTTTTAAATGAGTTCGGATTGATTCAGATCAGTGATTCAGATTTTGGAATACCTCTGAATGATTCGAAATGAGTTCCTATCCGAAACTTTCGCTAGGGTGTCTAAAAATACGTAAATAAGATCCAGTATAGGTTAATCTAGCAGAAGTGGGCCTGCTAAGATTAATGCCCTGTAAATCATACATAAAATTTCCACATCATGTCCGAATCTTTAACAGTCGAACATTATTTAAAACAACCACATTTTTACATTTGCAGTTTGCACGCTTAAAGCACGTAAAACTCTTCTAATTGATGTTTAGAAATTCACTTTTGCACTATATTTTCTACAGAAGATTGACGATTAGAGGTTAGGATTCAGAACACGCTACACAATTTCACTATTACTTTTTAGCGTTCAAAAATTTGATGACTTCACATCTACAAACTCATGATATATTTTTATATTCGCGACATGTATCCACACTCAAAACTTGAATAAATAATTAGTTAAATGTTGAAGATTTGTATCTTCAGCGGTCAAGTGACCTTATGGCAGACTGGCAGCAAATTTCTGTCATGGCGTCAGTCGATTTGCGTAGCCTGTGGCGCGCAGCGTTTAGGCGGAAATTCAAACTACGAGTGTAGTTCAATTTTGAAATATGTAACGTTCTGGCCATAAAGAAGTATTAAATTTATTACTGAACCTAGTATTTCCTCCCAAAAAAAATCTTGAGCATAAAAATTTGTAAATCATATATTAATTTAAACATTTTTAATTATTTTTTCAAATTTGAACATTCAGAAAATATTACAAAGTTGATTTTCAGAAACATTTTAATTTGTTGAAAGATACTGTAGAGTGAAGAAATTAATTTTTACTATTTTCTAAGGCCTTGTTAGAACATACGAAATTACAAACAGAAAGGAACGGGTTTTTCGATATTAAAATGTAATGGAAAAAATAGTTAGAATAGAAAACTTTAATTAATTGGTCTCATTTTACTACTTGGGTTTTGAAAACTTCTGTTACGTGGCGAGAAATTATATCAAAATAATAAATTTGGCATTTTTCTACAAACAATTTTGAGCTTGATGTTACTGAACTCTCAAATGTTGCAGGAATTTAACAAATAAATATAGAAAAATTGTTGACTGTTTTCCTAATGTATCAGAAATTTCAATATTTATTTGTAATCGAGGTGCTGTATATTTTAAGTCAACATTCATCTGAATATATTTTCCTTATCTATACAAAGCAAGAAATTGTTCACTAGAACCTGATAAGGCCTCACCGGTGTTTTTTAGACTGGACCTTCTGTCCAAAGCCCCATTAGATATAGATAGATTCGCCATAGCTATACGAAGCATGGAATTCCTCACTAGAGCCTGACGGGACCCCCATCAGTTTTTTATGAACTCGAAATTCTGATAGGGGCCCCAAAAGAACCCAACATCAAATAGAGAAAAATGGGGAAATTTCTGCACGGGCCCCTCTTTTACCGTCTTAAGCACCTTTAGAACTAAAATATTTATCTTTATTAATAATTTTTAGATCCATAAACTTAATGCAAATGATTCGTCAAAGCATAAATCATTCACAAAGTTCTTTTGCCATTAATTTCTCAATTACGTATGCTAAAAACTATATTTCGATGACTTTATCTTAGTATCATTAAAATAAATCTATATTAAATCATGGAAATGGGTAACACGGCCAGGACTTAAATTTCACAACTTTTAGGCAACAATCCTAATTAAAAAAATTTATTTGAAAGAAATCTAAAAAAATAATAATATTTACTGAAAATTGTTTAAAATTAAAAATCATACATTCTGAAACTCCGAAAATTGGATACAAGGTATTAAATTCATGAAATTATTTTTGAGATAAAATTTATTAATATTCGAAACTTCAATTTATGATTTAATCTTTCAACTTTTCAAATTTAATAATAAACTATCTTAATTCCATTACATTTCTTTCATACAATTGTTAGTAATTTGCTGCATTAAAAAAAATTTTTAATATTATATTAATAGATAGAATAATCAATAAACATTACAGTGGATAATAAATATCGTTTACTTCATTAACTGTTGCATGAGGAAAAAATTTTCTATTGAATTTAAACATTTTATTATTTAATTTCAAAAGTTCATTTTGAAAAATCTTAAATTGAAGTTTCAAATATTGGTAAATTTTATCTGAAAAATAATTTCATGAATTTAATACCTTGTATTAAATTTTTCTGGTTCTAAGATGTACAATTTATAATTTAAAATGTTTTTAGATTTCGTTTAGGCGAATTTATTTCAAATCAAGATTTTCAAATCAAATCAAGAAATTTAAGATATTTTTTGAAGTATTGCAGTATATTTTTATCTAAAATCAAAACCTGCATTTCTTAGAAAATCGAGACAAGATAGAAAAAGAGTCTACGGAGCAAAGTTGTTCCTCTCGAAAAGTTAAAATTAAAAAGAGTCCCTTAACGCTTTTTTCTATCTTCCATTTTTTCGAATTTTTTGCTAAAATATGAATAAAGTCGGCTATAATTGTATTTTTCTCAATACAATAAAATTTTATAGAAAACTTTTCTCAACTTGTAGATTTATATATTAATATTTTTTACGAAATTTTCGAATATTTTATTGTTTTGAGAAAAATACAATTAAAGTCGACTCATTTATTCATATTTGAGTGAAAATTTGAAAAAAAGCGCAAGATAGAGGAAAGCATCAACAGATTATCTTTCATAACTTTTTGAGAGGAACAACCTTTTTCCTTTGACTTCTTCGTAATATTTGGTTGAAACTTTAATTATTTTGTTGAAAATTGAACACATTCATAAAAGAGTAGTTCTTTTTGGTTGAAAATTTTAGTGTTCTGTTGAAAATCCGTCTTTTGGGTAACAAATTCAACTATTTTGTTAGAAAATTCATCTTTTTGGTTTAAAATGGACTTTTTTGTTGAAAATTCATATTTGCGGGTTGAGAATTCAACTGTTTTGTAGAAATTATGTTTTCTCGGCTAAAAAATGCAATACTCTGGTTGACAATTTTTTTCTTTCTTGACTAAAAAATCTTTCTTGGTTGAAAGTTCATTCTTTTTGATAGAAGATTTAATTATTTTGTGTCAAAAATGCAACTTTTTGGTTGAAAATGTATCTGTTTTGGTTGATGATTCAACTATTATGTTGAAAATTTGTCTTTTTTGGTTAAATTCATCTTTTTTGGTGAAAATTCAACTACATACTTGGTTGAGAGTTGAACAGCTTTATTAAAAACTATTTTTTTTTGTTGAAGATATATTTCTTTGGTTGAAAATTCGTATTTGTTTTGGTGAAAAATTAATCTTCTTGCTTGAAAGATCGTCTTTTCGGCTTGAAAATTCCACCATTTGGTTGAAATCTTTGATCTTTCTTGACTAAAAAATCTTTTTTTAAACAAATTCAACAGACAAATGCATTTTTCCGTCCACAGATGTCCGAATAATGCATTTTTCTGTCAAATTTCTTTTAAAAAATCGTCAAATTTATCAACTAATCATAAATGATGCTGAATTGATTATGAAGATCCCAATTAAAAAGTCTGACATTGAAAAGAAAGAATTTTTTCGTCGACAGATGCCCCAATAATGCATTTGTTTATTGAATTTGTTTTGAAAAATCATAAGATTAATCAACAAACTATGAATTTCGCTGAAATCATCATGAAGTTCCTAATTAAAAAAAATTGACATCGAAAAAAACTATTTTTTCTGTCGAAAAATGCCTGATAAAGGCATTTGCTTATTAAATTTGTTTATGTTTATCAAAAAAAATTGAAAGTCTAATTTAAAAATCAGGCTTGTCAACACTCTCAGAAATCTTATCAGCTTTCTTTCCAATTTTTTTTTGTCCAAATCGGCCAATATTTGCGGTCTGCACGTTATTTTCAACTAAAAAAACTCATTTTTTCCCACTGTGCGCCCCTAGGCTATAATCTACATTAGCCTATTGGATAAGCCGACCCTGCATAACGATTTTTTGAAAATAGTTGCAACCTTTTTCTCGTGAGTTTCGAGTATCGTACCTAGCAAGGCAGGGCAAGCCAAGGGAGTATTAGAATTTTTTGTCTCTAGGGCCTCTAGGCTAGGTCGTGAATCATCTTCAACTTGAACGATCCCCTCTCTGGGGTCCGGGCAGAAGACTCTTAAGGGGGCTCTCAACGCAGCGCGAGGCCAGTTCGAGAACGCGACCCTAACATTAACATCCGGTATTCCGAGTTGAGTCGGAAACGGAAACGACTGATCTCGATTACGCACGAAAAATGAAGATCGTCTTGCTGCTCCTCGTCGCTGCGGCCTACGCCTCAGGTTGGTGCTACGATACGATTTTTCAAAATCAAAAAATGTGACGACGTTCTGTTCTCATCAACCCAACCAGTGTGATATCTATGAACAGTGCTTTACTAACACTTTTCTTGTCTCTAAGATTAGTTCAGTCGAGTGAAATTCAAAAGTTACGGACTAACTCCACCACGATTTTCGAAAGATCATCTTTTCTCGCGATAAAATATCAAATTCAACAAGTAAAACTACTATTTTAATTGTAGGTTGATTTAGAACCAATCTATTCAGATTATTCCATTTTTCAAAATAGAAAAAAGTAATAATCCAAAATCATAACACGTTTTTAAATATTACTAACTTTCCCGAATTTGTGGACTATGTTTAAATTTTTTTAGATATCTTTTTGTAAATTGAGTTAATTATTAAATATCTGAATTTAAAGAAATCTTAAGTATTCATAGGCAACCCTGCAGATTCATACCAATCTTTGCTTAATGTCTCTTTTAAAATTTCTTAAAGATCGAAATAAAATCTACTTTCTTATGAAAATTTGTTGTGTACTAAAAAAGAACACTTAGAAAGTTCAGAACTCAAAAATAGACTTTGAGACTACCCGCTTTTTCGGCTCATTAGAGACAAATCGACGGGTCCTAAAAGAAAATACGCAACTGAAAGCGACGGATAGAAAGTACGTAACTTTTTGTCACGGAAAGAAACAACGCAGCTTCAAAAGTATCACTTTTTTAGAAGATGATTACGAACGTTTAAGAAAAGTTCACAATTCGAATTTGATAATTTACCCAAAAAAAGACTATTCTCTTCGTGAATTATAAAATTTGAATTGTGAATTTTTATTAAACGTTCGTAATTATCTCCTAAAAAAGTGATACTTTTGGAGCTGCGTTGTTTCTTTCCATGACAAAAAGTTACGTACTTTCTATCCGTCGCTTTCAGTTGCGTATTTTCTTTTAGGACACATCGAAATGTACAATAAATGTACAAAACAAAAAGAAAAAAGAAATAGTCAACCAAAACTAACCTCACACTCTTTCTTTTCTCCATCTTTTTCATACTACTGGGGACCAACATGTTTCGAAGCTAATTTAGACTTCCTTATCAGCGATAATTTATAGGAAAACAGCAGGTACAAGAATGAAAAATTGTTAGATTAGAAAATCATTATTACCTGAAAATAAAACAGATAAGTTATAGCAATTGTTGTTTTGCTACATATTTTATTCATTGATTGAAATTTATTTTGATATGGGCGAACTATTTTGAATAAAAATCAAAGTCAAATTATTTTATTCTTCCATTAAAAATTGATTTACACATATTCAACATTATGACACAAAAATAAAGTCACTGTATCCAATTTACGATTCCATCCCAAATTCTGTTTTGTAAGGACCAAATAGTATCTTGCACTTTTATAAAAATTATTTTTATGTTTATATATATATATATATATATATATTTATATAATTGTATTTTTCTCAATACAATAAAATTTTCTAAAAAGTTTCTTTCAACTTATAGATTTATACATTAGATTTTTTTACGAAATTTCAGAAACTTTTATTGTATTGAAAAAAATACAATTATAGTCGACTTATTCATTCATATCTGAGTGAAAATTCGAAAAAAGCGCAAGATAAAGGGAAGCATCAAAAGACTGTTTTTCATAACTCTTTTAGAGGAACACCCTTGTTCTTTTGACTTTTTTGTAATAGTTGGTTGAAAATTTAATTACTTTGTTGAAAATTGAACAATTTTCTTTAAGTGGTTATTTTTGGTTAAAAATTTTAGTGTTTTATTGAAAGTCCGTCTTTTTAGCTTACAAATCCAACTATTTTGGTTGAAAATTCATCTTTTTAGTTCAAAATGGACTTTTTTATTGAAAATTCAAATTTGCAGTTTGAAAATTCAACTGTTTTGTAGGAAACTTTTCTTTTTTGATTAAATTCATCTGTTTTTGATCAAATTCATATGTTTTTGATTTAAAATTGAATCTGTTTTAGTTGAAATATCAACTTACATTTTTCGTAGAGAATTTATCTATTTTGGTGAAAATTCAACTACATATTTTGTTGGAAATTAATTTTTTTGGTTGAGGTTACATTTCTTCGGTTGAAAATTAGTATTTTTTTCTGGTAAAAAACTAATCTTCTTGTTTGAGAAATCGTCTTTTTGGCTTGAAAATTCACATCTTTTGGTAAAAATTTAATCTTTTTTGGTTAAAAATATATATTTTTGGTTGAATTCAATTATTTTTAATTAAAATTTTTTTTAAATTTTGGTTGAAATATCAACTTTTACGTTTTCCGTTGAGGACTGATTTTTTTTGGTTGAAAATTCATCTAATTGAAAATTAATTTTTCAACTGGAAAACTATTTCTTTTTTAGTCGAAGATTGATTTTTTTAAAGGAAATTCAACTATCTGGTTAGAAATTGTTTCTTTTTTTCGGTAGAAAATTAATCTTTCTTGGTATATGTTTGTCAATAAAGGTAATAGGATAATCGTTGAGAAAAGGAATCTGTTTGCAAAATTCAATATTCTTTTCATGAAATTTTGGATGAGATCATTTAAGAGCTCTATCAATTAAATTCTTTAAAATTTCTATTTTGTTTTGAACGAAATGATTAGAATTAAAATTTATTGTCCTTTCTGAAAAAAATAGTTTTTCGCTGCCAATCAGTAGTAATATAATTTTCATCAGTTTTTATTAAGATCAAATCAAAAAAATTTAATCTACATTCTGTTCCAATTTCAACAGTAAACTGCAATGTTAGATGTATACTATTAAATACATTGAGTAGGGTATCTACATTTTGTGCATGTAAAGAAAGTACAGAATCGTCAACATATCTTGCATAAAAGTCCAACTCAAAATTAATTTTGTCAAAAACTTCATTTTCCAAATCTTAAATCACAATTTCAGCAATAATTGGGGACAAGACTAAACCTATCGAAGTTTCAAATTTTTGTTTATAAAAAGTACCATTGAATTTAAAATATAACTGAATTGAAAATATATTCAATACCATCTAGGAATTGTTTTTTTTTTCGCAATCTTAGTATGAAGTTTAATCGTGTCTCATCTATTTTCAATAGCAAGTTTAACTCTTTCATATGGAATGTTAGGAAACATGGCTATTGCGTCAGAGGAGACAAAAATGAGATTTATTGGTATTTTAATATTTTCAATTAATTTTAGAGACTTAGTTTCTCTTCTAATTTTTTCGTGGGTGAACCTATTGTCGAAATAACCGGTCGTAAAGGAAATTCTGCTTCATGAGCTTTGACCCGGCCATAGGCCAGAGATGGATTTGGGTGAATTGTGTCAATATCGCACCTTTCAATATTGTTTCCCAAACATTTTTGAAACCTTAGTCTCTCTAGAATTTTAAATATACCCTTTTGAATCATTCTTGTAGGATCATTTGGAATAACTGCAAAACTATCTTTATTATTCAAAATATGCATCATTTTTTGATTATAAACATCTTTTAATATTTCAACCGTTATACTCCCTTTATCATCCTTAGTAATTAGTAAATCAGGATGTCATTTTAAAAAAAGTTTTGTTTCCAAAAATTCTTCGTTTAATTCTTTTTCTAATAAGGTTTGTGGAACACCATTATTCAAAAAATTATTTTACCACTTCAACTGAAAAAGTAATATTTTGAACCCTCAAGTAGACGAACTAGAAGTAGTGTTTTTTAACTGTATTAAATCTGACTTTTGAATACTTTATTCATAACAATCTATATGCGTTTCAAGTTCTCACCTAAGCATGATTTTTAGATTCAGTAATATCACACAAAAACCCAGGGTATCAAAACATTGCAAACAGTTGACGGCAACATTTGACTTCAACTTACTGTAATTCAGAGAATTCTTGTGCGTTTTAAATAAACTTTGCAGAAAATATTCGTTATGATTTTCTACGTCTGGTGGCGGAAATAAAAAATGAAAATTTTCATTTAAACAAAAGTTATACATTTTTACGTAAAACATTGCATGAATCATGCATTCATATTTTCAAGCTCATGGGAAATCGAGCGAATTTTGAGCAACAAAAAACTTTCAGCAAGAAAGTTTATCAGAAAGGTATAAATATGTTTTGCACGGAAAGAATTATTCGAAATGGGTCATTATTAAGAAGTTATAAAGGTTTTATTTCGGCCGCGCGTCCCGTTTCTTCGCACGTATGTATCAACTCGACACGTTTATGTGGAAATGTATCTCGTTCAAGACGAAGTATTATTTATTAATCGGAGTTGAATGTACAAAAATATTAAAAATTTGTGAAAGATGAATTTTAATTGCTCTGCAATTCAACAAAAATCTAAGGTTGATCAGTAAGTTTGTAAACATCAAAGTTAAATAAAACAATACAATACACTACATAATATATTTTACTCTTCATTTTGACCCTACATGCCCTATCATTCAAAAATGATTTGAAACAAAATGAATTCGCGATCAGCAATTTAGTTCATTAAATTCGATCTAATAAATAATATTCCGTCTCGAGCGTCGAATTGCTACATACGTGCGAAAAACGGCCCGAACGGCGGAAATAAAACCTTCCTAATTTTTTAATGATGATTTAGTTTGAATTACTTTTTTCGTATAGAACATATTTAAACCTTTCTAAACAACTTTTCCCCTAGAAGTTTTTTCTTGCTCAGAATTCATTCGACTTCCCATGAACTTAAAGATTTGAATTCATGATTTATGTAATGTCACAGGTAAAAGTTTATAACTTTTGTTCAAACAGAAACGTTCATTAGTTATTTACGCTACTAGTCGGAGAGTATCATCAAGAATAATTCTTGTAAATTTCATTGAAAAATGGCAAAAATTGGCTGAATTACCGCGAGTTAAAGCCAAAAAAGGAAAAAAAAATTGTTTTCCTACGAAACGGATTTTTCGGTTTTACTTCGAAAACGGCAAAGGCCACAACTTTTTTGTCAAGGAAAAAGAGATGCGCAATTAAATTTCCTATAATAATATGTACTTTCAAAATTAAAATTCGAAGCTCGTTTAAAAACTGTCCAGGGGCCAACGTCGCTCAGCGAGAAAAATTTATAAGCGGTTACAAAATCCGTTCTTCATGTGATATGCTTTTAAGTGAAAAATTGTTAAAGTTTGAAAGGCATAAGTGCAATAACCTGCACTTCATTTAATGACTTCATATTCACGTTTCAGTCAAACTTTTATGATATCTGAAGTTTTTACTCTCACTGTACTAAAGTCAAGTGAGGCACGGGTCACAGTTTATCACTCCGCAAAAAAAACGATAATGTTTGTTTGGTTGTAAATTTTAGTCATGAGGATACTAAAGATGCACGTAAAAGTGAAATGAAATACATAACGACAAATGGTTAAAGTGAATTATTATCTATTCTTCTTACAAGTGCATAAATCCTTCTAGGCCAAAGCTTAACATTATTTTTCTTTTTTTCTTTTATAAATATCAATGATATTTTTTTTTTATTTTATACTCAAACTAATAGTAAATAATATCAGCTTATATTTTGGGGTGACGAATAGTTTTTTGAAAATTTAAATTACCTTTGTTTTAAAATTGCATTCTGTTATCAAGAAACCAATCTTTCATTTGTTTAAATTCAAAAATATCCCAGTAAGAAGGCTTGAAATGAAAAGTATTTGAAAATTTACTACGAGTCCTGTGTTTAAAGGTGACGTGACAATTATGGAATTATTTTCGATACTGTTTTTGTCATCCTGTTTTGAATCCCGTATCAGTTGAAGTTATCTCTCAAATTTAATCCCTTTTTGTACACAGCGGCGACAATATTTTTTTGAATTCCTAGGGATTGCAATATTTTAATACCTTTTAATGCAAGTTTTCTTATCGGAATTCTAATCAAATAAGAAAAATGTTTTTTATAGATTTAATTCTTCTCTGGTTTATGAACCAAATTCATAGAAAAAATTCAAAACATACTGATTCGTAAAAAAAAATTCTTCTACTAATGATCGTCTACCATAGAATGAAGAAAAATTTACCCTCGAATATAACTAACCTAGTAATTTTAGAAATGAGGGGCCGGATTCTATAACCGCCTTATAAATTTTTCTCACTGAACAGCGTTGGCCCCTGTACACTTTTCAAACAAATTTTGAATCTTAATTTTACAAGTATATATTTTTATAAGAAATTTAATTATGCATCTTTTTTCTCTGGATAAAAAAGTTATAGCTTTTGCCGTTTTCGAAGTAAAACGGAAGAACGCGTTTCTTAAAAAAAAACAATTTTTTTGGCCTTTATTCGCTTTGACTCGCGGTAATTCAGCCAATTCTTGGCATTTCTTGATGAAATTTACAGGAAATATTCTTTATGATATTCTACGATTGGCAGAGTGAATAACCAATAAATATTTTTGTTTCAACAAAAGTTATACATTTTTACCTGAGACATTACGTAAATCATACATTCTTATTTTCAAGCTCATGGGGAGTCGAGTGAATTTTGAGCAACAAAATACTTCCAGCGAGAAATTTGTTCAGAAAGGTATAAATATATTTTCTACAAAAAAAATATTCAAAATAAATATCATTAAGAAATTATGAAAGCTTTTATTTCGGCCGCGCTGCCCGTTTTTCGCACTTGTGTATTAATTTGACGCGTTAACTTGGAAATGCAACTTCGCTCGAGACAAAGAATTATTTATTAGACAAAATTTGATAAACTGAGTTGTTGATTGTAAATTAAATTTTTTCAAATTGTTTTTGACTGATAGAGAATATAGGACTAAAAGAAAAAGTAGAAAAAAGAAACTATATACAATATTATAAGTGCATTGTTTTTTTTTGTTTAACTTTGATGTTTGTAAACTTACTGATGCATCTTAGGTTTTTGTTGAATTGCATAGCAACTGAAAATCATCTTCCATAAATTATTTCATATTTTTGTACCTTCTGACTAATACCAATTCTGACTGATAAATAATACTTTGCCTTGAGCGACTTGCATTTCCACGTGAACGCGTGGAGTTGATACATACGTGGGGCCAAAATAAAACCTTCATTACTTCCTAATAATAATGAATTTTGAATTATTCTTTCCATAGAAAACATACCTATACCTTTTTGATCAACTTTCCCATTGGAAGTTTTTTGTTGCTCAAAATTTGCTCGACTCCTCATCAGCTTTAAGATATGAATGTATGATTTATGTAATGTCTCAGTTAAAGGCCCATAACTTTTGTTTAAACTCAAATGTTTATATTTTATTTACTCTACCAGCCGTGGAACATCATAAATAATATTTCCTGTAAATTTAATCAAAAAGATCCAAAAATTGACTGAATTACAGCATGTTGAAATAAAAAGTGCAAGAAAAATTCTTTTCTGAAATACGGGGTTACTTCAAATCAATAAAAGCTACAACTTTTTTGTCCTAATAAAAAAGATGCGCAATTGAATTTTCTTTTAGAATTAGTATCCGTAAAATTGAAATTTGAAACTGGTTTGAAAAGTGAATAAGAGCCAACACCGTTCAGCGAAAAAATTCGTAGGCGGTTAGGGGCCATCCATAAACTACGTTACCAATTTGAGGGGGGGAGGAGGTCAGGCCAAAAACTACCTTTGGCAACTTGGTTGGGGGGAGAGGGTAGAGGAAGTAACGTTACGAATTTAGATACCGTTTAGTACGTTTTCTGGTGATAAATTATAACAAAATTTGCGAATTTTGCGAAAGATGGCCATGCAACGGTACAGTTTATTTATATTTCAGACTTCACCCCCATTTCCTAATGCCTCTTTTCCCCTTTTTTCAAGAATTCTTCCTTTTTCCCCTGTTTTCAAGAAACTTCCCCTTTTTCTCGTTTTTTCGCTTAAATGCGAACTGAATTAACAGGAGCCAATAAGAAAATCCGACTATTTTTGGTGAAAAGTTAATTTTTTTAGTTGAAAATTTAATTATTTTGTTGAAAATGCAACTATTTTGTTAAGTAGTCATTTTTATTGGTAAAAAATTCAACTGCTTGGTTGAAAGTTGAACTTCTTTGTTAAAAATTCATTTTTTTGATTGAAGAATAATTATTTTGATCGAAAATTTAACTATTCCATTTTTAGTTGAGAATTTATCTTTTTTAGTTGAAACTTCTTATCTTTGGTTGAAAATTCAACTTTTTTCTTGAAGATTCGTTTTTTTTTTTGAAAATTAATTTCTTCAACTGTAAATGTAACTAGATCATTTTTGGTTGATAATTGATGTTTTTAGTTGAAAATTCATGTATTTTGTTCAAAATTCTTCTTTTTTGATTGAATTCAAGTATTTTTAATTTTAAATTCAAATCTTGATTTGTTGAAATATCATGCATTACATGTTTCGTTGAGAATTCATTATTTTTGATTGAAAAATAAACTATTTGGTTTAAGGTTAAAGTACTTTGTAAGAAAATCGTTTTTTTTTTGTTGTTGAAGATTCGTCATTTTAGTTATAAATTCAACAAATTGTTAGCTAATAAAACTATTGGGTTGAAAATTAACTTCTGATTGAAAATTAATATTTTTAATTAAAAATACAACTATTACGTTAAAAGTTGAACTATTGTTTTGAAAATTGAACTATTTGACAGAAAATTAACTTTTTTCGTGAAAAATAATATTTTGATTTGAAAATTCAGCTGTTCTGTAGATAATTAGTCTTTTTGTCTTCAAAATTGGACAATTTTGTTCGAAATTCGTCTTTTTTGGTAGAATATTAATCTCCTTGGTAGAACATCCATTTCTTGCTTGAAAATTTAACTATTTGGTTAAAACTAACAATGTTTCGTTGAGAATTCTTCTTTTTTGTTCTGAAAAAACCACTGCTTGGTTTTCAAGTTAAACTACTTTGTAAAAAAATTCATTTCTTTTGGTTGAAGATTCGTCAATTTAGTTGAAAATTCAACTACTTGGTTGCAGATTATTCGTTTCTTTGTCTTCAATATTGAACAATTTGGTAGAAAATTAAACTATGTATTTGGTTGAAAAATCATATTTTTGGTGGAAGATTCAACTATTTTGGTAGAAAATTCAACAATTTGGTTAAAAAGTAAACTATTTATTTGAAAATTTAACTATTTGGTTGAAAAATAACAATTTTGTTGAAAATTAATGTATTGTGTCAAAAAATCTTTTTTAGTAGAATATTAATCTTCTTGGTTGAAAATTGAACTATTTTGTTGAAAATTCGTTGTTTATTTAGTTAAAAATTAATTTGTTTATCTGAAAATTTAACTAATCCATTCTTGTTTGAAAATTTACCATTCATAAGTATAAAATTCATTTTTTGGTTCAGGATGCCAGTATTTGGTTAAAAATTCATCTTTATTGATGGAAAATGATCTTTTTTATTGAAACTTTATCTTTTCCGATTTAAAAGTCAACTGTTTTCTGAAATATTCGATTCTTAAGCTTGAAAACTTGACCTCTAAAAATTTTAATTAATTTTCATTATTGAAAATTCATCTATTTGGTTGAGGATTTAACTGTTTTTTTTTTAAATTCGTTTTGAACTGAAAATTTAACTATTGCATTTTGATTTGAAAAGTTATGTATTTCTTGAGTCTTTTGGTATAGAATTAGTCTTCTTGGTTAAAAATTCATCTATTTTGTGGAAGTCATCTTTTTTGCTGGAAAATTCAACTGTTTTGTTAAAAATTCAACTCTCTTCAAAAAATTGCGTCTTTTTACCTTTAGTTTGAAAGTTCAACTATTTTCTTAGTAATGCAACTGTTTGGTTAAAAATGTATTTTTTTGTTGAAAACTCGTCTTTTTGGCATGGAAATTTAACTATTTGGTTAAAAGTTCAACTATTTTGTTGAAAATTTGTCACTTTTGCTTAAAAGTTCAATTATTTGGTTAGTAATGCAACTGCTTGGTTGAAAATTAATTGCTCTTGGTTGGAAAATCGTCTTTTTGGCTTAAAAATTTAAATACTTGGTTAGAAGTTGAACTATTTTGTTAGTAATGCAACTGTTTGGTTAAATTTTTTTTTGTTGAAAATTCGTCTTTTTGGCATGAAAATTTAACTATTTGGTTAAAAGTTCCACTTTTTGGTTTGTGATGCAACTGTTTAGTGAAAAAATTATTTTTTTTGTTGAAAATTCGTCTTTCTGGCTTCACTATTTGGTTAGTAATGCAACTGTTCGGTTGGAAATTCATTTCTTTTGGTAGAAAAATCGTCTTTTTGGCTTAAAAATTTATAAGTATTCGGTTAAAAGTTTAACTATTTTGTTATTAATGCAACTGTTTGGTTAAAAATTATTTTTTTTTGTTGAAAATTCGTCTTTCTGGCTTGAAAATTTAACTATTTGGTTGAAAGTTCCACTATTTGGTTAGTAATGCAACTATTTGATTGAAAATTAATTTCTTTTGTTTGAAAAATCATCTTTTTTACTCAAAAATTTAAGTATTTGGTTAAAAGTTTAACTATTTTTTTAGTAATGCAACTGTTTGGTTGAAAATAATTTTTTGTTGTTGAAAATTCGTCTTATTGGATTAAAAATTTAACTATTTGGTTGAAAGTTCAACTATTTGGTTAGTAATGCAACTGTTTGCTTAAAAATTATTTTTTTTTGTTGAAAATTCATTTTTTTTTTTTTATTGGAAATTCATCTCTTTTGGTACCGAATGCATATTGGCAACTAAGCTCACTATAAACGCGAAAACCCGTAGAATGAAGGTAAAATCCATGATTGTCCGACGGT
>JAUMHM010000078.1:12879337-12898634 GCA_032362435.1 Melikaiella ostensackeni
ACTTTTTGAATTTTTATCCAAAATGGCTGGCTAACGAACTTGACCTTCAGTTTTCGATACTCAAAGTGTGTACCAAAAGCCAATCCAATGGATTAATTCTTTCGAAAGTTATCGTGCTCACAGACAGACAGACACATTCGTAAAAAACCTGTTTTTCGGGTTCAAGGGGTCTCAAAACGTGGACATTTCACAAAAACGGGAGAGGTCAAATTTTACACAAATCTAATACCTTCTCTGATGAGAATGTAAAAAGATGACTTTAACAAAATATGTAGTTGAATTTTCCACCAAATAGTTAAATTTTCAACCAAATATTTGATTTTCAAATAGAAAACATAAGCTTTCCACCCAAAATGGAATAGTTAAATTTTTTAATTGAAATGAATTTTTAATTATACAGTTAAATCCTCAACCAAATAGATGAATTTTCAATGAAGAAGATTAATTCAAATTTTTAGAAGCTAAGTTTTCAAGCTAAAAAGTCTAATTTTTTGGAAAATAGTTGACTCTTAAATGGAAAAAAATGAAGTTTGAATAAGAAAGTTAATTTTAAATCAAGAAAGATGAATTTTTAACTAAGGAAGGAATACTTAAACTCTCAAATTTAAAAAAAAAAACTAAATAAAGAACGAATTTTCAACAAAATATTTAAATTTTCAATCAAGAAGTATAATGTTCTTCCAAAAAGACGATTTTTCAAAAAAATACATTAATTTTCAACAACATTGTTGAATTTTCAAGCCAAAAAGGTGGATTATCTTTAATCTACAAAACAGTTGAATTTTCAACCCAAAAATATTATTTTTAAAGAAAAAAGTTAATTTTCTAACAAATAGTTAAATTTTCAACCAAATATTTGATTTTTAAATAGAAAACGTAAGCTTTCAGCGCAAAATGGAATAGTTCAATTTTTAACTTAAAACTAATTTTTAAATATACCGTTAAATCCTCAACCAAATAGTTGAGAATCTTCAATGATGAAGATTAATTAAAATTTTTAGAAGCTAATTTTTCAAGCTAAAAAGTCGAATTTTTTAGAAAATAGTTGACTTTTGAATAGAAAAAGATGAAGTTTGAATAAGAAAGTTAATTTTAAATCAAGAAAGATGAATTTTCAACTAAGAAAGGAATACTTGAACTCTCAAATCAAAAAAGAAATTAGCTTAATAAACAACGAATTTTCAACAAAATATTTAAATTTTCAACCAAGAAATTTAATGTTGTACCAAAAAGACGATTTTTCAAGAAAATACATTAATTTTCAACAAAATTATTGAATTTTCAAGCCAAAAAGGTGAATTATCTACAAAACAGTTGAATTTTCAACCCAAAAATATTGTTTTTAAAGAAAAAAGTTACTTTTCTAACAAATAGTTAAATTTTCAACCAAATATTTGAATTTCAAATAGAAAACGTAAGCTTTCAACCCAAAATGGAATAGTTAAATTTTTGCTTTAAACGAATTTTTAAATATACCGTTAAATCCGCAACCAAATAGCTGAATTTTCAATGAAGAAGATTAATTTAAATTTTTAGAAGCTAAGTTTTCAAGCTAAAAAGTCTAATTTTTTGGAAAATAGTTGCCTTTTAAATGGAAAAAAATGAAGTTTGAATAAGAAAGTTAATTTTAAATCAAGAAAGATGAATTTTCAACTAAAAAAGGAATAATTAAACTCTCAAATTAAAAAAAAAATTTTAGCTAAATAAAAGACGAATTTTCAACAAAATATTTAAATTTTCAACCAAGAAGTTTGATGTTCTACCAAAAAGACGATTTTTCAACAAAATACATTAATCTTCAAAAATATTGTTGAATTTTCAAGCCAAAAAGGTGAATTGTCTACAAAACAGATAAATTTTCAACCCGAAAATATTATATTTCTAGAAAAAATTTAATTTTCTAACAAATAGTTAAATTTTCAAATAAATAGTTCAATTTGTAACCAGATAGTTAAATTTTCTAACAAAATAGTTAAATTTTAACAAAAAATATGAATTTTCAACAAAAATTTGACTCGACTAAGAAAGATGAATTCGCAACAAAAAAAGATGACTTTGCTACCATAAAAGGTGAATTTTTAATCCAAAACAACGAATTTTTAACAAAAGAGTTGAATTTTCTACCCAAAAATATGATTTTTCAAAAAAAAGTTAATTTTCTACCAAATAATTGAATTTTTAACAAAATAGTTTAATTTTCAGCCAAGAAGATTAATTTTCCACCAAAAGACAAACTTTCATGAAATACATGAATTTTTAGCCATGTGTGTATTTGATTTTCAAATAAAAAACATAAGTTTGTAACCCAAAATGGAATGGTTAAATTTTGAGATCAAAACAAATTTGTAACTAAAGAGTTAAATCCTCAACCAAATAGATGAATTTTCAATAATGAAGATTAATTTAAATTTTTAGAGTTCAAGTTTTCAAGCTTAAGAGTCGAATATTTTTAAAAACAGTTGATTTTTAATTCAGAAAAGCTGAAGTTTCAATAAAAAAGATCATTTTCGATCAATATAGCTTAGTTTATAAGCTATAAGTTCAAAATATTACAAAAAATGTTTCATAATTTTCCGGAATAAATAATCATTTTTCTATACTAACAGGAAATGCACGCGCGCCAAGCGCGCGTTCACATCCCTGGATTTTTAATTTCTGATATTAAAGACGTTAACTATTTAAAAATCCATAATAAAAAATTTGTAAATATTAAAAGTTCTAAAAATGTTTGAAACAAGATGATTAATCTAATAAATTTTTAATTCTAGTTAGTAAAATTGCCCTAATATTTCCTAAAAATATCGGGACTTTCTTAGGGGCCTCAAAAGTTTTCTCTTATTAAGGCGGCCCTGATCAGAACTTACTGCAGTCCGAATATGGCAACCCTTTTCTTTAAAATTACTACCATAATAAGCCGCTTATTGTGGCCCCGCACAGTGGGGCAAGAAAACGTCCGTGGGCAAACTGATTTTCAGAAGACAATTATTATCCGAATTGAACTTTTTTTTTGAAAGAAACCTAATAAAATTCCGCATCGAACTGTTATGGCAGATTTTCGAAAAAAAAAATTTTCTATCTAATAACGAAAATAAAAAATGAAATTTTTACTTTTGAAGTGTACCAGTTTTTAACAAATACTTGCATTCATTTAAAAATACCTAGAAAAAATGAAGCAACTATCCAGCAAAGACATCCAATAGAAGCACAAATGTTTAAAAATTCATTGAATTTGTTTTAAACAAATAAGTTAATGGAAATGATTTTGTGGGGATTGGCAGTGATTCGTCACTTGATTCGCACTCAATCAGAACAATTTATGGACAAAAAGAGCTTTTAGTTGAATTAATGAAAGTTCATAAATAATTTCTTATTTTGTAAGCAAGTTTTATAAACAATTATCCATATCTGGTATTTATGATGAAATAAATAATTTTTTTTTACAAAATCAATAATATATTACCTGGAAATGAAACCTAAGTATCATATTTGGTCATCCAGTTAATATGGATAATTGTTTAAACAATATAAATTAACAAATGCACTATTTAGCTATTTTTGGACGTGCAAACTTGGTTCTTTCGACGCAATCAACTGTAAATAACTAACTTTTAAATTTCTAAGGACATTTCGATGAAACTGAATAATTTTCATTGTAAACAACAATTGATTAAACAACTTTTCATCATGTCATGTATTTATAAATGAAATTCCTCTCTTTTCACGGACTTCACAGCCAGTTATTTAGCAATGACTTCTTGCTATCAAGTGCAAATATTTGATAATTGTTTTTTCGTCCAAAAATAGACAAATAGTGCATTTGTTAATCAATATTGATCAAACAATCATCCATTTTTATAAGATGACCAAAAATGATAGGTTTCATTTCCAAGTAAAATATGATCGATTTCGCAAAAAAAGTTTATTTATTCCATCATAAATACTTGATATGGATAATTGTTTATAAAACTTACTTATAAAATAAGGAAGTGTTCATGAACTTTTATGAGTTCAACTAAAAAACTCTCTCTGTCCATAAATTGTTCAAATTCAGTGCGAATCAAGTGACGGTGGATACGAAAATTATCGTAATTTTTTTCATCTACACAATTTGGTATTAAATGCTTGTAAAAAATTAAAAAATCAACTTTTATTTAAGTTAGAATTTTTTGAAATGAGAGAAATGGCATTTCTTTAAGTTGGTTAATTTTTCATCAAAATTAATTTTTTGTAGTATTATGTATCACATGTCTTCAATTCGAACAGGAGAAGCAATCTATCATTTCCATTGCACTCAGAAAAATTGCTTCTTAGAGTTTACAGTTGTTAAAGAAGTTATAAGCCACTAAATTCACAAGTTTTTAAGAAATGCAACGTTTAAAAAAACTTTTTCGAGATCTAAGGAAATTATTGCTTGTTTGTCTTTTGCAAATAAACACATGTCATACATAAAATTAATAAAAAAAATTTTACTAACAATTTACTGAATGTTAAAAAATGTCCTTTTTGTTCATTTTCAAAAAATTCTAATTTAAACAAAAGTTGAATTTTCCATTTGAATTTTTTATAAGCATTCCATACCAAAAATTGTACATAAAAAAATGATCACATTTTGCCTACCCGTAGGAAAATATTTTTGAATTCACGAAATTCGAAACTTTTGATCTAGTCGCGACACCGTAGGACTATTTTTTATTTCAAAAAGACATTAGAGATTTTTATTCGTATAATAAAATGTAGCCACTTTTCATCACAAGCCATTTTCGATTTTCATAAATTTTGTATTTTCGGCCCACCCTGATGTATATATTCTTCTTGTTAGGAAACTCTATGAAAATTTATTATTATTATTATTTATTATTATTATTGTTATTATAATTAGAATTATGCTTATGGGTCATTGAAAAGGAAGTGAACAATTACCGGTCAACTTTTCCTCCTTAATTATTTACTTAATTATTTATTTATTTTTCCCTTAATGTTTTTAAACAAAAAATTTTTTAATTTCTTTTGAGATCAAAAAGAAAAAAAATGGTCGAAATTAGAAGAAAATATGACGTTGAAATTTAAGCTTCCAAAACTGAAGAATAATTTCAAGCTTGTGGCCTCGAAAATTAAAGTATTTTAGAATTGATAAGTGCTATTCAAATCCCTTACGAACTATAGTCATTAATTTAAACTAAAACTGTTTCTCCATTTGACAAATTTTAAGTCTGCTTGAAATTTAAGATCACGCAGACAAAATAAGAAAAAGTAAGAGAAAAAAGTTTGTTTAAATGTTGCTCAATCTTTATATTAATTAAATATTGTATAGAATGTATATTTAAAGAAAAAGTATTTTGAGATCTACTATAAACTGCGTTCAAAATTGTAGATCTGTTAGAAGCTGATTTTTGGTAGTTTTTGAAAAATTGTTAAATTCTAGAATTTACCAACTTTGTGTTCAGTCGAAAAATTGCATAGCGTAAATTTTTAGATATATTTAATATATCTACTGAAAATTTTATTTAAGACTTCTTAATCTCTTAGAAAAATTATTTTTGCTATTTTTTGAAAATTTTGAAAATCCTATAACTTTTTAAATTTCATTTAATTCAAAAATATTATCATGAAAATTTATGAGTCTTTTTGTCATCAACCAGAACCTTTGACAACAATTTTTGAAACTCTTGAATTTTTCTTTGAATTTTGAAAATCGTTTAAAATTTTTGAATTTTGGTTGGATTAACCTGGTTAACGAAATCGATCTTCATAGTTCATTCATATATTCATATAATTGGAAACTACTTAAAATTACGATTACAATTTAAAGTCATAAAATTTAAAAGTTTCAGTTTGAGATTCGTTTACCTTTTTTCTTAAGGTCAAATATTGTTAAAATGGAGTTACGTTTTCGAAATCTGTAATACAAAATTGTTATTATTTAAAGAATTAAAAGTTAGAATTGATAACTTAGAAATTGTTCGATTTTGAAGGTTTGAATTCGAAATTGTCTAATTATGCAAATTTTAATTTTATATTACATATTCGATTTGTAACATTTTCAAGAAAAAATATTAAAATATCGCGAATTATTTTTAATCTGTGTCTCTTCCTATAGAAGAAAACTACCTAATACAGAAATCAATTGAAAAATAAAACTCTTCGTCCAGTTCAAAAATCTTTGGAGAAAGGCAGACCTTTTCATTTAATTTTAATTAACAGAAAGTCGAGTCTACCTTTCATCATTCCTAACGAAAAATAAACTTAATTTTAATTTGAGCACTTTTTACACTATTTTAGTTTTAAACGGAAAGATAATTTTATGAAATGTCAAATTTACCTATGATAAACATTATTATTGTTAATTAAATTTTGATTTTATGTTGTCGACTAGGGAAGTGGAATAGTTTTTTGTCGATGGAATGACATTTTATGATTTACTTGTCAAAACCAAAATGGTTTTAATCTCTATTATTGTTATTTTTTGCATTAGAATTATCTGCATATATTATTTCTATAGTTTAAACAAAATTGTACTTGTTAGTATTCAGAGGATATACATTCTCATTTGAGGCTCTATCTTCTTTTTAATTTTATTTGAAAGCTTGAAACGGTACCCCTTTTATTATTTCCTTTCAAATTCAAATATCATTTAAATATGTATCTTCAAATGCAGCAATTGAAAGAAAATAATTTATTTCAAAAAACGTCACGACCAGTAAGTTATTAATGTGTTTACAACAAAAGAGTCATTATTCTCTGATGTGATGGAAGCCCTTCGTCTGAAAGCCTATTAATATTGCTATTATTACTAAATTGTCACTGCAGGTCAATGAACCTACTTTTTTTCTGTACCTGTATGTCCAACAACTGAATGAATCTTTAAATAATAATTAATACTTTTCAAATTAAGAATGAAAAAGTTATGAAAAATAAATTAATTAAAGTGACACATCTATTTTTAAATATAATTATAAATCATCTGTGAAAAAAAGATCCTCTATTGCTCCGCTGGGACTTGAACCCAGGTCTTCCGACTGCCGGCATTAAGTTAAACTAAAATCAAATCAAATTGAATTTAAATCCGATTGCTGGCAATCGGAAGACCTGTGTTCGATTCCCAGAGGATTCACAGATAATTTTAAGTTTCAATAAATTAAAAATTTATTCCTTTATTTCTTCCAATAATCGTGAAAAACAACTCATTCCTCATTTTTTGAGAGCACTTTCTGCTCTGCAGCAATTAAAATTGCATTTATAATGAATTTGAGCCCCAAAAATTTCTCAAAATATTAGGAGCATCAAAATCATTTAAAAAATTAAAAATTGGCACAATTTGCGTGTCAGTGACCAGGTATAATTTGGGAGAGCATTGACCTGGGATAATTAAAAGGCGTCTTATGCGAACCGTTAAATAATTGAACATGACGATGCAAATGGCCAACTGACCATGAAGACGGAGTACTGCAGAAGAAATATTAATAAGCTCCCACAAAAAAATGCGAAACAGAAATTATGATCTATTGAATATATAAAATCTAAAATGAACGGTTCAAAAGGTCTTTCAATAGATTTCCTTTCATGAAAAATAGGTTTAATAATTTATTAATTAAACTATTATTGAAGTCCATAAAATGAATATTGATTTAAAAAATGATTTCCTGTCAAATAATAATAATAATTTCTTTGATTCAAAGAAATTTTTTTTGATTGCAAGAAATTAGTTGGGTTCAAAAAATGGTTTTTTGTTTGTATCAGAATTTTTCTCGAATTTAAAATTATATATTATATATTATTATTATCATAATTATATTTTAAGATTAATGAACTCTATTTTTTAATAATTTTTTACGCAAAGCAACTTGTTTATAATTCTTGTATAAAATTATTGGAGCGCATTAATATGATTTGAATGATGAGAAAATTCGCATTATCCAGTTTGTACCAGCCTCCCCTATATTACAAAAAGAAATTCGAATCTCTTAAAACTCTTGATCTTCTTAATATTCTGTAAAGGAAATTGCGATAAGGAAGTGGCTGACAATTGATTGAGACCAGAGTAGTGACAGCAACAAGCGGTGGTTTTTAATTATTTATTATTATTATTATTATATATACATATACATATATATATATAATTAGAATGCAGAAAACGTTTCTTCAGATCTTCACCATTTCTAACACGTCGGAAGTAACTGAAAAATGTGACCTGCTTCCGGTTTGGCACCAAGCAATATTTCTTTCTCCTCATTTGCATTGTAAAATACACAATTTAATTTTACTAACAAGGAGATGATCGGACTTGGGATATTTTTTAAGTCTCATAAATTCCCTGTTGAGAGTCCAAAAACATTATTTGCCAATGGCGACCCGTCTTCGACAAAAATGACTTTTTCAAAAAAAAAAAAATTATTTTTTGTGTATTGAAATGTTAATTTAATCTCAAAATTTTCTATTATGGTTTTTACGTATCGAAATCTTTATTTATTGAATATTTATATAAAATTTTGTAGAATTATGTAAATATACTATTTTCTAACACTTGTTTTTCAATACAAAAATCCCTTTTTCGAATATTTATCTTTCTTCTCTAGATACTCGTTCCCTTTTTGAATTGATTTTCCTTGTTTTTTATGTACTGAAATTTTTATTCATAAAAGTCTTATGTAAAATTATGTAAAAATAACATTTTTCAACCATTTCTTTGGTACAAGTTTCGCTTTGTTGAATGTTTATCTTTTTTTCTGGATACTTGTTCCCTTCACTCATTCAAAAATTTCTATTATGGTTTTTACGTATTAAAATCTTTATTTATTAAATATTCATGTAAAATTTTGTAAATTATGTAAATATAACATTTTCGAACACTTGTTTTCAATATAAAATTCCCTTTTTTGAATACTTATCTTTTTTCTCTAGATACTCATCCCCTTTACTTTTTCAAATTTTTTTCCCTGTTTTTTATGTACTGAAACGTTTAGTTATTGAATTCTAATGTACAATTATGTGAATATAATATTTTCTAACACTTATTTTCAATATAAAATTCCCTTTTTCGAATACTTATCTTTTTCCTCTAGATACTCATTCCCTTTACTTTTTCAAATTTTTTCCACTGTTTTTTTATGTACTAGAATGTTTATTTATTAAATTCTAATGTACAATTACGTAAATATAATATTTTCTATCACTTGTTTTTAATAAATACAAAATTCCGTTTTCTGAATACTTATATTTTTTCTCTAGATACTCGTTCCCTTTGCTTTTTGAAATTTTTTCCCCTGCTCTTCATGTATTGAAATGTTTATTTATTAAATTCTAATGTAAAATTATGTAAATATAACGTTTTCAACCTTTCTTTAATACAATTTTCGCTTTTTCGAATATTTCTCTTTTTTTTTAGATAGTCGTTCCCCTTACTTTTCCAAAATTTTCCTATTATGGTTTTTACCTATTGAAATGTTTATTTAATAAATACTCATGTGAAATTTCGTGAAATTATGTAAATATAAATTTTTTTAACACTTGTTTTTAACCGAAAATTCGCTTTTTCGAAAGTTTCTCTGTTTTTTCTAGATACTCGTCCCCTTCACTTTTTGAAAACTTTTTGTACTGGTTTTTATGTATTGAAATGTTTATTTATCAAGCTTTCATGTAAATTTATATAAAATTATGTCAATATAACATTTTTGAACGATTATTCTTAATACAAAATTCGCTTTCTCGAATTTTTATCCTTGTTTTTCTAGGTACTCGTTCCCTTCACTATTTCAAAATTTTTTTTCCTGTTTTGTATGTATTGAAATGTTTATTTATCAAATTCTCACGTAAAGCTTTATAAAGTTATGTAAATATAATAGGAAGCTGATGGATAGACTGGAAGTGGGCAATGAGATAGGCTCCGAGTACTTTACGGTGATAGCAACATTGAGATGTTGTGACACAAAGAGCGGTAGGGGAAAGAAGTAAGGATTGGGGAAAAGGAAATTGAGAATGGGCAAATGGGAAGAAGACAAGTTAAGGGAAAGGTAAGCGAGGAGATGACACCGAAAGGAGATGAAGAGTGGGTGAGAGAGGTTGGTAGAACGTTGAAGGCAGGGAAAATAAAGACAGGATGAAAGAGAGTACGAGAAAATGGAGGAAGGGGGAAATGGAGAAGTGGGAACTCAATAGATGAAAAAGAGATCACGAAAGAATGTTAAGTACAAAATTGCAGAGGGAGAAGGAAAGGTACATGGAAGAGGTCGAGAAAGCGGTAAAGAAAGGGAATGGGAAGTGATAAACAGGGAAAGAGGGGGAAGAAAGGTCGTAATTGAGAAAATCGGAATGGAAATGTAGACGGAGTATTTCAAAAGATTGTTAGGAGGTGTGGAAAATAGGGTTTAGGTTGGAGGAAGAAGGTCGATTGGAGGATGAAGGGCGGAAGCGGGGAACGAGAACAGCGGAAACGACATTAGTAGGAGAGAGGTGAATAAGGCAATTGCAGGGCTGTAAAGAAACAAAGAGGCAGGTGAAGACGGCTTAAAGAATGAAACACTGAAATATGGTGGAGAAGGTGTGTAAAGAGAGATGTAGAGGATTTGCAATAAAGTTTGGAGTGACGAAAAGTGGCTGGAGAAATGGAATACAGAATGACAGTGCCGTTTATTGAGAAAGGAGAGGGAAAAGTGTAGAGGAATATAGAGGTATCACACTCATGTCAGTGAGATATAAAATTACGCGGAAGTGCGTAGGAAGAGACTGGAAAGACAGGTGGAAAAAATGGCAAGTATACCACCTGACCAAACGGGTTTTAGGAGGAAAGGGAAACTAGTTTCACTGTTTGTGGATTTTAAAGCAATATTTGACCTCGTGAACAGGAGGGTGCTATGGAAGGCCATAAAAGATAAAGGAGTGAATAAAGGTTTTATAAAGAGGATAAAATAAATATTTGTGGAAACTAGGATAGAAGAAAAGAAAGGAAAAGAATTCTGGACAGGAAGGGGACCTAGGCGAGGGTACCCGCTGAGCCCACTTCTGTTTATTGTTCTATTGGCAAATTTGAAGGAACCTAGGATTTTGGTTCGAAGCAGGAGGAAGAAACGAACTGTAGGTGAGAAAGAGATTGGGAATTCCGAGTAGAGTAATGAGACGAGTGTGGGGTATAGAGAACAGAAGGTTCAAGGATGACTGGAGGATGAGTGTGTAGATGTTCAACGTGTTATGGAGTAGAACTTTAAGGATGGAAAGAGCATAAAAAAGTGGGATGTCTGCATGAGAGATTTATGAGATGGGTCGTGGGGATGAGTTGAAGCTGCCGAGGTTATATGCTGAGGGAAGAAATAGGACGGGAGAAAATGGCGGCCAGGCAACTGAAAAGATCGTGGAATTTTGAAGAGAAGCTTTTAAGGGGGAAGGGAAGCGTGATTGCTTAAGCACGTGCTCGGAAGATTATGAATAAAGAGAGGTGGGATAACGCGGGACGTTCGAAATGGGAGGAAGAGAGATACGAAATGAGGATTGAGTGTACTATGCAAGTGAGGGATAAATAATGGCAGGGAATAGAGGAAGAGATGACAGCAGGGCAAAGAGAGCAAAGATGGGAAAAAATCTCGGAGTCGAGGTACAATAGCTGGTATAGGATGGTTAAGAGGGAGGGGGAGTCGGAATACCTGAAAAAGACTAAAAAGGAGAGCAAGTGGAATAGAGTGGTGAGATTCAGAATGTCATGTGTTAGAGAGGTATACAGGTTACGAAGGGGGAGGGGAGAGTATGGAAGAGAGAATAAAGTGGATTTTGAATGGGAAAGGTCAGAGTGAGGAATGGATGAAGAAGATGAAAGAGGCGAGAGAGAGAGAGAGAGCTGGTTGCACGGAGTAGAGAAAGCCAAAAAATGACTCCTGAAGAAGAAGAATAAGGAAGTAGTGTTGCAGAATAGAGCTACAGTTTTTACATTGGTAGCGGTAAGAGGAAACGAAAGATCAGAGCAAGGTCGCAATAGTTGAGACGATATGTAAGAAATAGTTGGTAAGGTAGTATATAAGGAGTGTCGATAAGAAAACATGTAATGGTTCTGCAAAGACTCTTAAACCCATAAAAGGGAGAGAGTATGAACAAAATATAGAGGAACTAAGAGTGAGGTAATAAATAATAAAAGTTAATACAAAATTGTTAAAACAATCTGTTATTATTTATAACATAATTCATTTAGAATAATGCTTGAAAATTGCGGGTTTTTTGTGAAGTTTCCAACTTTTTGTCAACTTTTCAGTTATAGCGAGGTAGTAATTAATAAAAGTTAACAAAAAGTTGTTAAAACAATTTATTATTATATAATGCTAGAAAGTTACGGTTTATTCTGAAATTTACAACCTTTTTTCGACATTTTATTCAGAATGAGGTAATTTAAATGTTGGTTTGTTCTGAATTGAATTAATTTCCAAAAATTCCGTAATTAAATTTGAATACTGGACGTTGAAGAAAAACTAAAATTTTGTATTCATTCTGAATTTAATTAAAAAACTCTAATTATTAATTTTATTTTACAGCCCAAAGGATTACTACAATCCAGTTAGATGGCGTTCAATATTTCGTCTCGCGGATGAACCCCTATAGTCCAGAGCTAAATTACTTTTTGGCTTATCAGTACTGCCGATCTTTGGGACTACAATTAGCGTCTTTTGAAACAAAAGAAAAGGCAGATACGATGACCCAGTACCTGAAAAATGCCGGATACACGAAATACGATTTTTGGACTTCCGGAAATAAGTTGGGAACCGACATGTTCTTGTGGATGAGCACAGGACTTCCTTTCAATGCCACTTTTGACTATATGTTAAAAAGGCCCGGAAACAGACCAGCTGATGTCCCGCCCGGTACCGAACCGCAGAGGG
Source organism: Melikaiella ostensackeni (assembly GCA_032362435.1). Lineage (NCBI taxonomy): Eukaryota > Metazoa > Arthropoda > Insecta > Hymenoptera > Cynipidae > Melikaiella > Melikaiella ostensackeni. The sequence continues at coordinate 12,892,189 of JAUMHM010000078.1, forward strand.
TAGCCCGCGAGAGGTACAAAATAATAATCTCCTTTTCCATCTAATTTAATTTCCTTTTTCTTTTTGTAACAGGTGTTTGGAAGCCGAAGATACTAAACTTTCCAAATATTTTCCACTATATTTCTCATTTTAAAATCACATTTAGAAAAATATTTTTCTTTAATTAAAGAAACCATTTCTTTAACAAATTTTTTTTTCATTAAACAAAAATAACTTCAAAATGAAGAAAATCAGCGAGATTACAGCGCAAAAGGAACACAAAAAGCAGAAATAGGATCATTTTTTCACGATGAAAGAGAAAGAGTAAACATTAATTTTTACATAATTATAGCAAAGAAGAAACAGTCCTTTTGTAAGAAATTATTCACGGATTATATTTATATTAAAACATTTTCACGAATAATATTCTTCAATAATGTAAAATGATTTTCAAAAGATTTCTGCCGTTAGAGAATTTATTTATGAAAAATTGGATATAAATACTTAGATCGTTAGAAATCCATTTACAGCCATATAAAAAAGTTCCACAACAAAATTTAAAGAAAAAATTTTTATATGCTTGAAATCGTCGTAATAATCAAGAATAATTTCTCTTTTAAAAAATACCATCCTTCATAACCAAATCGTGATACTTATAAGTATAATTAAATATTTATTTTCAAGATTTGTCACTTCGTGTGAAAAAATGTTTTAGATTTAAAGTTTTATTTAAATTCTAAATATTTTAGTTTAGAAAGTGTCAAATAAACATTTGTAAATGTTTATTGGTTAGATATGAAGATAGTATTTTGAGAGACTGCTCAACACAGTTAACCAACTTGGAATATTCATTTTTTCAATTATTTAAATCTGTAAATTTAAGTGTTCACCTTCTAATACTTTTTTTTAAAATAAATATATTGAGTAACATCTTCTGTTTCCGGTTTTCACACTTTCATCATGCTTTAAACTGTTTCTGCTTCAAGTTTTTTTTAGGTGTGTTTGTACTTTATTTATTTATAAATGATTTATTCAAGTGCTTCAATATTATACAGATGCACATTCTTTTTTTTATTATTATGAATAAATAAATAATTAACATTTTAAGTTTAAATTCAAAAAAGTTAAATTAATTATGACCAGATCCATTTTAAATCCAACAGGTGTATACACTTTAAGTCGTGAAAATAGGTTCTTTATATTTTTGAAAAAATCAATGCGATTCTGTTAACTTTGAAACATTTTGAAATTTGTTCACAGATTTCAAAAAAGGACGATAAACCTCGTCAGAATTTGAGAAAAAAAGATTAGTATCTCAATTAGATCAGAAATTATAGAGATTTGAAAAAAAATTAGTGTATTTTTTGAAAAACAAACTTCAAAATTCAAATACTCATAATTTCGCAAAAAAAAATGCTTTCTCAAGTCGGAAAAATACGTGCCCCCTAATTTCCTCTAAAAAATAACATATTTTGTCACCAATAGATTCTAAAACTTGAAGTGTACCTAATTGGTTGATTTGGAATGGAATAGGTCTTATAGTAAATGATTCTATAAGTTGAAAAAAAATTAAACTTTCATTACACGCGGTAGAATATTCCACTTTTGAATAGAATGATTCTGTTGATGTAAAATGAAAAACGGCTGTTAAAGATCTTACGTACATTTAATAATTTATAAAATTAAGAAAATTAAGAGAAAAAATTGTCTTCCATTCAGTATTCTCTGAGGATGTACAAAAAACATGTTTCTTGGATTGAGCTGAATGCACATTTTTTTGCAAAAAGCTAAATACGTCGAACCCGAAATTTCCTCAGCTTCAATCAATAAAACACGCCACTATTTTGCTTTCATGAAAAAACAATTTGTTCGTGTTGTTAAAAAAAAAAGAAAATACGTCAAAATCACGGTTTTGGAACGCTTTAAACATCACGAAAATTTTTTTTCGATGAAAGCAAAATAGCAAAGATTTCAGAAATATTTCAATATATTTCAAAAATATTTCGAAGATTTTAAAGATATCACAAAGATTTCTAAATATTTCTAAAGATTTCAAAGTCTTCAGAGGGTTTCACAAATATTTCACGGGGATTTCACATAATTTCAAAGATTTCAGGAAGGCTCCTATACTAGATTTCGAGAGTGATCAAACCCTCGGTATCATCGCAGAAAATCTTTTTGAACGCGACTTGTTTTCTAATGTCTTAAACTTCTGTTTATGATTCTTGAGAAGTCAATCGAAACTTTGTGGAAAGAATGGGAAAATGGTCAGAATTTTCGATTTCAGGTATTTTAGAATATTTTAGAAATTTAAGGTAGAAAAAAGGAGATTAGGTAAAAAAAAGGAACGGACTGTGATCTCTGATTTGTTTTATTCAGAAAAAATTCGAAAATACTGATAATAGATTTTGGTGGTTCAAAAGTCACAATGTTTGAAAAATTCAATGCACACTTGGAAATTCTTGTTCCTTTTTTAAAAAAGAGAAAATCCCTAAAAATATTTAATCTGATTGAATGAAATCTTGCACTTCCTCATCGAGATCAAGGGTTAAACGTTAAATATCTTCATTGCTTTCGTGCTCGCAGAAAAATGTTTAGGACAATATTAGCCTAATTTTTCATGATAAATTTAACGGTGTTGTATAAATTTATAGAAAACAATTTTTTCAGAAATTTTTCCACATAATTTACTTTTTCTTCCAATAATTCTTTTAGTTTTCCTAGACGTGTAGATATTTTCGATACGAATTCAAAGGTACCAAGTAAATTCTTTTAATAATTATTTTTATTCAAAGATAAATTGAGAAGGACTTAATAAACATGCAAACAATTTATACCATACCAATGAATTTGTATCGAAAATATCTACAAGTCTAAGCTTATATTGTCCTAAAATTTTTTGTTGTAAGCACGAAAGCAATGAAGCGCAGAAAAACAGTGGAATCATTTTTGTTGCAGCTGATTTTTCATGTTCTTGAAATAAGAGTTTTTTTCTCAAAATGAGATTATTTGACCAATACAACCCTTACTAATAGTATTATAGAAAAGGCATTATCAGCCTGTAATGAATTTCCTATAATATTTTCGCCATTGTAGGAATAATTATAGGAATAATTATAGGAATCATTATACGAAAAATTATAGGGATAGTCATTAGGAAAATTATAGGAAAATAATTATCGAAATCAGGTCCTGAGAAACGAATTTTTAACAAAATAGTTCAATTTTCAACCAAAGAGATAAGTTTTCAACTGAAATTATGAATTTTCAAGCAAAAATAAATGAATTTTCAATAAAGGACTTCAATTTCTAACAGAGGAATTCAATTTTTACCCAAAAAAGATTTTGATTTTTAATCAAGAACAGTTGAATTTCCAAACCGAAAGTATGAAGTTTCTACAAAACAGTTAATTTTTAACCAAATAGTTAAATTTTTATAAAAAAAAGAATAAAGTTTCTACTGAATTGTTTAACTTTTAAGCCAGAAAGTCGAATTTTCTACAAAACAGTTATAATTTTCGAACAAATAGTTGAATCTCCAACCAAATAGTTTGATTGCTAACCAAATAGTTTTATTTTCTACCAAAATAGTTAAAGTTGCAACAACAATTCTTGACAAAATTTTTAAATCCTCAACAAGATAATTAAATTTTCAATCAAATAATGAAATTTTTAACCAAGAAAGATGAATTTTCTACGAAGCAGTTGAATCTTCAACTCATAAATGTGAATTTCCAACAAAAAATTGATTTTCAACCAAATACTTCAAGTTTCTACCAAACTAGTTGAATTTTTAACCCAGAAAGTCGATTTTTCAACAATTCATTTGAATTTTCGATCAAAAAGGACAACATTTAAACAAAATTGTTGAGTTTTCAACAACCTATTCAAATTTTCCACCAAAAAATAAAATGTTGAACCAAAAAGATGAATTGTCAACCAGAAATGGAATAGTTAAATTTTCGGTCGAAAAGTTTATTTTCAACCAAAACAGAAAAATGCTCAACGAAAAATGTAATATGTAGTGGATATTTCAACTAAAAAAGGTTCTATTCATTTATAATAAAACCATCAAAATGAATTCAACCAAAAAGACGAATTTTTAATGAAAGAGTTGAATTTTCAACTAAGAAAGATTTTTCAGTCAAGAAGGGAAAAAAATTTCGACCAAATTGTTGAACTTTCAAGCCAAAAAGACGAATTTTCTACAAAATATATGAATATTATATAATATGTAATATGAATTTCCAGCTCAAAAAGATGAATACTCAACCAACAATATAATATTAAATTTTTCAACCAAATATAATTATCTTCCAACACTTGAATGTTCTACCCAAAAATATGGATTTTCACCATAAAAGTTCATTTTTAACAAAATAATTGAATCTTCAACCGGTTCTAAAGGTAAAAAAATCGGTTTTTCTCATTTTCCGTCAAAAATTCCAGCAGTATTGAAAAAGGTTGTATACAAAAGTTGTAGATCTAGGAAAATTACACCTTTCCGGATTCTTGACTTTTCTTGTGTAACCAACTGTTATGGAGAAAAATTAGAAAACAAAAATAAAAAACGGATCAGATTTCGAGTATCACATGTTTTTTAAATATTTAGGTAAAAAAGACTTAAGAAAAGACAGTAGGATATGAAAAAATAGTTTATTTAAAATTGCTGTGTCGGACATCAACATTAACATTTTAGGCTCTGATAGAAATAAATAATATTAAAATATTGAAATAATTATTGTAGCTAAAAATAGATTATTCATCAATACATTCTTCTACTTTTTGCTCAAATTATTTTAATCTTTTAATATCATACATTCCTATAATTATTTGCCTACAATTTTTCCTGTAATCATTCCTATAGTCCCGAAAAAATTGTAGGAAAATCATTATCGGCCTTCAATGATTTTCCTATAATATTTTTTGTGAGGGAATCAATTATTTTCATTATTTTAGACTGGCTTTCACTTGCATAGTACAAATTAAGCCGTTTCCCATATATCATATATATTAAAAACAATTTTTTCTTTAATTTAAACAAATTAAAGTTATCGTGAGAGTTGCAAAAATAAATTAGTCAAAATTTTTTGGTTATATTCACACACTTTATTTAGTATATATGTTTAAAAGAATTTAACAAAACAGCTATTCGAATGTTCATTAAAGTACACTCAACTCTGGATTTATGTCCAGTTTCGGGCATGGCCTGCGATGGCCGTGTCATCCTTCTAAGAATTCCTATGACGTGAACAGTCAGGACTGTATGAACCATTTCCAGTTGGATTACCTAACATTTGTTAACTATATTTCGTACAAATGTAGATTTTTGTTGTCATAAAGAATGGACCTTTTTTAATAATGAAGACTAATCAATAAAAAGAGAATTTTCCACGTGTACTAAAAAATAAATGTGAAATATGCACGCGAGTGTTCGAACTGCCCGTTTTGTGGCTGCGGAACTGCTCAGCTTCGGTGAGCTCACAGCGCCTTTCCCTAGGTCCCTTGGACCCCCTTATCAACGAATGCGAGCCAGCGGAAATTCTAGGAAGGACTTAAATCCAGGTGACTTAAATCCAGAGTTGAGTGTATAACTTATAGTGGATACAAACTTCTGAAGATGGCACTGCAGTATATGTATATAATGCAGCGCCATGTTCACAAATTTCATCTGAAGTATGCTGAGTTTCCGACCACTGTCCTGAACAAAATTCGGACAAGTGGGATGATTTCTACATGGCTTATCCAGTTGTCATTCTCATGATTTTGAAATTTATTTTTTCGAGCGAAAGCAGAAATGATTTTTACATATTCATATACGAATATTGAAATCGTTAAAAACCGCATTTCAAAACCTTAGTTCTTATTCAGTTATCATTCTCATGTCTTCAAATGGAGCGATAAAAGAGTTTTGAATTCTGTCAAAAGAAAAGGAATCTTTGAAATTACACAGCCGCAGCAGGAGGATCCTCGGCATTCGTTCGGCGTGCTAATTTATCCGGAAGTGTGCAATCGTACATGACAATGCTGCCGATGACTGTTGTTCGGAGTGGCAAATGAATTAATTTTTTTTTAAATTTCCAGCGGCGACAGCGGAAGTGCTGATGGTTGTATGGCCATGATGGCACCTACCTTGGGATGGATGGCACAAGACTGCATGCTTGTTAAAGACTTTATCTGCGAGCAGACTAGATGTTACTACTACAACTACGGCAGCATTCCAGTTTCGGCGACACAGGGGTAAGAGGTGAGATAATTATCTAAAATACACACAAAACGGGGAAGCCGCAGCTCTTTTAGCTCTTTTAGATTCGGTATCCATCTGAAAATTCTTTCACAGGGACCTCGGAGGATCCTGCACATGTTCTTTTACAGGTTCGCGCACACGAATCTGTACAGGTAATCCTGAAGATTCCTGTGTACGAATTTGGCGAAGGAAACTGTCCATGATCCTGCAAGGGAACCTG
>JAUMHM010000078.1:12898966-12919147 GCA_032362435.1 Melikaiella ostensackeni
TCTGTACAGGTAATCCTGAAGATTCCTGTGTACGAATTTGGCGAAGGAAACTGTCCATGATCCTGCAAGGGAACCTGTACTAACGAAGAAACCTTTGAGAAGATCCTGCACAGACCCTCCTTTCATTTCCTTGAAGATCCAACTCATTATCGAGAGAGCCATATCACTAGCGCACCCTAGTGGATTAGTTCTTATGCAGATTCCAGCACAGAATCCTGAACAATTTATTGTACATGAACCTTAATTCACTTTGCGCCTTAATACACTTTGTGAATGAACCTATACAGGATTTCTCAATAGCTACTTTGCATACAGGTTCCTTTGCAGGATCATGTACAGTTTCCTTCGCCGAAATCCTACACGGGAATCTTCAGGACTACCTGTGCAGGTTCGTGTGCGTGAACCTGTGTAGGAACATGTGCAGGATCCTCCGAGGTTCCTGTACAGGAATTTTCAGCTGGATAGTTTTCAAGTATACGAGTAGAAGGACATGCATATCACATAGCCTAAATTCTTAAATCAAATTCAATAACTCAGAATTCCATTTTACTTTTGAATTCTATACTATCGTTTGATAAATTCATTTAAATAATGTTTACCATCTATAACTGTAGCACGGTGTGTCTCTACTGATTTCAACTCAAAAGGGCTCTCACTTCTGTTTTTTTTTTTCTAATCTCATTTCTGTGATGCCCCACGATTATTTTGAAACAAAAAAATCCCAAGGGGCATTTTTGAATAAACTTGATTCTTTATTTTTATTTGGATGTTATTATGTATACCTTCGTGGAAATGACTCCAAAGTTTAGCTTCTTTGTCATGAAGTCTGTGATTCGACATCCAAGAAAAGGCGTTAAATTTTGAATACCTTTGGACACCTTGAACTTATTAAAATTATTTGAAACACGTGCATAAATTCAGAACGCTGTAGCTTCGGACTTATAAGAAATGGTTCGGACTTATAAGAAATGGAATATTGTTTTGTGTTTTAGATTTGGTGGAAATTAAGTGTACTTCAATTTATATGAGTACAAATTTCATCTACGATGCACAGGAAGTGAGATAATTTATCAAAACTGAAATTTAAAAATTGTCATACAAACTTTTCACAAAAAAAATTCTGAAGGCTGTATTTCCCGAACTATGAGAGACAGAACATTCAATTTTTGTTTTGTTCTACGGGAAATTTCACACTTGAATTCTTCTTTAAGCTACTTTAAGCAGAGGATGCTCTGAACGAAAGAAATTTGCAAAAAACTTAATAAAACTTAATTTATGCACCTGTTTCAAATAATTTTAATAAGTTCAAGGTGTCTAAAGGTATTTAGCATTTCGAACCTTCTTTTGAATGCCAAATCATAGACCTCAAGCCAAAGAAGCTCAACCTTGGAGTTATTTCCATGATGATGTACGTAATAACCTCCAAATAAAAATGAAAAATCAAGATTATTAAAAAATCCCTCTAGGGATTTTTTCCTTTTTGGTCTCAAAATGATCTTGCTGTATCACAGAAACGAGATTAGCCAAAAAACGAGAAGCGAGGACACTTTTGGGTTGAAGTCAGTCGAGACACACCGTGGTAGTTGAACAACCCTGCACATTTTCAAAATCTAGTATGTTCTATTAGCAAGATTTTTTTTTTACTCCACATTGAGAAAAATGGATTATACCCTTTATGAACTTGGATTTCAAAATTTGGGACAAAAATCTATGCATACTAAACCATACAATCTGGATATTAATTTTTAAAATTCTGGATTATAAAACTTAATATCTAGATTTTACGACTAAATGTCTATGAATTGCTGTCACAAATTTTAATATCCAAGACCATAAACGGTATCATCCATTTTTTTCAGTGTAGTTAAATAAACCAAAAAGTGCTTCTTTAAGCCTTATTTGGAGTCTTATCTTAAATTCTAAGTCAAAAAGTATTGGTCTTTTATTTAAAATTTTTTTCCACATTCTTTTTTCTATTTAACTTTTTTGATACGCCAGTTCCTTCTACTACTCTTGTTGTATAGCCGCTTATTCTTTTCTGCTTTGCAAGGGCACTCGGAAAATAAAAGTAAAAATTTACACTTTTGTTTGCATATTACATATTTAATTCCTGTGGAATATGGGTCATTCCAGAATAGATCGTCTGATAGCCGCTGCGACCTATTTAAAAAAAAAAAGTGGTATCAATATACATCGTATCTGGGTGTTATTAGAATTAAATGTTCCCATTTGTGTGAACTGATATCTTGTTCTTTCCACAAAAATCGTTTTTGAGTGTCGATGAGATGGTTGGAAATGGCGCATGCACCACATTACCTCTTTATTCAATAATTTAATACAAAATCATTCAATGATTCCAAAAAGATATTGCGACTCAAGAATGATGTTTTCACGAGATACCAATACGTTATAATTTAAGTATTGTTTTCAATATTAAAAAAAGTGTGTAAAGTAGAGCAAAAAATCACCAAATTTTGGCATATTTGACCGTGGATTTCTCTCGTATCACTGTTTCGAATGTATCAAATTTGCTATTACATAAAAGTTATAGCCCTAAAATTAATAAATCAATCTAGATCTTTAAAGAATTACGCATCTTTAAGCTCAAAACTAGGTCTTGAAAATTCAAACTTCTTTCAAATGTGCCTTTTTCTTCTCTTCATATCTCCTAAGAAGAAAAATGAAAACAACCCAAACTTACAGAATATGACATCTATTGTCGATATGTACACCCCTAATGTGAAAATTTGATGGGGCCTCGCACGATTTTTGAAGTGAAATCAATTTTCTCAAGGTCGAAATGATATCTACTTTTTTTTGAAAATTTTTTTTTGTACTGAAAAAGAACACCCAAAAAGTTCACAAATCAAAACCAAATTTCGAAACTACCCACTTTCACGGCCCTCCTGTTTTCTCTCAATTGGTTTGAAAATAATTGTGCAATTTTTCATAAGTTGAAAGAAATGTTTAACCCGTGGTGCAAGGTTTTTAAACGCTAAAAAGTGTTAATTATTTTTTGATGTAAAAATGACAAAAGACTCACGTAAAAGCAATAAGTATGACAATAAAATGATGAAAGGCATCACTGAAAATATCTTTACCCTAATCTTATTCAGAATACTTTTCCTTAAAAATGAAAAACTCACGCTCTATAAGGGGTTGAAAGTTTATAATGCTTTTTTTCATACACCTCAGATATTTTTGGCTACGAATGAATTAAAATTACCTCGAAAAAGTTAAAATGTGTGCCATTAATAGGAAACTACCCTCAAGCTTTTTCAAACTACCCTTTGAGAACGATATTTTGCTTCTTCCACATAATTTCTCAGAAGAAAAGTCCTAGAATGACTTCAGAATAATCATATAAATATTATAAAAAGTTTCTTTAATCATTTAAAGATAGTTTGCAGTCCGGTTTTGGGCCTTTGAAACATTTTTAACAAAATAAATACCTTTTTTCGCATAAAATAAGTAACTGTTTTACAAGGATGTCAGAAAATGAGTCTGGGACTTATTAAAAATAATATCAGCTAATATAAACTAATGAAAACTAGAATACTTCCCTTAGAAGGCAAAAAAATACCATACATAACCCTCTATAAAGGATCGAAAATTCTATTGTGTTTCTTTTTTATTTTAAGCTGCAACTCTCAAGATACGTAGGTCTTTAGATGAATCTATAAGATATCTCAGAATTCAAGAATCTTTTTTTCAATGACATTTTGATGATTTCACTTTTACTCATAAGAAACACATATTTTCATGCTTCTTGATTTTCCGAGGTGATTCTGTTAAATAAACCGTTCTCTAATTCTAAGTTGTGATGTACATTTATTGAAGGTCCAAAACCGGGACTCAGATTGCCTTTAAATTATTTAAAAAAGTCTGAAATATTAAACAATATTTCTGAAGTTTACACACACACAAAAATGTATACGTCTTAGCGTTCAAAGGCCTTTGAACACGGGTTAAACACTTTTTTATTTATAAGAAATGGCACAATTATTTGTACACCAACGGAAAGAAAATGGGGATGGGGTTGGGGGGGGGGGTGAAACAGCAAAAAAAAGAACATTTTTCTGGGCCACCCCAGTCACCTAGTGTAGGTACATATCGTTAATACATTGGAACGAAGTTTAAATTTTCAAGACTCATTTTTAAGCTTGAAAATGCGTAATACTTTAAAGATCTGCATTAATTTATTGATTTTAGGGACACAACTTTCATATAGAAGTAAATTTAATATATTCGAAACAGTAACAAGTGCGAAATCCACGGTCAAAAATGCCAAAATTTTGTGTTTTTTACCCTATTTTATACCCTTTTTAATATTGACAACAATACCATTTTCATAGAATTCATCGACATTCAAAAATGATTTTTGTGAAGACAACAAAATATCAGTTTCCATAAATGGAAAAATTTAATCCTAATAACACCCAGACAAAATATATATCGTGACAATTTTTTTTAAAAATAGGTTGCAACGGCTATCATACGATTTATTCTGTAATGACTCAGAAGTAATTTTTTCTACTTATTTAAACCTTATGTCACAAAAGTAATGTAAACTTAAAAGCTGCTAACTTTTATCTGAAACATGTTATGATAACGATGTAATTTTAATAATAGATGTACAAAATTTTTCATAAAATTAATTTAAAAATATAAAAAGTTTTGAAATGTAAATATGAGATTAAACCGCTTTACGTCATGCCCATAATTTCGATGGTACCAAAATGTAAAGGTTAGATAAATTCATTATTTTAAGAAGACAAGGTACCCACAAAATAATTTTTTTCTATGAATCTAAAATATTTTATTTTGTAGCTTTTTTTAAATTTTCATTCACGGCTCAACCTTCATTTATCTGACAGGTTTCAATCAAATATTTGATGCGCATGAATAGCCCCCAAGTTTTATTTTCCCTAATGTTTATTTTACCGAAATTCATATGACCGAAGAACAATTTACTATAATTTTCATTTTTCCCGAATTGTCAATTTAACTAATTTTTATTCTTCCGAATTACTGTTTGCTATAATTTTTATATTTCCGAAATATTTTTTGACATAGTTTTCATTATTCCGAATTTCTACTGGGCATAATTGTTATTGTACTCATTAAACATTTTCCATAATTTTGACTTTTATGAATTTCGATTTGGCATAATTATTATTTTGCCAAACAACCATTTGCTATAATTTTTATTCTTCCTAATTTCTATTTAGCATAATTTTTATCTTACCGAATAACCATTTGCTATAATTTTAATTTTTCCGAATTTTGATTTGTCATCATTTTTATTCTTCCGAATCGTCATGTGACAGAAATTTAATTTTTCATAAAAATGGCGACCGCATTAAAATAGTTGCGCGGAGTTCAGATCAGTCAATCAGAAATTCGAATGCGTAACGAAAAGATAAGTTATATGAAATAGTGATCTGGTGAAATAAAAATTATGTAAAACAGTATTTCGCTAGAACAATAATTATGTAAAATAAAAATCCGGTTACACAATTTTCGGTAAAATAAATATTAGGGAAAATAGAATTAGGGAAATATAAATGCGCCTCCAAGTATTTCGAAGAAATTTTAACTTCTTCCTTTAATAAATAATATAAACATTATAAATGGTTTTGCTTCATTTCCAAAACATAACACGATTCTCAACGTAGGATTTTTTTCGTTTCAAGCACCAAAATATTTTTGGCTATCTCAAAAAATACAAAATGAATTAAGAAAAAACATTCTGTTGATTTTTCAAAAATATCGCATAAACAATGGAACATTCTACGTTATAGTGTTCTCTTAGGAACAAAAAATAAAGAAGATAAAGTTTCTTTCCGTTCTTTTCAAAGTTTGCTCAAAAAAGAGCTTCAGCAACCGCTTCATGCCCTCAAATCGAAAAAAGAAAAAAACATTAGACCAATTCCATTTCAAATCATGCAGAGAGGTTTGACCGATTGCTCAAAAATGTTATGTTTTAATTTTTTACAATCATTTGAAGATTGCCTGATAACATTAAGAAAATTATAGAATTTTTTTTCAAAATGCAATATTTCCTGAATGAGCATAGTTATTTTGGATTTTTTTTTTCTGTTCGTCATGGAAACTCTTGTTCTTACGATTGTTTCAAGAAGAATTGATAAAATTTGAAAAATTACAAAATTGTGACACTTTATCTGAAATTCTTGATAATTAATTTCCTAAAAAACTAAAAAACTAGATATTGCCTGAGTTTCATCATTGGTAAACCACTGCTTCACATCGAAAAAAAATATTTTTTTGAAATTTGAAAGAATAAGAGTTGCCACGTCGAATAAAAAAAGAAAATTCACAATACCTATGGTCGTTCGGAAAATACTATATCTCAAAAAAAATTCTGTCATTTTTTGAGAATTATCCGGTAATCTTCAAATGAATGTAAGAAATAAAAATAAATAAATTGTGGTCAATTGGTGAAATACGTCTTCCTTCATTTGCACTCTAGAATGATATATCCAAATCCTAATTCATTTTTACACTATGATCTAGACTTTTTTTGAAATTTTGCATGATTTGAAATGAAGTTAGTCATTAGTGGTGTGTCAAGATATAATTATCTAGCTTGAACTTAACAACTCATACTGATTAGCAATGTTGGGAATTTTATTTAGCATACAAATGTTTACTTATACTTTACTAGCTATCTAAAACTTTTTTAGATTATACCAATTAACTAAAGTTCTTTCAAGTTTGAGCTCTATTTGAGCTGAACTTAAATATGTTTTGCACACCACAGAAAAGAACTGAACAAAGAAACAGCTACCGACACGAAAAGTCGTTTGGGAGCAATGTTCTCACACTAATACCACTCATTCACTTCACCCATCACCACACCAACACAAAAAGACAAAGAGACACATAGGAAAGACAGGGCTTCCACTAATACAACTTCCTATTGACCGTCTCTAAAGCTCTCAGTAAATATATAGTGGGGCTTCGTGCAGCATAGTCGTATTAGGATCATTAACGAACTAACACACTCACACTGAGGAGAAGGAGTCGAGACGAGACCATCGGCCGTGAGAAAAAAATATAACCCGCACGGCCCTTGCTCTCGAATTGTTCATTCCTCCACCCTGAGGAGGCGTCTGATGCTCTTCTTTCAGAAACCGTAAACCCTACATCACAACCACCGCCGCGCCGACCGAATCTTCCCAGGAGGATGACCAAACCAAGGAGTCAACAAAACTCAACCAAGACAATCACATTAACAATGACGATCAAAAACCAGCCTCTTCATCGGCGACTTTAGCCCCTGAAAAACCACATGAAGATCCTCTCCTCAAAAGACTCGCCTCCATACCCGTTTCTGCTCGTCATTCCACGAGTGAAATCCGCCGAAGCCCTGATCCCATTATCATTGAAAAGAGCACCAGGCCAGATCACATTCCTGACATCGCTAGCCTCTTCTCAAACACACAGCAGGTGCAAAAGGACTCCGCTTTTGATGGTCTCGAGACTCACGAGGTTCGCTCCATCTCTCGCTCCAGTCCCATTATAGCAGAACATCGAGAAGAACCGGATTATGATAATGCGGAAGCAGAAACGGAACTTCCTAACAACGCTCTGGAAGCCGCACACACTGTTGGACCCTATGATAGTGTGCAAGACTTCCAGGCGGATCAAGGCGACCTGGTGACGCCGATGAAGGAGCAGGAAGACGACTCCAGCACCATCCTCCCGGAAGCGGAACCGGCATATAGGTACAACATCAAAGTACGTTCCAACGGCAAAGTATTAGACCCGTCCAATTAAGATAATTTATCATCGTCATCATCATTTTGAGTCTCAACATGACGCCTGAGGTCCAGGCAACACCAGGAATATCAAGCGTCATCATCCTCATCGAAGACAATGGTGGAACATGGATTGATCTGTTTCTAGAAACTTGGTGAAGATTAGGATGATTCTTCAAGCTCTTGCTGGCGCCACTAATAGTCTGAACTCCTGTCATCAAAGCATCGAACTATCATGGCTCATAATAATTCCGAGCCTAGTCATCCTTCATATTCATTTTTTAAGAGACCGAGCTTAGTGGCGTCATCATCCACTCAGAGAAATCTCCTCTTGTGTCAAAAGGATGTTTCTTGATACAAATGGAATGTCAAAATCTTTATGTAGCAAACATTTTTTTGCATGAAGAGGACGATGCTTTTGTTTCAAGACAACTTCTTCTCTGGAGGAATCTTAGAGAACTTCTAGAAGATTTCCAAATCCTTCCATAGCATGATGCTCAAGAAATAAATCAAACCACTTTCCACTGAGTCAAAGATTTTGAATAAACTCTCACGAATTTTGAAGGGATTTTGAGACAGTGTCAATCTTCATGTGAGTTTTTGAAATCAAAAGCTTAACCATCATCATTAATCGGTGGCGCTGGCGGACATTAATGATCATAATTGAATCACGTTTCATTAGCTGTATAAAAGTGGCACGATGGGATTGCAGGCATTAGTAATGGAAGTATTGCAAAGTATTAAAGATTAGAGATTAGAATCCAAAAATTCTTCTATGATGTGAGGCTACGGGGGTCCGCCCGCGCCACACTCTTCTAAATGTACTGATTGATGAATTTAATTTGAATCTAATGCGTCTGCAAGACGAAATGTTCGAAATGTGTAGATCAGAGAAAGAATGAGAGAGAAAAATATGAATTATGAAATGAACTTTTGTACGAAAATCGTAGTTTTGTCTCAAGGAAAGTTTCTTAGTTTTTAAGTACTTCTTTAAAATAGGAAATGGTAGGCTCAACTCTACACAGATACGAATAAACCATTTGTATGTTTGAATATTATTAAAAATATAGATACATTTTTTATGAAAATTTTGTAATGAACCCTATTCAGAACAAACGATGATATGTATATTTTCATTTGATCAGTTATTCATACTAAAATGAAACCATTTTTTTTTATATTCTCAAATGTTAACTTTGATTCTAATTCGATTCTCAAGACCATACTTTTTCAAATTCTTTGTACAGTCATAAAATTTATAAAAATGTACTAATTGGTTGTGACAAACACTCGTTTTGATTTAAATAGTGTCTTATGAGGTATAATATTAATTGAGGATCACTGAAAGATTGTATCAAGCTTAAGAATGTTTGAGTACACTCAACCCCAAAATTAATAAATTTTTATTATAATTTGTAACATTAAGAAAAATAAATCCATTGCTAATTGTAACTAATTTTTACGTTTCTTATTTATTGCATCACAAATATAATTTGTTAGATATTTTTGTCTCCTTTTGTGAACCTTGTTTTTTTTCAATTCATACCTACAATAGTAACACAAAAATATTGAAATGAAAAAATAAAAAATAATTTTCTAAAATTGGTAAATCGGAACTATCTGAGGAAGGCGTAAATGTAAGCATTATACCTTATCGTAAAACAACTTTCTCGCGTGTGGTAAATGCTTCCAGAAAAAAAATTATTAGTCTTAGAAGATCACAAAATCGTCAAAATGAATTCCTTTATACAGTTTTCTTTTCGAATTAAAAATAGTGTTTAATAACCTTGTCTTAAAACAAATTTTTTGAGTGGGGTAACAGCTTTCGGAAGAAATTTAAAGTCATCCTTAGTTTTCGAAAATTATAAAATCGTTAAGATGAATGCCTTTACACAGTTTTTCTCGAATTGAAATAGTTCTAAATCACTTTCTCATGAAACAAGTTCTTTGAGTATGGTAAGAGCTTCTAAAAAAAAATTTAGAGCCACCCTTAGTTTTACAAAATCACAAAATCATCAAAATGAATGCCTTTCTACAGTTTTTTCTTAAATTAAAAATGATTTTAAATTACCTTGTCTTGAAATAAATTTTTGGAGAGGGGTAAGAGCTTCTAGAAAAAAAATTTGAAGCCACCATTCGTATTAGAAAATCACAAAATCGTGAAAATAAATGCCTTCATACAGTTTTTTTTCGAATGAAAAGTAGAATTAAATTACTGTGTGTTAAAACAAGTTTTTTAATGGAGCGAGAGCTTTTGGAAAAAATTTATTTCCAAAAATCACAAAATGGTCAAAATCAACGTCTTTATACAGTTTTTTTGAATTAAAAATAATCTTAAATTACTTTGTCAAAAAAAACAAATGTTTCCAGTGTGGCAAGAGTTTCTAAAAAAAATTTAAAGCCACCATGAGTTTTAGAAAATTACAAAATCTTCAAAATGAATGCCTTTTTACAGTTTCTTTCCGAATTAAAAATAGTGTTAAATTTTCTTATCTTAAAACAAGCTTTTTTAGTGGGGTGAGAGCTTCCGAAAAAAATTTAAAGCCACCATGAGTTTTAGAAAATTACAAAACCGTCAAAATAAATTCCTTTATACAGTTTTCTTTCCGAGTTGAAAATAATATTAAATTACCTTGTCTCTAAACAAGTATTTGGGTGGGGTAAGAGCTTTCGGAAAAAAATGTAGTAACACTTACTTTTCGAAAATGACAAAATCGTCAAAACGAACGCCTTCATACAGTTTTTTATTTATTTAAAGATAGTGTTAAATTACCTCCCATTAAAACAAGTTTTTTTAATGGGGTGAAAGCTTTCGGAAAATCACCCTAAGTTTTCGAAAATCACAAAATCGTGAAAATGAACGCCCTTATACAGTTTTTCACGAATTAAAAATAGTGTTAAGTTACCTTGTCGTAAATTAGTTATTCAAGTGTGGTAAGAGCTTCTAGAAAAAAATTTGAAGCCACCATTAGTATTAGAAAATAACAAAATCGTGAAAATAAATGCCTTCATACAGTTTCATTTCGAATTAAAAGTAGAATTAAATTACTGTGTGTTAAAACAAGTTTTTTAATGGAGCGAGAGCTTTCGGAAAAAATTTAGTCATCATTAGTTTCCGAAAATCACAAGATAGTAAAAATCAACGTCTTTTTACAGTTTTTCTTGAATTAAAAATAATCTTAAATTATCTTGTCAAAAAAACAAATGTTTCGAGTGTAGCAAGAGCTTCCAAAAAAAATTTAAAGCCACTATGAGTTTTAGAAAATTACAAAGCCGTCAAAATGAATCTCTTTATACAGTTTTCTTTTCGAGTTAAAAATAATGTTAAATTACCTTGTCTCAAAACAAGTTTTTGGGTGGGGTAAGAGCTTTCGAAAAAAAATGAAGTCACCCTTACTTTTCGAAAATCACAAAATCGTCAAAATCAACGCCTTTATTATATTTTATTATTATTATTTCATTTTTATACTTTTTATTATTTTTATTTATTTAGACAGTGTTAAATTACCTCATCAAAATAAGTTTTTTAATGGGGTAAGAGCTTTCGGAATAAATTTAAAGTCACGCTTAGTTTTTGAAAATTACAAAATCGTCAAAATGAACGCCTTTATACAGTTTTTTCTCGAATAAAAAATATTGTCAAATTACCTTACCATAAAACAAGTTGTATGGGTGCGCAGTTGATCACTTTTTAATTAGTCGTGATCAATCACAAGAATGAAAATAAGAATGACCGGGTTGTCTAAAAATTTCCAGATAACATATAATGAAAGGTACACATTACACTGTCTTGCTCAATTAGAAAAACTTATTGCGGAAAGAGTAAACATTTTCAAATATTTCTGCGCTTGTTTCAAAATAAAAATTCTGAAAAAAAACTTTCTTTCGTTTCTAAGCATCCTGGTAAGAAGGTGTAAACTGAAGCGAGTGATAATGATTTCGTAAATGGTCAAAGTCGACCTTGTTCCAGACTTAAAACGTTACCGCATACATTTTAATTTATTTTATCCAGAAAAAATGGCCTGATTTCAATCCTGCCTTATTTTACCAAATGGTTGAACACATTTTCATTCTTCTGAAAATGATAGCATTGAAATCAATGTAATTCTGTTTGATGCCACGAGATGACACTAATCAAAATGGACAGCTGTTTATGTAATTTCGTTCGAAAATTTAGTTTCCAAAAACAATTAAACAAGGCTTTATTATTATTTGTATTAGAACTTTGTATATTTTAGGCCAAATTCTGCCAAAAATACTAAAAGGAATTAAATTCCTGAAAAATAAACATGTACTTACCAGCCGTTGATAACACCTTCGATATTCAGCATTGGCACAACTTTGAACACATAATCATCCCTGAGGCTGGAAGCGTATGTCGAGTTGCCTAGAAGAGCTTCTAAGGTACCTCGCATCACCCAAGATGCATTACTTTCACCAGGATGGACTCTTGAAGTGAGAAAAATTATTTTCCGATCCTAAAATAAATTTGAAACAAATTAAATTTCAGAGCTACATTTAAAATGGATCAAGCTTAGCTTGAACCACCTTTCACTAAAAAGGTGCTTGCCCATCCCGAATTTTTGATGATTCTTTTATGAGGATGCCATTTGATTATCTTATGCCTAAAATTAAGGAAATCGTAAGGTAGCCTTATAAAATAACTCAATTTTTCACTTCTTGAGTATAGTTTTTTTCAAATCTTGGCCTAAAAAGAGCTTCTGTTTTACAGTTTTGTTTTCTTAAATTCTTTAATTTGGTGCCCCTGAAAAGGTGCAAAGAGTCCAAGATCAGTCGAGGTGTGAAACTGTTTTAAAATGACATTTTAAAATTATTCAGAAATTTCTCGTTTCCGGGATATTTTGGTCAAAATTAATTTTATAACTAGAAATAATGTACATAAAATTTCACACAAAACGAAAACAAAAAGAAAGTTCTAGCTCTAATAGTTTAGGGGATAGTGTTTCAAAAAGCGAATTTTAAATTAAAATTTGTTGAATATTTCAATTTTGGCACATAATTACGTGAAAATGTGCGCATAATAAGTTGAAGTAGATTCAGTTCTCTGTAAAACTAAGAAAAAAAACAATATTCTAGCTACGATAGATCCAAATATATAGCTTCCTGAAGTAGCCCCTTTTTTATAGAATTGTGTTGAACATGTAGTTTTGGAAATTATCTTGTTTCCAGTGCACCCCCCCGTGAAAAATAATTCTTAGTAAATTTATCGAATACCTTTCTTTTGTAGAACTTTAACTTGTTATCAGCTATATAATCAAAAGAATGATGTATCAATGACAAATTGTGTTCACAGTTGTAACACGAAACAGTGTATTCAACAATATAATTAACAAATAAAAGTATCTAGACATGGCGACCGTTGAACTCGCACTTGGCTCTTAACAAACAATTTGCATATTCTGAGGTGATCTTACAAACTTTGTATCTTTGCCAAATACACTTGAACTCGAAGTGAACTAACTCCATAGCTTGCTCACTGAAGATGCTAAAACCCATCTGATTCTCACAAAATTCTGGTACGTGGATAGAAACCGCAGGCACCTTAGGTGTCACAGATATTTCAAAATCATGGTAGCTATTATTGAAAGCAGTAATGCGGTCCTTGAAATCAGAATTTAGAAATTAAAAGAAACATGCTTTCATTCCTGCAATGAAATTATCAGAAGCTTGCACGTAGAAGCAATCCAAAGAGCTATCTCTGCACAACAGATCTACCCGATCCAGCAACTTTTTACATGAGTTTCCATTAAACTGGACTACTATGTGTTGCTTTATGGTCGACATTGCATTCTTTTTCCTAGGCTAAAGTTCCTTCCTCAAACTCAGCTAGCATGTTGGTGAATAATGCATTCACTATGACAAGCATAAAATGTAGTTCAGTAGGCGTAATTATGCTCAATATGCACTCGGGAGATTTCGCCGATTACCTGCAATGTTTCTTACCCCCCCTCTTTTCTGTATGCCCAACAGCGTTGTGTCTTCTCTACCCATGCATATCGGCAGATGAGTGAAGTTTCTGTATTTCTTAGCTTGTGAAACTTTCGCAGCTGCTGTTTGCCATTTATCATAGTTTCCTCGGATGTTTCGAATCGTTTTGGGGTACCACACTTCCCATGCTCATTTTTCTTTCCATAGCACAAAGTACACGGGTAGAGACTGCTATGTGATGATATCACCCATGATATTGGCAATCTTGAGGTCAGCAGCAATGGCTCTACCAAGACGATTGATGTCTATTTTTTACCACAACTGCGAAACATTCCAAAAATTCTCCTCACAGCTCTGCACTAGCCCAAGTATGAAGAGTTTTCTTACCACCGAATCTTTGAATCTCTCTGCTTTGTTTCCGTCTTGTAATCTTTGACGATGAACTTCACCTTGTTCAACATCTTCTGTCGACTGGATAAACAAACAAAGCTTAAGAAAACTTCCTTTTCAATACAAAACTTTGACGCACGTTGGAAGATTTCGTTTTTCATTTATATATTGGATCGAGTCTTCTAAGTTGGTGTTGTAAACAAGGATTTCATCGAAAGTAGATGCTGCGGAGGCCTTCACTTTATCAAACCGCATTTTTGAGAAATAAAAGAGTCATCAAGGCAGTAATTTGCAGCTGATAGTTTCATCTTTACGAGGGTCGTTTGATAACTTTGGTAAAAAGGCAAGTAAAATTTTATTATTCGAAGTTTTCTTTTCTTTCTCAACATAGTCCTCTTCGAAGGCTACACACTCAGTCCAGCGAGATTCCCATTTTTTCATCCCTCCAGAAAAAAAAGGTTTCTCAAAGTCTGTAGACTACGCATTCACGGCATCGATTACTTCTTCATTGGACGAGAATCTCTTCTCACCGAGCTAGGTCTTCAAGTTGGGGAACAGAAAGAAGCCACACGGGAACAATTCTGGAGAATAGGGAGGATGAGGAGTCAATTTAAAGCCAAGTTCATGTATTTTTAGCCGTTCTTTTCTTAGCTCGGTTCAAAAACCGTCCAATAATGATGAATAATACATTTTTGTTATATTTTTACACTTCTTCAAGTAGTCAATTAGGATAATTCCTTGGAAATACCAAAATACTGTGGCCATCACCTTCTCAGCTGACAAAACAGTCTTCACATTCTTTGGCGTACTTTCACCAGGTAGTACCTACTGCTTTGACTGCTGCTTTGTCTCGGGTGTATAGTGGTAGATCCAGGTTCGTCCACAGTCACGAATCGACGCAAAATTTCCTGCTGATTCGGATTATACTTCGCCTAACACTGCGCTGAAACGTCTTTTCGATTGTTTCCATAACCATGTAATGAATTTTTTATACCATATCCGACGTGGAGACCTCAATTGGGCGTCCGGAGTGCGATTTATATTAAGTTGTGGTACGGCCACGTTTAAATTCATTTATCCAAG
Source organism: Melikaiella ostensackeni (assembly GCA_032362435.1). Lineage (NCBI taxonomy): Eukaryota > Metazoa > Arthropoda > Insecta > Hymenoptera > Cynipidae > Melikaiella > Melikaiella ostensackeni. Next base: position 12,914,173 of record JAUMHM010000078.1, read on the forward strand.
AATAAACGGTTTTCAACGAAGGAACAGACTGCCCGCGAATTTCATTTAACTCGGCCTTGATCTGCGCGCTCTGCTTAAGGAAAACTGACGGATCCATGTTCAAATAGCTGATCGGGAAAGACCAGGAAATTTGAAACGGAAAATTTCCTTCCCGCAAAGGAATTTTTCCCGGTTGACCTGTATTCATTTGTCTCATTTTTCGATGTCATATTGTTTTTCGATGGATACTGGAAACCTTGACGTGAGTCAAAACGTGGAGGAAAGTGCGAAAAAGTCTAAATTGTCCGAAATCTCCCATTCAAAGAGCAGAACCACGGCATGGAGAAAAAAAAAGTTGGCGTTCGAAGGTATTTTGAGCAATGAGCAATTGAGCGAAAAACCTTGCGAGTTAACGAACAGCAGTTTCCGTGCCATGTTAAAAATCGTATTTCACCTTCCAAGGTTGAAATAGAATGGAAATGCCAGGAACTGCAAGGAGCAAGAATAGCTGAAAATTTTTGGGACCTGGAATTAATGGGTAAGGAAAGGTCTGGAAATCTGCCGGGAAAAATTCCTTTGAGGGAAGGAAATTTTCCGTTTAAATTTCCTGGTCTTTCCCGATCAGCTGCTTGAGCATGGATCTGCCAGGTTTGCTTAAGCAAGGCAGCCATCCAATTTTTCAAATAAAAATGTTTTATCGCTGGACAGAACTCCTCTTTCTCCATTTTTTCGAAAACTGCTGACACGCTCACTTAGAACGTATGCCAAACGCAAACTAAGCGTCGGTTTTGACTGAAGCTTCGTAAAGGTTAGTTTAAAGGGTGCTATTTCTTGGCCATACCTGTATACTACACAGCTCATTTGGATGCCGTCTATCGAAAAACTTCACCTTACTTATCAAACGACGTGGTAGATGTGGTTCAATAAATTTTCTGTCTTTACTAGCAACACGAAGTACTAGAGCTATCCCAATTGCTGTTTTCTGGCTTATATTAAATTAAGTTTGCACATTCTTTGTATCCTCCGCAGAGAGTTTTGTTCATTTTTAACTTTACTTTGAGTATTCACAACAACTTTTGAGGATGATCCACCGTGCCATTGAGATAGTGTCACAGTAACATTATTTCCAAAGTTTCCATCTTCATTCATTTTTTCCTTTCAGTGAAATGATTTGATCTCTAGATTTGGTAGGTGACTCTTTTATAAATATAACAAGATTGGCTAGATGCATTGACTAATTACATTTATGACGCTTCTCTTTCCCTACAATGGAAAAGCAGAAATTGCACCTTTCTTCAGATTTTTGCTTTTCGGCAAATGTAAAAGTTTCAGGTTTTTCTACGATAGAAGGAAAGAAGGACTTACATGCTTATTTGAATATACAAATGGATTAAGACAACATGCAACGAAATAAAATAAAGACATGCGCAAGTGAAAAATGTGTTTTTGTGTACAATCCTACGTAAAAAGCATTTATAAAAACTGCAAAGGATAATTATATACGTGAGACAGCATTTGATGTTTTTAGAATACTTTTTTGGTGCGGCAAAACATCCCCTTTAGCAAAACTTGCTAGCGTTGACGTCCTATCAATTTCACAAACTCGATTATAGCATGGTAACAAGTTGCTTAAACTAATAGCTCTTTTGACTGATTCGGAATTGTCAAAATCTAGCAAGATCACTGTTTTCTCCACCCCGTTGTCAATCTGACATATAGACATAAAATAATTGGATGAAATCCTCAAAAAAGAATGAGGAAAAAACCGGGATGAGCAAACACCTTTTCAGTGAAAATTGGTTCAAGCTAGGCGTGCACTATTTCACAGTTATTTACGTATATTTTACTAGTTGTAAGACAAACCTGTATAGGGTTACTATTTGAATTAGGTGCTGTAATGGTCAACAGGGGATTTTCGTTACCATTCAGGCTATCACAAAGATTTTCTGCCCTAAAATAAAGTTTGGCAGTTTCTACGCTTTTCATCCACTTCCAAATATTAGTCATTAGCTGACTATAAGTGTATGGGAAATGGTAAGCTAAGTAGCACACATCGTAACCATGAGGAAAAGTCACTGTGAAGGAAGTAGTCAAATAATTCTTTCCTTTCCCTGACCTTTGGTAACAATTCCTATAGTAGCAAATGTCAACTCCAGTTCGAACCCATCCTGATCTTCCCAACTGGGCTTCAATCACGCTAAAGAGGATTGGCTTCATCCCAAAGTTGAACTGAGAGTTGGCTTTTTCACAGTTTATGATGTTAAAAGTATACGATGTATTAGTTTCCATATTGGATACTTCGAAGTAGAACCACTGATGTCTCGATCCACTGTTAACGTCTGGAGTTAAGATGAGGTCGTATTCCCTTGGACCGATCTGAAAATTTAAAAAAATTTTGATTAGGATCGAAATTTGAACTCCCATTGCTTATGCTGCATTTTAAAAATGATCATAGGTGAAAGAAATTAAAATATTTTTTATAGGTTTAAATCTTTCAATCACGCACGCCTTCCCTCCACATCCACTCACTTCCCATCCCGCCCCCCTCATTCACCACTCCCTCATTCCTCTCCACCTTTACTTCCTCGACCCTCGTCCCTCACTTCCCCTTACATAACTTCCGTTCCTTCCTCCCTGTCACAAATTTCACTACCACTACCCTCCTCATCCCTTACATCCTCCACACTCACTTCCCCACCCTGACAAAAGTATGACAGATGGACGAACACTCGACCAAAACTATAAGGGTTTCTGTCCAGATATACGGATTCCGAAAAAGGTCAAAAATCAAAAATAGACTTCCAACTACCTTCTTTTCGACTCGTTAGAGACAAATGGATAACAAAAGGAAAAAAGAGGGTATACACTCTCTCTACAATCTCATGCAATCCCATGCAATCTCTTACCATGCCTTGTAATTGCCCCCCCCCCCACGAAAAAATATTACACGAAATTCAGTATAGGTCTCTGAAGATTTTCCTGTAATGAATTACTTATAATTTTTTTTGCGGTTCTAGAAAATCATTATAGAAAATCATTATAAGAAAATAACTATTATTATTTATTAATTTACTTAACGGAGAATTTAAAATTATTTCAAGGGATTCATTAGGAAATTTCACGAGATTTGAAATGATTTCAAATATTTTGAAACATTTCAAGGGATTCTAAAGGCTCCAAAGAAATTGATAGGGCATCAAAGCTAGAAAGTTTCACAAAAGGGGATATTTTGCCGCACCAAAAAAGCATTCTTAAATTATTCTACAAACTTCAAATGCTGTCTCGGGTATATAATTATCCTTTGCAGTTTTTATAAATGCTCTTTAACTAGAACTGTACACAAAAACACATTTTTCACTCGCGCATGTCCTTATCCAAATTTGAAAGATTTTATTAAATCTCTAAGGATTTCAAGGGATTTCAAAGATTTCTATTGATTCAAATGGTTTCTCTTAGAGAAATTTAATGAAGTAGTCTAGTTTAAATCATTTTCAAGGGATTTTGAATGATTTATACTTATTTTAATGGATTTTTACGACTCCCAAAGAATTCAAGTGACTTTAAGGGATTCCGAAGGATTCCAAGGGAGTTAAATTTGCAATTATTTCAAATAATGTTGTGGGATTCCCAAAGATTACAGGAGATTTCTAGAGAACTTGAGAAATAAATGAAATTAAGTTGAATTTCAAGCAATTCTTAGCAATTCCAAAGATTTCAAGGGATTTCAAGGTGTTTCCAGGAATTTCACAAGATTTAAACGATTTTATTGAATCTCCTAGGATTTGGAAGATCCCAGGGGACTTCAAAGATTTCTAGAGATTTGAATGATTTTTTTAGAGAACTTAACTAAATTAGTTAAGTTTAATTTATATTCAAGGCATTTAAAATGATTTCTACTTATTTTATGGATTTTCACGATTTCCAAAGATTTCAAGGGATTTCTAGAGAACTAGATTTTAGAAAATGAAATTTCAAGGGATTTCTAGCGATTCCAAAGTAAAATTTTCAAGGGTTTTATGGTATTTCAAGAAATTTCACAAGATTTAAAGGATTTTATTGAATCTCAGAAGATTTTAAGGGACTTCGAAGATTTCTAGGGATTTGAATTTTTTTTATAACTTTTATGAATAAGTTTAGACTTAATTTATATTTAAGGCATTTCGAATGATTTATGCTTATTTTATTGGACTTCTACGATTTCCAAAGATTTGAAGGGATTTAGAGGGATTTTAACAAATTTCTAGAGAACCCTAGGAAACAAATTAAATTTTATTTCAAAGGATTTCTACGGATTCCAAGAATTTCAAGGGATACGAAGGAATCAAAAAAATTTTTAAAGGGTTTTAGGGATTTTATTTTCAAAGATTCCAGAGAATTTCAAGAGATACAAAAATTTTAAGGTACAGTCAAATAATTTTGTAGGATTTGCGAAGAATTTAAGAAATTTAAAAGAGTTTCACCAGATTGAAGGGGTTTTTTGGATCCTCCAAGTATTTCAAAGATTTTAGGGGATTTTACAAATTTCAAGGGATTTCTAGAGAACTTTGGGGAATATGTTTAATTTATTTTATTTTCAAGGGATTTTAAATAATTAGGCAATACGTGTTTTTCCGATTTAAGATCAAACAATTTTCCATGAAGTTTTGGATTTTGATGTCTACTCTTAAAAAAATAAAAAAATTTTCTTCAAACTTCTATAGTTTTTGATCTAAACTAGATATTCCACTTTTCAGATTCTGGTGAGTTTTACCATCGACTTCAACAAAAAACCTACACTTATATGGATGAAAAGTGAGGTGGTGTGGGGTATCGTGGCAAATTCAGGTGGCATGGAGTGGGTTGGGAGAGCTTGGTGACGTGGGATGGGGAAGTAAGGGGAGTGAAAGGGGCAGAAGGATAAGAGGGTGTGTGGATAGGAATTTAGGGCATGATATGGGAGTGAGGGGAGGGCAAATGGAGATGGGACGAGATGGGATGGGATCGGATAAGATAAGAT
>JAUMHM010000078.1:12924330-12939595 GCA_032362435.1 Melikaiella ostensackeni
TACCATTAGTGATCTAAAGGAGGAGGCGCTACGTACAATTATAATAGAACTTAACTTAGGTAAGTTCGTTTGATTATTAAATTATATTCAGAAGAAAACTGGGATGGACTACTTTTCTGTCAAAATTGGTCCGAGCTAGGCGTGCTGACGTTGTTACTAATTATTTCTTGGACTTTAATGTCTGAAAATAAAATTCTTAAAATTAAAAATGATTCTTGACATCAAAATGCATTCTGCTTTCTTCTTGCAGATTTTAAAGAGAATGAACCAGAAAACCAGTTTGAACTAGTTGTATTGTAGAATTATTTTCACTTTGTCCGCGTTGTAAAATAAGTAATTGCTAAAACGTCAATTTCCGCCTTTGTATTAAACTGCAATCATTTTCAACTCACTTATAACACAGAGATGCTGAAGTGTGTTGAGCGCATTGTTACAGATTTTTAGTCTAAGCTGTCCGTCAAATCTGTCCCATCTCTCGAACAAACGCATCAACAGGTGGACAATTCCAATTTTCACGAACTTTGTGCAGCAGTGCTCTGAAAAATAAAATAAAAATTATTATGATTAACGAAATTATAAAAAAACAGAAGACATTGCTCTAGACAAATTATTTCAATATAAAAATATATAATCTCCTAATTAAACACTAGGTTGGTTTGTTTTCCAACTTTTTCTTTTTTAATCGAATTTTAATACCCCGCAAAAGTTGCCCACCCATATCACCTTTCCACCTGAAAATTTTTTTCCCGATCGGACAATACTACGGCAAATTTTTTTATTTCTACAGTTTTTGCTAGAAAACTGTAAAATTAAATAAAAAATACAAATATAATTTTTTCTTCCAATTTCGATTTTTTTTTAATTTACAAAAATACATGTTCATTGGGACTGAGTCGAATGCACACATTTTTGTAAAAAGTTTAATATGCCTAACCTGAAATTTTTTTAAGCTTGAATCATAGAAACATGCTCTTACTTTGCTTTCGTAGAAAAAAATTGCCGTGATGTGTAAAGTGTTCTAAAATCGTGAATTTTGCCTAGTTTTTTCTTTAAACAAATTTTTTAAAAATTTTATTTTCAAAACCAAAAAAACGAACAAAAAGTATTGTCCGATCGGAAAGAAAAATCCTGAGGAGAAAAATCGGTATGGGTAGGCAACTTCTTCCGGGTATTAAAATGCAATTAAAAAAAAGGTGAAAAACAATCTGGCCTATTAAACGCCAATATTAGGGGTGTGCAAAGACTCGATCCGCGCGAGCCAACCTATTTATGCGCGGGTCGGATCGAGCAAAGTAAATAAGTAATATTAACAAAATTATTATTAATATTAACAAGAATGAATACTTCAAAAAATGTTTATACCTTTAAATTGCCATTCGATTAAAATTTTTTTTCTTGAAATTGAAAGAAATTTCGATTAAGATCGAAATGAAATCTATTTTCTCATGAACACTTTTATGTACCCAAAACGGAACAAAAAAAGGCTCAAAAATAAAAAAAATAGACTTTCGGCTACCTCTTTTCCGGCTCATTACAGACGATTTTACAATAAATGTAATCCAAAGGAAAAAAAATTGATTAATAGACCTCTGGAAGCCAATTTCTGAATTTATTATTATTTTCATTCTTCAACGTGAAATTAATAAAAATTCATGTTTTTGCAAAAAAAAGGTTTTCCTGTGCATCAAGGAACATACAAAATACAAATATCGCGAATATTTATGAAATTTGTATAGTAATATATTATAATATTTATAATATTTACAATATTTAGTACGCATAGCGATAAAAAATTTTATTCCAGTGAAATTTTTACGACCCCTGAGAGCCGTTTGAGATTTTTTGCCCCCCCCCCCCCCCGAGCTTTTTTCGGTCTGCGATCTTTTTTCGACCCACATATGAAAAGCTCGCGCGAGTCTCCTTCAAGGAAGTATTTTCATACAATAATTTGTCCAACTGAAATTAACTGTACCAATGTTTCCCTTGAAGCTTACACGATTATTTTCGAATATATCTATTCATCAAAAGTAACAAAAAATTTAATTTTTCCAAGTTTTTACATCGTAAATACTATTTTTTAAATTATAATTATTGAGCTGCTTTTTTATTGTTATCTTATTATCAGGTTTGCTACAGAAGTCCAGTTTCATAATTCCATGACATTTCTAGGTTTTCAAGTTGTTCTTTGAAAAAATCCCAGGTCTATTTTAAAACAAATTTAATTAGTTCAATTCAATATCAACACATTCTTCTGGCCGTATTTACCAACAATTTCTCGTAAAATTATAATTCAATGCAAATCCTGACGGAAAAATTTTTTACGAAAAACTGCAACGTTCTATGAAAACGTCATTTTTATTTTATTTTTATTTTATTCTAAGAAACATTATAGAAATATACAGCAACAACAAAAACAATTTAAATTTTGTATAGTTTCTTATAGAAAAATACGAATTTTTACGAAGATTTATGAATAATAGTCACAACATATTGTATGAAATGTTACGAAAATGTTCGTCCGGGAAAACTAGATGTAGTTTTCGTTTTTCATAACTTTTGATAGGTTTTTATAGAAAATTATGCATTTCTACAAAAAATGATTGAAATTTACAAATTGAAGAAGAAGTTTTTAAAATTTTTTCTCATAAAACTACAAATTTTTCTATTAAAAATTAAAAATTCGTAGAAAATTTTCTAAACATATAGAGATGTTTTCGTAGAAATGTTTGAAATTTTTACAGAAATTCATAATAGTTTCCGCGCGAATCCATAATAATTATTTCCACCAGGGAATCTAAAGGGGTTTCAAATCATTATTGAATTCTAAAAAATTCTCACTGATATTATTATTATCATTATTGTTATTATTATTATAAGATTTAAAAAAATTCTGGTATTATAATTATATTATTTTTATTGGTAAAAAAATCAATTCGGATTAATTCTCAAATTTAAAATTCGCCATGAAGTACTAACATAATTATTAAGACTTTACAGTAGGTGCAAATAAAAAAAATCCAGTCATTCTTTGAAAAATCCATGACTTTTCTAGGTTTTCTAAGTCTTTTTTGAAAAAATTCCAGGTATACTCCAGAAGAAATTTGGTTAATTCATTTCAAATTAAGCACATTCTACTGGCCGCAAATTAATTTACCAACAATTTCTCGTAAAATAATTAATCAATGCAAATTCTGACGGAAAATTTATTTAAGAGAAAATACAACGCTCTAGAAAAACGTCATTTTTACAGATAATTGTAAAAAATTATAGACTGTATTAGTTCGGCATAGAAAACTGCAAAGTATGAAAAATCAAGATTTTTGATGAATAGTTTCTAAGAGTTTCTAGATTTCTAAGAAAGATGATAAAATATACAGCAACAACAATGAGCAATTGTAATTTTTTATAATTTTTTATAGAAAAATATGAATTTTTACGGAGATTTATGAACAATAGTCACAACATATTGTATGAAATGTTACGAAAATGTACGCCTGGGAAAACTAGATGTAGTTTTCGTTTTTCATAACTTTTGATAGGTTTTCATAGAAAATTACAGATTTCTACAAAAAAATAACTAAAATTCACGACTTGCAAAAGATAGTGCTAGTTTTTCATGTTTTTGCATATAAAATTACAAATTTCCTTATTAAAAATTGAAAATTCGTAGAAAATTTACTAAAAATACATAGATATTTTCGTAGAAATTCTTAGAAATTTTTACAGAAACTCATAAAAGCTTCCGCGCGAATTCATAGAAGTTATTTCCACCAGGGAATCTAAAGGAGTTTCAAATAATTATTGAAGTCTGAAAAATTCTCACTCATATTATTATTATTATTGTAAGATTTTTTTAAATTCTGGTAGCATAATCATATTATTTTTATTCGTAAAAAAATCAATTCCTACCAATCCTCAAATTTAAAATTCACCATGAAGTACTAACATAATGATCAAAACTTCAAAGCAGGTTCAAATAAAAAAAAATTCAATCGTTTTTTTTTTAAATCCATGACTTTTCCAGGTCTTTCAGGTCTTCCAGGTCTTGTAGCAATCCTGATTATTATTTCACGAAATAATTTCATATGGAAAGGATGTTACGAATTCAAAATTTCCCTCTCTCATTAATATTAAGTTCTTTTTTTTTAAATATTTTGAGCTTCTGTAATACTTACTACTTGCAGTAAAATACTTGAAGCATTGCATCAACGTTCTGAGCTTCATGTGTGGTGAATAACCCAAATAAACAAAAGTCTTCTCCAAAGTATGAACTACGCCATCTTTCACTAAAGCTTGTTGCGATATACCTAAATAAAAAATAATATAATTCATTGGAGGTACTGACTCGTGAATACTGAAAAAAGTGTATAGTACTTATTACTATACTTACAATTCTTAGCGAGATTTTTGAAGATGAGTAAGAGTGGTAAAAGAGTTTTGCTTTGATTGTAGTGTTGCTTCAGTAAAGAATGGAAGAGCTTCAAAGAATTGAGTGACTTCACCTTCATAGCAAACTTTTGATCCTTTTGAGCGATCTACACAGGAGCGTGAATTTCATAGAAACGATAATCTAGGAGTTTCAACGTTTCAAGGCAATAACTCAACCTTAAATCACGTCAATTCCAATATAATAACAGCTTTCGATAGTAGCTAGTAAACTGGCTAGTGCCTCTACATTTACTGATAATTTTATTCAGTCTTTCAAACCGATTCTCAGATTCTAACTATCAATAATCCAATAATGTGTAAACAACACAACAAGTTAAATTAATTGCGAATTTCTAAGAAATTAAATCTTTTAATTTGATCAATTAAAAATACATTTTCTGGAGAATAACAAACTTAAAATCGGAAAGACAGTACCGTCCAGGAGTACGAGGACACCTACAAAACTAGTGATTAAAAACATGCGAAAACAGATAGATGCGAATGTTAAGATAGAGGAAGTGAGAAGTGTAAGGAAGGAAGGTGGGAGAGGAGAGGGATATACTTCCGAAAAGCGCGTACCCCCGATTAATTTTAAACTCCGTACATTTATGTATTTTGATGCGCTGATTACGAAAATGATAGTTTAAACAGGTGCAATTTCTATTTTCATGGTGAAAACCATAAAAACCCCATGAAAATCATGGTTTTTTGCTTTTGTCTCAGTGAATTATAAAAATTTGCAAAAATGTTCTGAATAAAAGTTGTAGGTCTTTTAAAAATATACATTCTATGTGCAACACATTTTTAAATTACGACTAATAGTTTTTGAGAAAATGGACTTGAATGATATGAAAAATTCCTGGAAGGCTGAATACGCGCTCGTAGAATGGTTCGGAGAAGCAAAACTCTCGAGAGCGGACATTGGTGGGAGGGAGACAGCCAAGGGTGCTTCCCCCCCACGAGACGTTGGAAAAGGGTAAGGTATGTGACCTACATTATTTCTGCAACCGGTCACAGGGGTGACTTCCCCCCATGAGATATTGAGAAGGGGAAGAAATGTGGCCTACATTCTTTCTGTGACCAGTCACAGGGGTGCCTTTCCCCCACGACAGGTTGGGGAGGGGTAGGGATGTGAAATAATTTATTTCTGTGATCAGTCACAGGGGTGCCCCCCCATACGAGAAGTGAACATAATAGAGAAGTGCTGACAAAAGAAAGGGCGTTATATGAAAGCTCGAAAAGAATAGAATATGATTTGATAATGTGAGAAGGAATATGCAGTAAAAGTTAAGGAAAACAGTCAAAGAGAAAAGAAAGAAGGGAAAGAGAATATAAGAAATAGTAGTCAATAAAAAAAAAGATAAATGAAAGAAGGAAAGAATGGAGGATATGCTACTGTAATGTAGCAGGCTTGGGAAGAAAAGATAAGGCACTTATGAGAAATTCGGGAAGAACGGGAAGTGGTGATAATGATGGAGATGTGTCTAGATGAAAAGGGATGAGAAGAGTGAAGGGAAGGTTACCAAGAGGTTACAGATAGCAGGTTTGAAATGCAAAAAGGAAGAATGAAAAAGGCAGAGCAATGGGATTGAGCTTATAATAGGAGATTTTGATGCGAGAACCGAAAATAGAAGGGAAAGGGAATGGGGAAGAGTGCAGGGAAGAATATCCAAGGATAAGATACTGAATAGTTAAGGGATGAAATTATTAAAGAGCTTGAAGAAGACGGGATGGTTCATCCTAAGCGGAAATGTAGAGGGGGATAAGAAAGGGAAATATACACGCTCAAAGAGGTAAGAGAGGACTTTAAGAAACTGGAGATTATATAGATTCAGATCATTGTACAATAATTCCGTCACTCGAGGCTCGAAAGAGTGATAACATAACCATAAAAAAGAAGTAAGGGTAAGAAGAACAGAAAAAATTGAAATAAGGTATAGAAGACGTGCTGAAAAGGATAGATGCGAAGGTAGAGGTAGAGGAAGTGAGAAGTGTAGGAAGAGAAGGGGCCAAGATAGAACAACTTGCGCTGGTGAAATTAAGAAATAGAAAACATAAAAGGGAAGTGATGACAAAGAAAAAAGTGTCATATGGAAGCCCAGAGAGAATAGGGGATGATTTGAAATAAGAAGAAAGGAATATGCAGTAAAAGTTAAAAATAGCGGAAGCGGACAAAAAGAAGGGAGAGAGAACATGGGTTAGCTATGCCAGGATACAGATATAAGAGGTATGGTGGGATTGGGACGAAGGAAGGGAAGAGTTGGTAAGAAGTGAGGTGACAAGGGACTGGAAGAGAAGGGACTGGAATAGAGGAAAATAAAAAAGTAGGAAGCAAACTTGGACGAGAAATGAAAGAAGGGGAGAATGGAGGATATGCTACTGTAATGTAGCAGGCTTGTAAAGGAAGGATAAGGCATTTATGAGAAATTTGGAGTGATATTCAAAGATAAGATATTGAATGAGGAAGGGAAGAAATTGTTGAAGAGCTTAAAGGAGATGGGGTGGCTTATATTAAACGGAAATATAGAGAGGGGTGTGGAAGTGGAATATACACGCTTAACAGGCAAAGGAGAAGGCCGAGAAACTAGAGGTGGAGGATTTTATAGATTTGGATCACTTTACCATAATACTGTCATTAGAAGCTAAAAAAAGTAATAAAAATGAGGATGAAAAGAAAGTAAATGTGAAAAGAACAGAAGGAATTGAAGGAAGGAGTAAAAGTGCTAAAGATGATAGATGCGAAGGTAGAGGTAGATGGACTCAGAAGTGTATGAAGGAAATGGGCGAGAATCGACAAATGGCACTAGTGGATTCAAGGAATAGGAAACATAAGAGGAAAGTGATGACAATGAAAAGGGCATTATATGGAAGCTTGGAGAGAATGGAGGATGATTTGACGTGAGATGACAGGAATATGTAGTATAAGTTGAGAAAAATAGAGGAAGGGTGAAGAACAAAGCAAAACAGAACGTGGGTTCAGTATAGCAGAATACGGATACAAGATATATGGTGGGATTGAGACAAAGAAGGGGAAGAGTCAGTAAAAATTGCGGTGATGAAGGACTAGGAGAGAGAGGACCGAAATCGAGGACAATAAGAAATAGTATAAACAGAAAGAGACAAGAAAGGAAAGAAGGTAAGAATGGTGGATATGCAGCCGTAATGTATCAAGTTTGGAAAGAAAAGATAAGGTACTTATGAGAAATTCGGGAAAAATGGGAGGTGGTGGTTATGATGGAGACGTGGCTAGATGAGAAGGGATGGGAAAGAGTGAGGGGAAGGTTATCAAGTGGTTACAGATGGCAGGTTTAAAATGCAAAGAGGAAGAATAAGAAAGTCACAGAAATGGGATTGAGTTTATAATAGGAGGAGATTTTAATGCGAGAACAGGAGGTAAAGGAGAAAGTGAAAGGGGAGGAGAGCGAGGAAGGATATTCAAAGATAAAATACTGAATGGGGAAGGGAAGAAATGGTTGAAGGGCTTTCAGGAGATGGAATGGTTTATCTTAAACGTAAATATAGAGCGTGATGGGAAAAGGAAATATACACGCTCAAGAGGTAAGAGAAAAGGTCAAGAAGCAAGAGTAAGAAAATTATATGGACTCAAATCACTTCACCATAATACTGTCATTAGAGGCTGAAAAGGGTAATCAAGTTAAGGATAAAAAGGGAGTGAAGGTGAGAAGAATAGGAAGAAATGAAGGAAGGAGTAGGAGAAGTGCTAAAGAGGATAGATGCGGAGGTAGAGGTAGAGAAAGTGAGAAGTGTAGGAAGGGGCGAGAATGAAGGAAATGACGCTCGTGAAATTAAAAAATGGGAAACGTAAGAGGGATGTGATGACAAAGCGAAGGGCGTTATATGGAAGCTTGAAGAGACTAGAGGATGATATTTGACATGAGAAGAATGGAATATGTAGTAAAAGTCAAGAAAAATAGCGAAAGAGAAAAGGAAGAAGGGAAAGAGAACGTTGGTTAAGTATACCAGAATACAGATATAAGGGGTATGATGAGATTGGGACGAAGAAAGGAGAGAGTTATTAAAAAGTGCGGTGATGGGGACTAGGAGAGAAGGGAAGGAAAGAGAAGAAAATAAGAAATAGTAGGAAACAAAGAGATACGAGAAATGAAAGAAGGGAAGAATGGAGGATATGTAAGTGAAATGCAGCAAGCTTGGAAAGAGACGATAGAGAATTTATGAGATATTTGGAAAAATAGGAGGTGGTTGTAATAATGGAGATGTGGCTAGATGACAAGAAATGAAAAAGAATAAGGAGAAGGTTACCAAGAGGCTGCAGATGGCAGAAACAAAATGCAAAGAGGAAGCATAAAAAATGCGAAGCAATGGGATTAAACTGATAATGAGAGGAGATTTTAATGCGAGAACGGGAGATAGAAGAGGAAGGAAATGGGAAGGAGAGCGAGGAAGAATATTGAAAGACAAGATACTGAATGGGGAAGGGAAAATTTTAAAGAGCTTGCAGGAGATTGGATGGTTTATCTCAAATGGAAATATAGAGGAGTATGAGGAAGAGGAACATACACGCTCAAGAGGAGAAACGGGAACGGTAACTGACTATGTGATAGTGGACGACGAGGTAAGAGAGAAGATCAAGAAACTAGAGGTAGAAGATTATATAGATTCGGATCACTTCACCATAATACTGTCATCAGGGGCTGAAAAGTGTGATAAAAATGAGGATAAAAAGGAATATAGGTAAAATGAACAGGAAGAGGACCTTGGATAATAGAAGGAAAAAGACAGTTCAAGGGAAAGGTGAAGAATATAAAAACGGCAGAGGGAAGTGTGAACGTTGAGATGGAAATAATGATTGGAGAAATAAAAAGTGTATTAGAGGGCCTAGTCAAAAAATAATCTAGTGAAGAACGGATTAGAAACGGATGGGATGAGGATTCTAAGGAGAAGAAGGAAGTGAAAAAGGAATGAAGAAAATTGAGGAAATGGAAAAGTAGAGGAAAAAAATATAGAAGAAAAAGGAAGGAATTTACTGAGAGGTGTGTTAAAAAAAGTGAATGAAAATAAGAAGTTGGAAGAAGAGACGGCGAAGACTAGGGCGAAAGAAGAGCTTTGGAAAGTAATCAATAGAATGAGAAAAAGAAGGTAAAGATTAAACCAGGATATTGGAATAGTAGAACGGAAAAAAATATTAAATGGATTTTTCAGGAAGAGTAGAGTATAATGTTGGGAAGGGAGAAAAAAAGGGGAGGGAAAGAGACGAGGAATGGGAAATATGAAGGGAAGAAATATTCAAAGTGTTAGGAATAATGAAAGATGGGAAGGCTGCTGGTTTAGATAAAATTCCAAATGAAGTCCTTAAATATAAGGGGGAAGAACTAAAGGACTGGGTATGGAAAACATGCAATATGGTATGAAGAAGAGAGAGGTCACCAGAGATATGGAAAGAAGTGGTAGTGGTACCGGTAGTGAAAAAAAAGGAGAGGAGGCTGAAGATTATAGAGGAGTAACGCTAATGCCAACATTGTATAAGTTATATGTAACTGTTATCGGAGAGGTTAAAGAAAGAAGTTAAGGAAAAAAAGTTAGTTACACCGAATCAGACAGGGCTTAGAAAAGGAATGGGGGTGATAGACAACATATTTGCAGTCAACATATATTGTGGTGATGGCGAATGACAAAGAAGGGATGGTGAGCTTAATGACAGGGTTAGAGAAATACTAAGATGGGAAAAACTTGAATCTAAATGTAGAAAAGACAAACATAAGTGAGGTTTCGGAAAGGAGAAGGAAGAAAAAAATAGTGTAAGGTAAAGGAGCTTAAATATTTGGGATATACCTCGCAAGCAAATGGAGATCATAGAGCTCAAATAAGAGAAAGAATAAGAAAATCGGCAGGTGTAATGAAACAGATATATTTGGAATAGGAAAAAGAAGTTTCCAAACAGATTGGAAAAGGAAAATATGGTTGTTTGATACGCTAGTTTGGCCGGTATTAGGATGTAAAGCAGAGATAAGGAGGTGAAAGGAAAGGGAAGAGATTGTAAGGTTACAAAAATGGTATATAAGATGGACACTAGGGGTAGACTGGAGGACATTTGGATATATGGTGATAGAAGGAGCACAAAGGGATAAATTAAGTACTAGAGCAGGAAAAAGGGCATGGAAATTTGAAGAGAATTCAAGGAAGAGAAAGGGAGGGGAGTTAGCAAAAAAGTGTTTGAGGGAGGTAGAAGAAAGGAGAGAGAGAGCAATAGAATTAACAAAATTCGAAGAAGAAAGTTCTTCAGGGATAGAGATATAGGAGATGGGACTGCAATGATTGCATGTTTTTAATCGCTAGTTTTGTAGGTGTCCTCATACTCCTGGACGGTACTATAGTTGACTCAATGGAACAATTTTCAATTATTGTTATGTAAATTTATCTCCTTTTTTTCTCAACAAAAAGTATCTTAAACATTTAGATTTTATTTAAGAATCTTTTTCATCTAGATTAATAAAGTAACATTTTTCTTTAGAAGTTTTAATGAAATTATGAATTTGGATATAAATGATTATACCCTTATGACGTATGTTTTATAGATAGATAGTTTTTATTATAAATAATGATGAAATAGAAAGGGTAAAAATATATTACCTGACCTAATATCCAGAGCACTTCTTGTACAAGTACCTCAATCATGATGATATCCGCGTGTTGAGAATTTATCAATAGTTTTATCAAAGACTGTGTACCACCCATGTTAATCAACTGAGAAAGTGCTATTCTGCTATTAGTCCCTGAATGAAAGGAACGGAAAATTTTAATACAATCTATTGAATCTGTATATCTGATGAAAAAATCTGTCTTTGAAAATTTCATCTAGTTTCTATACTAGAAACTATAATATATACAAAAATTTCATAATTTTTACGCTTATAATGCAAATGGGGCATTAAATTATCGTCAACATTTGCTTCTTTAAGTAAGATAATATCAACAAATATTATTCCTTTTAACCAATTTATATTATAAAATTGACTGCCGCAATTAAAATTAATAACTTTTTCTCACGTAAGGCGTTCTTATTTTTCGATGCCTTCGATTTTGTCTTTGGAAGTCTCGGTGATATGCATTCATGAAGAACTCCAATCATGCTGCAGCTGGCAACGTTATCTCTGCAATGCTAAAAAATAATTTAAAAAAAAATAGTCAAGTTTAGTTAACTTTAAAAGAAGTGTATATATAAGAAGTCAATTTTTATCTGAATTATCTGAATTTTTATTTTCATTTACTATTCATGTATTTTTCATTTTTCTGAAAATAAAAAAATTTTGATTCAGTAAAATGTCTTGAGACTTAAAAAAAACAGAGTGGCCACTAAAATCTAAAAAAAAAATGATCAGTCATTTTTTGGTTATCTAGTCCAGTGGCCACCATTCAAATACAAACACCGTGAAACGGGGCTAAGCGGGACAAAAAGCGGGGAAAGAGGGACACGCGAAATTTTTAATTTGGCGATTTATATTGCATTTTCTGGTTGAAAAGCGGGTGAAGACCTGTAGGGTGAAGTGGTGCACACGAAATCTTTGTATTTCATTAGGGGCTGTCCATGAATTACATACGTTACCAATTTGAGGGAGGGAGAGGGTCGCGCCAAAAGCTACATTTGGAAACGGGGGGGAGGGTCAGTGGAATTAACGTTACGAACTTAGATAACGTTTAGTGTGTTTTCTAATAATAAATTTTAACAAAGTTGAAACTTCATCTTTTTGGTTCAATCTTGAGCTATTTTATTGAAATCTAATTTTTTTTGGTTGAAGATTCATCTCTTTTGTTGAAAATTTAACTATTGTGTTGAAAATTGTTCTCATTTTTGGTTTAAAATTGACTTTTTTTAATCGAAAATTTAACTATTTCATTTTTGGTTTATAATTTATCTTTTTTAGTTGAAAATTTAACTATCTGGTTGAAAATTTATCTTGTCTAGTTGAAAACTCACTATTTGGTTGAAAATTCATGTATTTTGTTGATGATTCGTCTTTTTGGTAGAAAATAAATCCTCTTGGTTTCAAAAAAATCTTATCGGTTGAAAATTCAACAATTTAGTTGAATGTTTGAATTCTTTTGTTGAAAATTCATTTTTTTAGCTGCAAATATAACTATTCCATTTTTGCTTAAAAAATGATATTTCTGATTTAAAATTGATCTTTTCTAGTTGAAAATTAATTTATCAGGATGAAAGTTCGTGTATTATTTTGAAAAATCGTCTTCTTTGGTAGAAAGTTATTCTCCTTGGTTGAAAATTCATCCTGTTTGGTTAAAAATGCAACTGTTTGGTTGAAAATTAATCTTTTTTGGTTGAAAATTTAACTATTTTGTTGGAAGTTCGTCTTTTTTTTTTGTTGAATTCGGCTGTGGTTTCAAATTCGAATCTTGCTTGGTTGAAATATTAACTATTACATGTTTCGTTGAGAATTTATCTTTTTTGGTTGAAAAATCAACTATTTGCTTGTAAATTAACTTTCATGTTGAAAATTCATATTTTTGATTCAAAATTAAACTATTTTGGTAGAAAATAAAAGTATTTGGTTAAAAATTGAACTGTTTATTTGAATATTGATTATTTGGTAGAAAATTAACTTTTTTGTTGAAAAATCATATTTTTGGATTGAAAATTCAACTGGTAGAACATTAATCTTCTTGGTAGAAAATTTTTTTTATGTTAAAAATTCAACTATCTGATTGAAAGTTGAACTAATTTGTTAAAAATTCATATTTTCGAAGAGTACCCTCTTTGGTAAAAAATTGATTCTTAATAAGTTTAAAATTTAACTCTTTGGTAAAAAGTTCGTGTATTTTGTTTTGAAATTCGTCTTTTTGGATAGAAAATTAATCTTCTTGGTTGAAAAAATGAAAACTCATCTTTCTGCAGGCTAAAAATTCAGCTTTCAGGTTAAAAAAATCAACTATTTTGTTAAAAATCTACTTATTTAGTTAAAAATTCAAATATTTTGTTAAAGTCATCTTCTTTGGTTGAAAATGCAACTGTTTTTGGTTGAATTTTTATCTTTTTTGTTTGAAAATTCGAACATTTGATTAAAAATGCATCTTTGTAGGTTGAAAATTCAACAGCTTGGTTGAAAATTTAACTATTTTGTTCAAAATTTACTTATTTTGTTTCAGTTTCAACTATTTTCTTAAATTCAACTTTTTTGTTGAAAAATCGTCCTTTTGAATTGAAAATTGATGTTTTATGGTATAAAAGTCATCTTTCTCGGTTGAAAATTCCTCTTTCTTGGTTAAAAATTTACTTTTTTATGGAAAAGTAAGCTGTCTTTGAAAAAATTTGTCTTTTTGCCTTGAAAAGCGGGTCTCCCGCTTTACGCCGCATGTCCCGGTTAGATTAGTTACAGTACTCAACAAATTAAAGTTTGAATTGCGAAAATTAAGTTTGCTTTTAATTAATCAACGACTAATTTGTTCATAATAACATTTTTATATTTCAAGTTTAAATATCCAATTTTTTGTCAACAAGGAACTCAGGTTCAGAGATTGATTAACACAATCTGGCACTATGAACGAACAGGTGACGCTGAGCCAAACTCGTTCAATGTCACCAGAAACTGGCTAAAACCATCTGTTAATATAAGTTTCTATTGATGCTATAAAAAACAATAATTTTATTCAAAATGCTTTACAAAATTTATATGTGATAATTAATTGATTGATTGATCCAAGCTTTGTTTTGCTAATAAGTTTAGAAATTAAAGGAATGAATCATTGATAATCACGTGAATAGATAAACATCAAAACTTACTATTTGAAATCAATTGCATTTCCTTGATACCCTAATGGCAATGGAAAATCGAAAAAATACGAAGCAAATAATGTAACTCATTTTGTTGAAATTCAAATGAAAAAAAAAATTTTCGGATGTCTCGGCTTGGATCAAAGCTTTTTAAAAATGAAAACGAGCACTTATTGTCAGATCTATTATTGACGCAGTTGGTAGGCCAAGAAATCTGGATTCATGTCGTATACTTGACTGACATAAATGATATTTCTAGTTCTCCTTTCTGCAGCAATACAAAACCAACCGGAAATTGGAACGAATGAATTTTTGTCTTCTTTTTCTTTAGGATTTATATGATGACAGCTGCCGAAAATTGGGTGCAACGATTCGGAAGACTTTCAACTTCCAACAACAAGAGTTGATCCATAGCACTTTATTTTTATACTAACAATAAGAACTGAAAAACTTTTAAGAACAAATTTTTGTCATCGCGTGATAGTATAATTAATTAATTTAGAGTTTTACATTTTGCGATGAAGATTTGATTTTTTTATATCAACATAAGAAGAAGACAGACTTGAATTTATTATACACAGTAGAATGGTCCAGGAAAAGACTTTACTTTTCTTTTCCAGAATCAGCTTCATACAGATTGTTCCTTCTGGTGTCAAAACAACCCCTGCATTTTTCAGAATTTTAAAAATATTTAGGGGTTGCGCAAGCCAGTTTTTCAAAGAAATGTTTTTTTTTGTAATTGCCGCTGTTAATGGAATATTTTACTCAGACGTATCTGGACTGCAATAATTTCAGTGAAGCATACCACCAAAATTTTCAAAATGATTTTAATAAAATATTCAAGGATCTTGCAGGCCAAAACATGCTTTTTTATTTAAATTAACGGTGCGTTAGTGGATTATTTTACTTAATCATACCTGGACTGCATTACTTTCAGTTAAATATATCACCTGGATTTTTGGGAGAATTTTAAAAACATATTTTAAAAGTTGGCATGCGAGACCTCTAAATATATATTTTTTAATTCTATCAAAGGTCCAAGTGATGTATTTTACTAAAAGTAATACATTCCAG
>JAUMHM010000078.1:12939695-12957166 GCA_032362435.1 Melikaiella ostensackeni
TATGAGTCTAATCCGGATAAAGTCCGCTGTGTTTAACGTCCGTGAAAAGAACTCAAGAGTGGATTCGGTAGCTGTTTGGGACCGTGTATCGCTCTAACTCTAGTGAACAGTGCTTGTTCACCTTTTCACTATTTGAGTCACTTCCAAGTAACTCACACCAACATCCGGTAGAGTTCCGTCATTGCTCTACAAAATATACTGAGATACAATCGACAAGACAACCTCTCTTGCCCTTTCTGGAATAGGAAGGTAGACGTAAATCGAATATATGTAACTGAATAATCTTTTCTTCACCTTTTGATAAACATCCATTATTTTGACTACACCTCTTTTTATTTTGAACACTATTTGAATGCAATCCGCATAGGGTTGTGAGTGACAACGAACCCACAAACAAATAAAGTGTCAGGCCTTACCAACCAGACGTAATCAGCAAGACTGGTCTCTCTCTCTTTCTCAATTTTCCAAACTACCCTCGCCTTTTTGCTCGGGACGTGACATATCTTGGTGATATTTCGTCCTTTTTTTATAAAATTAATCTTCTTTTTCTGAAATTCATTTGTTTGGTTAAAGGTTTATCATTTTACTTGAAATTCAACTGTTTGGTTGTGAATTTAATTTTTGGTTGAAAAATAATATTTTGAGTAGAAGATTCAACTCTTCTGTACTCTACTACTCGTTAGTTTGGCTTCAAAGTTTTTGTTGAAAATATAACTGATTGGCTAGAGGAATTTTTTTTTGTCAAAAATTCTACTTTTTTATTGGAAATTCGTCATTTTGGATTGAAAATTTATTTTCTAAGGTAGAAAAGTCATCTTTTTGGTTAAAAATTTGAAGTCCACAAAAATTAGCAAAAATTAGTGGTTTAACTTAAATTATTCCTGCGTCCCATCACAGTGATGTCTCCCCCCACAAGACAAGATCAGAAAGGGGTAGGGTTGCTCTTCACATTTTTTATATGACTAATCACAGACGTGTCTTCCCGCACTTTTGCCAATTTTCCGCGAATTTGAAACTTTTTCGAATGAGAAATGCCGCAATGTGACTTGCCGCCAATGTGAATTGCCGGGGGTTGGCATGACCCAACCCTGAGTTTTTCAGTTGAATCGACCCAGAGCATCCAAAAAATTTTCGAAGCCAAAAAAATCAAACAATTTATTTTCGAAAGTTTTAAAACTATAATTCTACACTGAAAAAAAATATATATATACATCTACCATCCACAAAACTTTCCCCTTGCTAATACGAAGACAACGGCAATACGCGTACTTAAGTACGAAACTAAATAATGCTTACGATTTGATAAATGTCGGCTAATTAAATTAACACTCTCCAATTTACGATAAAAGTTGTCCTCACTGTACCATTTCCAATAAAAATTATGAAATTCATCTTTATTTGAACGTGCAACGGCGACTGCTCTTGTTGCATTGGCTCCCATTTTTTCTCATAGAAAGGGAAGATCAAAATTTTTTCGACATTAAATTTTTTTTTGTATTTTTGGGTGGATCCAAGTCAGATAGATTGTTTCATATTAGCAAGGGGTATGTTTCTGATGCGTTTGAAATAAATTTTTGGGATGAGAGTTTAATTTGGAGAATTTTAAAGATAAGGTGCTAATTTGAAAATGCTAGGTTTTTGAATCCATTCAATTGTTAGAAAAAATTTCGGAGAGACTCTTGACAGATTTCATTCGAGAAGCAAGGTTGAGGTTTTGTAAATATGCATGACCATGACGGTGTGCTTCAGGTATTTATACAAATTTAGACGAATAATCTGAGCCCCCCAAACAAGATGAATTTGGATGATGATCGGGTTGGTAAAGCGTTTACCTGGCCTAACTAGCCTTTTTTAAATAGGATATTTCCGTTGGTTCATTAATGTTTATTTTTATTGATCGAATATTTACGAATTCTGACCTATATTTTAAACCTAAAATAAATGGCAAACTTGCAATGAAATTCTCATAAACATGTAGCAACATTAATACAATGAAAAAATTATGATTAACAAAAATTGATAATAAACGTAAAAATGACGTAGGTCTCCCCCTATCTTGGTAACCAGAAGAGGCTTACGAAAATATCGGATGCACAAACAGTACAAATGATGTACAAGCGTACGCAAAAAAAAAATTTCAAAAATTTTAACTTCGGAGGGATGACATAAAATTTCTATTTGCCCCTAGTTTGGTAACCAAGAGGGTACAAACGGAATTATTGGATGTACGAACAGTACAAAGGACGTACAAACTTGTCCAAAGAGGAAAATTTTTTAATTTAAACTTCGGGGGGATAACACGAAATTTGATTTGCCCCTAGTTTGGTAACCCAGAGGGGACAAACGAAAATATTGGATGTACAAACAGTACAAACGATGTACAAACGTATGCAAAAAAAAATTGAAAAATTTGAATTTCGGGTGGATGACACGAAATTTCGATTTGACCTTAGTTCGGTAATCAAGAGGGTACAAACGAAAATATTGAATGTACATCATGCTCATCATTCTCTGCAAATCATCGACTGATTCTGCCGTGACAATCTTATCATCTGCAAACGCCAGTCCGCGCACTTTCAGTGTCCCGAGATCAAGGCCTTTTTTTATTGAAAAGCTATTCTTAGATATTTGACCATGTATACGTCGTAGGTAATTAGGAAAATCAGGTCATTCCTAGATCATACCACGAGCTGAAGTCGAGGTAAAAAATTATTGAATTTTTTTTTAACTTGTCACGTGATACATCCTCTTCTATACATCAGAAATATCTGTACCAGTGATCATTTGGCGAGGAATTTCATTAGTTTTCTATCCATTATTTAAAAAAATATCTATGTTTATTTCCGAAAGAGTTATCGACGACAATGTAACTTTACCAATTACTTAGTTTCCTAATTAATCAAAATTCATTGAATTCATTGAATCCACTGATGCGAATATCCATAATATTATTGTCCAAATATACAACATGCTACAAACTTCTTAAATGAATTTATTTTCAGGGAATTGTCGCAAAAAGGATCAAATATGGTGTCTGGGAAAAATTGGTACTCAAGGCAGTTGTTGCAATGGCTTGATTTGTAAGCTGTTTTACAATGCTTATTCATAATGCAAATAATAACTGCTAAATAGGAAGAACGAAGACATACTGAGATTATTACAAAATCATTGAGGAAAATAAAAACTCACTATAGAAAGCGCTAAAGTGTTCCACATCATGAATAAATAAATTTTAAAACTAAATTGAGATTTTTTTACCTATCTCTTTAACAGAGGATACAATCTTAGCTTCTAATTGTGATAGAAAGCACGGTTAAACATTGAAATATTTCAAAAAATTGAAATAATTCAATAACGCAAGAGATGAAATTCTCAAACCATTACATAAGTAGTTGATAACAATTATTCTTTCTAGAGTTTTTTTTAGAGATGAAGGGAATCCTTTTGTTTTGAATACTGTTAGCTTATTAGAGGATATAAAGTACGAGTGTGTGCAAATAATAAAGATAGAAACATTTTGAATGGCTTATCTATCATAAAAAGTGTAGTTTAAAAATAGCAGCATGAAGTTATCCTTCTCAAGAATAGGATACCTCGAGTTTAAAATAATAACTGCAAAAAATGAAAATATTTTACATTATTTCCAGTGAAGCTTTTTACTGACCGCAAGATCACACTTTAATTTTTCTCTTTGAAAATAACACGACCACACGATATATAATGGTACATGCGCATTTTGTATAAGAAGAACGATATATGGGACAATTCTGTTTCATCCGTGAATTATAAGGCCATCGATTATCCCTTTGGCATATTCTGACGCACGTGGGTTTGATCTTTGATTTAGAGCAATTTAAAGTAAAACAGAATCAGAGCGGTTTCTGGATTTTCTAACACAATAAATCCCAAGAATATACCTTTCATCACAAAAAGAGATAAAAATGTTGCTAGACAGTTGACAATCTTTCTCTTAAAAAAGTGTGCAATAAAAATCTCGAAAGAATTGTTGTCCCTTTTCCGCAATGCCGATTGGATAATTTAAGAAACTCAAAGAATGAAATGTTGCCAAATTCACACACATGACTCAGAATTCACTTTCATATGAAGACATGAGAATGACAACTGGATAAAGGCCAGTTTTTCGAAATTCAGTTTTTAACGATTTGAAGTAATTCGGGACCGTATTTCTCAATACATATTAGGAATATGCAAAAATTATTTCTCCTTACACTCGAATAAATGAATTTTGAAATTATGGAAATGACAACTGGACAGGGGCGTAGAGACGGGGGGTTTTAGGGGTTTAAACCCCCCCCCAGCGCTTAGGCTTATGTAATTTTTTATATGATCTCAGCATGATCAGCACGATTCAAATTTTGTGCTCCATCTCCTAAAAGTGTTCTCGTAATAGGAAATTTCCCACATTGTTTATATCGTGGTGATCACGGTGTAAGCACGGCGTGTCGACGTAAGTGTTTACAAAACGCAATAGCGGAGAATGCGGATAATTTATTTGTATCTTATTTTCCTAAAAATTCTAACTTAACCTATTTCATTGTTATAGATATAGATGTGGATAAAACTTCGGAGTGTAAATCCGATTCTCCTGCTTTGAATGTTTCCACATTACCTTCTCCCACTTGTTCGACTTTCACACATAAAGAACCATGCAGTGGTGACCCTGATGATATTTTCAACCTTTTGAAAAATTTAAATAATTCTAATAGATTGGATTTATTCAATCAAATCAGTACTCCGACACCGAGCTTCACTTTTCCTATAAGTGGCAAACGGAAATTGAAATTTCAGTATTCGTGGTTGAGCAGATGGAATTGGCTTGCATACTCAACAGTCAAAGATGGTGCTTTTTGTAAATATTGCGCGTTTTTTAGCGTGAAAACTGGCGGTTTGAACTCCCAACCTCTTGGTGAGTTGCCCCTTTCGATTATTCGTAGACTGTAACATTTAATGACATTGACTTTTGCATAAATTAAAGGCTTTTGAAACAATTATTTCATTGGTCGAGTTTTGTTTATGTGTCTAAGAATTTATCATTATAAATATCATTTAGTCGTTTTTTTTTCATTTTTACATTGAACAAAAAATGCCGTATATAACCGATTCACGTATTCAACCAAAAACTTGAACAAAACTACTCGAAAACATTAATTGCATTTAAAAAATAATCAATTCGTATGCATATTAATACCCTAGTAGCAATCTTAGCCAGATCTTGCCTAGATCTTGACCTAAATGCTTATAGATTTCAGGTCAAGATTTGAGCCAAATTCAAGATTTTGCTGCTTGGGTACCTCATGATCAAATACGATCAACAAACAGATAATTAAGTTGAATATTTTGCAGGTCAGCTTGTCTGCAAACCTTTTTCAAATTGGAAAAACGCCATAGAAACGTTTGAATATCATTCAGGTTTGGAATATCACCAGAATGCAATTTTGAATCACAACGAACGTGTAAGCATAACAAAAGGCATTAGAGCGCGGGAAGAAAGACTGGGGTTCATTAAACTTATCTGCAGATTCTACTCTGTCGCCGTTAAATAATAGTGAAGTTGCAGAAAACGAAGGAAATTTTCGTGCAATATTACGCATGCTTGGTGAGACTGACCAGGAATTAAGGAATCATCTAGAAAATTGTCCGCAAAACGCATCTTATCTGAGTCCTACTATTCAAAATGAGATCCTCGATGCTTGTCATAAAATAATATTGCGCAGAATAGTTAAAGAAGTTAATAGTAGCGAAGGATTTTCTATACTAGCTGACGAAAGCGCAGACATATCAGGTTTAAAAATTTATTAGTTTAAATCGTGGAAATATACTAGCAGTTTTAACAGGAGGCTTGGATGTTTTCAGGTGTCGAACAATTATCATTATGTGTACGTTATGTCACGAAATCCAGTCCATCACAAATAAAAGAAGAATTTTTGGCATTCGTCCCTATAGCTGAAACAACTGGAAAAAGTTTAGCATCAGCTATTTTGATGAACCTCGAAAAAATGGGCATAAACTGTGATTTTATGTTCGGTCAAGGATACGATGGTGCAAAATCGATGAGTGGGCATTTGCAAGGTGCACAAGCCTGTATCGCTGAAAAATTTGCTTTAGCTATTTACGTTCACTGTGCTGCGCACTCTTTGAATTTGGCAATTGCAGATTCGTGTAATATGAGCTGCATACGTAACGCTCGTTCGTAACGATTTCTCCGTGACGAAAGTCGTCCTTTAATAGCACGGTAGATTTCAAGTTTTAATAGTATGTATTTGTCCGTGCTACGATCGCACAAATCCATGCTACAATTGCACGAGCCTATGCTAAAAAAGCATGGGTCTCCTTAAATTGTAGCATGAATCCGTGCTATTGCGGCACAGGCGCGTCTATGCAATTTAAGCATGAGATTTACCGTGTTACAAAAGCATGATATTTCTATTTGTGAAGGCGGTGCCCCAATTTTTTTTAAACTTATCGATGATTGATTACAGGAATGCGATTCCCTGGCTTTTCCGAATGTTCACATGCTATTGAAAATCTTGTGTACGCTCCCAGTTACAACGGCAACAAACGAGAGATCTTTCTCAACTTTGAGACTCATTAAAAGCTATTTGAGGAACACGATGAGTGAAAATCGACTGAATGGCTGTGCGTCACTAAGCATCCACCGTGATCAAATCGTGACAGTGGAGGAAGTTTTAGATGAAATGGCAAAGAAGAGCAGACGCATGCGTTTGAATTTTTGAGATAAAACTAGTGATGAAGTTGTTATCCACATTAAAATACATGTAAAAAAGAAACTTATGTCATATTCTAGATATACGTCCTTTAACTTTCAAGCTAAATACTAGGTTTTTTATTAATCCCCCCCCCCCCAGAGGAATTTTCTGGCTACGCCCCTGCAGCTTATTGAAATTTTTTGGTCCGACTCCCCTTGAAAACGCGTCTTTTCATGCATGTGAAGCAGGGGTAATGTGTCCGCTTTCAGGCCAGTGACAATTGTACATGCGGACTTGGCAAAAATGCGGACATATAATTTTGCGCCCGCTTTAGCATGGTATGGTAATCGTCACCAACCTCAAAGCGGCGTATTGTACCTTATCTACATGCTCAAAAAGCCGCGATTTCAACGGGAGAAAGAAAAAAAGAATTGTGTGCATACCAGGCGGAAGGCAATTTTAACTTGTGTGTCTTTGCAGCCCTCAGTTAGTTCGGGGGGCAAATTCCACGCTAGTGAAACGTGCCTTCCTTCCGCCCTTGATGCAGAATGTACTATTTTCATGTGAAATCCTTCTTTGACATCAGCGTGAAGACTAATGCTCTCATTGATCAACAAACCATCACCTATCGAGCAGCCGGCACTATACTCTAGGACCCAAGTGCAGACCTGTATGCCGTTCTAGGTCCTGTCGATTTCTGTTGTCACGTCCCGCGACTATTTTAATAATTATTATTATTTTTAACAATTGGAATATGATTATGGAACACTTATATCTAATAGTAAGTCGAAAAGTTAAAGAATCATATTTAAAAAACTTTTACATCGAACAGGCTCACATGAGTGAGAAACCGTTCGGTTAATCAATAAGACGGCTATGAAAATCGATGGACGTATGTATGTTTAAGCTTTCGATCTCTCACGCCTAGACTTGCTCGAACTTTCGATACACATCTGTACAATTTTGAAATCTCTACCATGCATTCCCATGCACCGGATATCAGATTTTCGTAGGAAAAGGTATTTCTAAAACACGAAAACGACAAATATCGTTGATCAATATAACACTTGTAGCAGGGTGACCACTTGACTTACAATACGAGATAGCAAAACTATTCTTTATTTGGAAAAGTCCCCCTATAACAAACTGACGCTTAGTTTCTCCTAATGAACACCTGCAGATTTTGCATTTCACTAAAGGCAGACATGTCTTCGATTAACAGTGCTAATGGGATACTTTTACAGATACAAATTACCACCACATTCAAGAACTTCTCACCCTTGGCGAATAAAAAGGGATATACAAGAAATGTCAGATTTTCATGAGATTCTATAACATGAAAACGACAAATATCGTTCATCAATATAACAATTGTAGAAGGGCCACCACTTGACTTCCAATATTCTATATTTAGGAAAGTCCCCCCACAAGAAGCTGACGTTTAAGTTCCCCTGATGAACACGCGCAGCTTTTGCGCTTCTCTAAACATACACATATCCTCGATTTCCAATACTTATGGGATATGTTGACTTATACAAATTACCACCACATCTAAAAACTTTTCACCCCCTCGGTACCTTAAGAAAGGATAACATGCACTTCGGCAACTGCGTCATCTCCCTAATATGGACATATCTACGATATTCGATATTGAATGGTTATTCCAATTTACACAGATTTACCACTACAACTAGAGCTACGTACTCCCTTGGTACTTAGGAAGGGATAACATGCGTTTCGGCAACTGCGTTATCTCCCTAATATGGGCATATTTACGATCATAGATATTGATTTGCTATTTCAATTCACACAGACTTACCACCACAACTAGAACTACGTACCCTGTTGTTACTCAGGAAGGGATACAGTGTATTTCAACCATTGCGCCATTCTCCATATGAGAACCTATCTAAAATCCTCAATGTCAATTAAATATTTACATTCATCCCACTTTTCCACATGAGCAATTCTAAACGTTGATTGGAACCCCTACTTCTAATACCACCTCCACTTATCTGCTGCCAGCCCCACCCAGGGTCTGAATTCTGAAAGCTGAGACACATCCCAGAGAATTTCAAACAAGAGGGTGGAAGCTTCTAGAATCTTGAAATCCGTGAGTACCTGTTAATTTGACAATTTCTTTCAATCTTCTCTCTTTTATAAACTTGACTGCTTATTAGTCTTTCTTTTTAAGGTAAACTAAACACAATCAAGGAGTCTTAATTCAAAGTTGGTCAACATGAGTATCTAGTAGTGTTTTACCTTTCAAATTGATCTAGTAGTCCTCTCACAACTTCAACATTTTTAGGTTTTGATTCCACAGTTACCTGAGGCATAAGGTTTCGAACAGGAAGTTTCTCTGCCAATTATCGATCCCTTTAGTTTTTAATGCAGAAAATTAACAATTATACCGAAATGGTGAAAAATGTAACATTTTCTACGTGAACATTCATCGGATGACAAAAAGTTTGAATTAAAAGTTAGACTGACGGGTGAAACGGAACTTTTTTAATATATAAGTTTTCAATAAAAGTGACCGATTTCGAGCAATCAAATTTTTCTAGTTGCCAATTTAATGCAAATAATGAAACACATAAGCTTCAACCAATGATAGCTTTGCAGATTTTTAGTAAAATCTAGTGACAAAAATCATATCAATAGTTTTAAAGGGCACTAAAACTCTGGCATTCATAAATTTAGGCAAAAATAATAATTTTATAAACTAGGAGCAATAATGAATGAAGTTATGTTCTCAACTCCTAATTTCAGTAGAAAATTGTAATAAAGTTCAAAAAATTTCATGAATTCTGATTTATTGAATGAATTTCTTAAAATTTTTGTAATATTTACACTTTATTTGCTAGAACAGTTTCTTTTTTTGTTAAAAAAATTTCAAATTTATGAAAGTAGGTAGACGAGTAGACTGAAATACTGTCATAAATTCCATCCTATTTTTACAAAGAAAAAGAAACTATTCTGACAAATAAAGTATAGATGTTACAAAAATGTTAACAAATCCATTCAATTATTCAAAGTTTATGAAAAATTTGTAGCTTTATTACAATTTTCTACTGCAATTAGGAGCTGAGAACGTAACTTTATTTATTATTGTTCCTAGTTTATGAAATTATTATTTTTTTATCATTAAAATTTTATAAAAAATTCGAAAATTATTAAATCATCATTTTTTTATTATTGAAAAGATAGCGCAGTGAACAGTTTGCTAGTCATATCGCTCTTTAATTTTTCATAAATTTGATCTATTAAAAGCTTATATCTCTGCATGAAAACGATTGAGCAAGTGAATTAAATCGGTCTCTTAATGGTACAATTTACACGAAAAGAATTTTTTTTCCTTGACTTGGAAATCGGTCTACAAAAATTGCGCATCTCTCACATAACCTCAACCTGACGACCCGCGTGGATTGCAAAGTAGCCTAGGCACAACGTATTAGAAAGACATAATTCTTAGCCTTGAGTGATGGTGTGAACTTCCTAATCATTCTGAAATCTAAACTCAATGATTTTAATCACCTGTATCGCTGGTAATACGTAGTAATTCTAGCTCTTCTAATGTACAGTTGCGCTGGTGTGAGTGATAGAGGGTGTAAAAGTGTGAGTGTGCGTAGACGGATCAGCTGGTTAATATTTACGAGGATGTGTGTCGTGTAGCGCTCCAGAAGCAAAATCATGGCGTCGCAGGATGAAATCTACAAAGGCTGCACCGGGAGATCATGAACGAGTATAGTTCATGTGCTCATTGTGATATTTTTTACCATCCAGGGTGTGTAAATCAGGGGCGAAACTTGCCACAGGGTGTTTTCACCAAGTGCTGTGGACCGAGATCAAAATCACCTACAATGTTATCCAAAGATGATTGGGACGAAATGTTGACTAAAGGGGTTACTGATTGTCTTCAAAAAATAACAGCACCCTCAAGGATAATCACCCTCAAGGATAATAATCCTCTACTTCTCATGGGGGAACTTTTCTAAGAATAGAATATGAGACGTCTTATTTTTACAGGTTCTAAAAGGAAGTTCCTCATGCGTTGTAAATCCCTCCCGAGATGCCAAGGGGGTTTAGATGTGGTGGTAAGAAAACGATAAAGATAAGCGACAGGCAACTAAGGAGTGAAAATATAATTGTTTTGGGCCTAAGTGAAAACAGAGTGCATGGGGATAAGCAAATTCCAACTCAACCTCAAACTGACGGAAACTCGGAAAATATAACTGGTTCGGAGCTAAAATAAAAAATCAGAGTCCCTCAAAGTTGTATCCAATGATATTGAATCACAACCAGTTTTAAAATGTCACAGATTGGGTAAATTTTCGTAGGAAGCCTCCAGGCCCAGGCCGAGAAGGATCTCATTGTGATCCGAGGAGACTGCACTCAGATACATAAAAATATTCGCAGTAATGCGAAACAGTCAACTTGCATCATCACTAGCAGGTATCCAGATTCGGGCCGATCTTACAAAGATGCAGCAGGAATTATACAAAAAGGAATCAAACAGTCTACGAGAACGAGTAAAGAACGGAGAATCGAACCTTCAAATGCAGTGGAGACATGGCCACCCGATAGTGGTGAAAAGGAGGACACCAAAACAAGAGAGAGACGGAGCGAGGCAGACAGCCGAATAATAAGCAAAATGTCGCCACCTATCAGTATGAGTGCAAGTAAATATAAAGGAGTAACAAGTAGGGTATTAGTGAGAGTGTATTATCAAAATACTAGAGGCTTCAACACTAAAATTGATAAGGTAAAGGAATTCTCTTATCTCTATTATTATGACGTATTCGCAATTACTGAGTCATGGTTGAAATCCCATGTTGACTCTATTTCATTATTTGATGGACTTAGATTTACTTATTATAGGCACGATAGGGAAAATGGAATAGGGGGTGGTGCCTTAGTTGCTGTAAAAAACAATCTCATCTGTCATCAAATCAATCTCGCTCCAGTCTATACTGAAGCTCCGTTAGTAAACATTGTAGCTGTCAAAATTTTAACAGTTAACTTTGCTTCTGTGTGCATATCTGTATACATCACTTCTGCCATAAAAATGGAGGAATTAAATAATTTTTTAAAAGCCTTAGAAAGCTCTCAGGATCTGTATGATTATCCTTGAATTATAACTGGGGCCTTCAATATCAGTAATTTTTATAGAGCATTCGGAAGGTAAACTGACTGACAGGAAGGCATCACTCCTCGACTCAGTAGTATCGCAGTATGATTTAACGCAAATCAACAGAATTCTAAACTGTAATGGTCAGTGTCTCGACTTAATATTAACGAATTCGAATTGTGATGAGGTGAGGCATGCTGATCCGATGGTTGAGGAACATAAATACCATCCGGCATTAGAAGTTAAGCTATTTATTGAGAGAAATGAAACAATCCAGATTAACTTCCAATTTAACTACGGAGAAACAGATAGGTTTGATTGTGCGAAGGTAGATAGGAGGCCTCTATTCGACAATATAAATAATACCGACTGGAGCGATATATATAGCACCGATAAATAATCCAAAACACTTCTGGAACTATCTGGGTGACCTGAAGAATGTATCTAGAATTCCCAGAGTTATGTATGACAATAAAGTGAAACTGGAAAAGCCAAAAGAAATTGTTGATGCATTTGCTTCATATTTTATGAGCGTTTACAGTCAGACAGATCATCGTGCGTGCGCAAATAGTGGAAAAATTAGCGATAGTTTCGGGTACAAACTTAAACTGGAATCACTAGAAGTTAAACTAGCTTTACAGGCTCTGCCAGAAAAAAACACATCAGGTGCAGATCTAATACCGAGCTTCCAGACTCGTAAATGCGCGAACTCTTTCACAGACCCGCTGTGTTATATTTACAATCTAGCACTAGATAAAGGAATCTATCCACAGATCTGGAAGAAAACCAGAGTCTGTCCAGTTTTTGAAGCGGGAGATAAATCGGATATTAGGAACTATAGGCCGATATCAATTATAAATAATTTCTCGAAGGCTTATGAGTATTCTTTAGACAACTATGTATCTGCAGCTGTCAGATCCGACATCACAGATTGTCAGCATGATTTCCTAACTAAACGCTCCACAGTACCTAATTTGATGCTTTTTACACAATTTATTTCGGACGCCCTTAATGAGGGGAACCAAGTTGACGTGATTCATCTCGACATAGCCAAAGCATTCGATCGATTCAGCCACGTAAAGCTATCTGTAAGTCTCCAGGGGTCTAATCTGCCAGGGAATGTATTTTCGATACTTAATAGCCTTCTTAATAATAGGAAACGTATAGTTACATACGCTGGAGGTAAATCGGAACCTTACACTCCGTCGTCAGACATACCTCAAGGTTCTAATTTTGAACCCACAATGTCTATAGTACTATATTAGTTAATGATAAAAGAGAGTCAAAAAATGCAAAAAAAACTCATGTTTGCGGATGATATCAAGATATTTATCAAGGTTTCCAGTGTAAGAGATTGCATCGATTTGCAGAGGGACCTCCTGGGAATTCTCAGCTGGCTTAGTGACCTGGAGTTGATTGATAATAGTAATAAAAGCAAAATTATCACCTTTTCCAGAAACAAGGATCCGATATTCTTCACAAATCAAATTGAGGGATCTCGCTTAACAAGAGTTATTGGTATCAAAGATCTAGGAGTCTGGTTTGAACCTCATCTATTTTTTTCAAACCATATTGAACATATCGTACGACCAGCTAATCAAATGTTTTCTTATATTTTGAGATCCTGTAAACAATTCATAAAAGTCGAGACTTTAAAGGCAACGTACTTTGCTTTTGTAAGGTCCAAGCTTGATTACGCTTCGGTGGTCTGGTGCCCTCAAAGGAAAAACTCAATTGAACAATTGGAGAAAGTTCAAAAAAGGTTCTTAAAGGCCCTAGCATGAAAGGTAGATAAGGTGTATCCACCTAGAGGATGTGTCTACGAACGGTTCTGCGATAGGTTTGAGATGTTGACGTTACAGGAAAGACATATAATACTGTCTGTAGTATTCGGAATTAAAATAATAAGGGGTATAATAGACTGCCCTGACTTACTGAGTTTGCTCCAGATTAAGGTTCCGAGATTATCCTCCAGAACGGGGGATCTACTCTACCTTTCAGTTGCTAGAAAGACTATTAAATTTATGTCTCCAACATACAGAATGTATAGAAATATTGATCAATTCTACGAAGAATGTAGCGACAAAACAAACATTTCCGATACGGCTCTCAAAACAATTAAAGATAGACTACAAGAACATTATGTAGATGCAAGGCCTTTAATAGGTTAGTAATAGTTACCACACTTTACATATGATATGCTGAACTTCTTGTGATCTGCGCACATCCAAATGTTATTCAAAAGTTATTATTAATCTCGTGTTAAAATAGTACATATTATAATAAGCGATACTTTTGTATGATAAAACCCTGTTATTGGCTACTTGTAACTGTTGGGTTATCACTAATAAACAAACAAATCAAATCATATCAAATTTTTTTTCTCAATTTATGCATGTGACAGTTTTAGCGCCTTTTCAAACTATAAATGTGACTTTTGTCACAAGATTTTACTTAAAATCTGCACAGCTATCGTGGACTAAAGTTTATGTGTTAAAGTATTTGCATTAAATTGGTACGTAGCAAAATTTAAATAAAGGTCTGTTGATAAAAGTTATATTTGTCAGTGAAATAAGTAATTTTCGTGTCTTGATATTTTTAAATAAAATAAACCGTTTTCGAGAAAAAAAAACAACTCGTTCCTGGAATAAAATTTCCTTATCTATATAATTGTCGAAGGCTCAAAATCTGTCACCTTTATCAAAAACTTATATGCTACAAAAAGTTCCGGCTCACCGATGAGTCAAACTTTTTTTCATTCGATGAATATTCACGTAGAAAATGTTACATTTTACATTTTTCCCATTTTCGATATAATTGAGCCCACGGGAAGAAGAACTCGCCGAGCGCTCGAAAACGGGTAAAAGTATTGTCCACTTTCTAAAATCGGAGTGAAAAAAAAAGTTGTAAAAACTCAAAATGAAAAAGCATACGCTGATACAGCTTGTCAAAATACAACTTCTATTTCTCACGTATTTTTTAGTACAACATGATTATTACGAAAAAATATATGAAAGGTTAATTTTTGAATAACCTAAAATCAATGCTTCAAAAAACATAAATTGCGATTTCTCAGTAAGTGCTGCCCGCAATGGATTAAATTTTACGTATTTCCATTCAGTATTCATTGTTGATGCCGACAGCCATTCAAAAGCAATAAATATTATCTACATCTCATAATATCCAATAAAAAATCAATACCTGTCAATTCCTTGTTTTTTCGCGATTCGGAGTAAAAAAGTGACGAAAAAATGTTATGTTTCCGAAAATATGAAGTGACAAAGTTATTTATTCGTGATTAGAAAGTTTTTTGGAAAGTTTCAAATCATTCATACTGAAAATAGAGAATTGAGAGGGTTGTTAATAAAAAGCGCGCGAGGCGCGAAGCGTTAGAGTTGAATGATTCAACACAATTGCGCGGTTTTTTTAGTTTATTTGAATATTCGTTTTAATATTTGTCACTAAAAATCATTTAAGTTCATAATATGTAATAATAAAATAAAATTATTCAAGTGCAAGCAGAAGTCATATGATACAAGGTTTTGGAACTGGGAGAAGTTTGCACTTGAATAATTTTATTTAATTTTTTCCGTCACTCTTTCACTCCGAATCGCGAAAAAACAAAGATTTGACAGGTATTGATTTGTTATTGAATATGATCAAATGTTGATAATATTTATTGCTTTTGAATGACTAGTCGGCATCAGCAATCAATACTGAATGAAAATATGCGAAATTCAATCCATTGCGGGCAGTACTTACCAAGAAATCGCAATTTATGTTTTTTAAAACATTGATTTTAGGTTATTCAAAATTTACTTTATTATATTTTTTTCGTGATAATCATGTTGGACTGAGAAATACTTGAGGAAATAAAGTTGTATTTTGACAAGCTCTATCACCATATATTTTTTTATTTTGAGTTTTCACAACTTTTTTTTTTAACTTCGATTTGAGAAAGTGGACAATACATTTACCCTTTTTCGAGCGCTCGGCGAGTTCTTCTTCCCGTGGGCTTAATTGTTAATTCTCTACATTAAAAACTAAAGGAATCGAGAATTGGCTGAGGAACTTTTTGTTCGGAACCTTATGATCCAGGAGACTGAAGAATCAAAAATTTAAGAACGTTAAAGCTGTAAGAAGAAAACTACATTAGTTTTGAAAAATTGAAATGCGAATATCTCGAAATTGACCCATTTCTCGGAGACGCACCATAGATTTTTGGAATCAGCGGAAAATTCTATGTAAGACTCAACATATAATTTGACAGGACCTAGTTTCTTGCTGATGACTAGACGACTGGGACTGGCCAAGCTGACACCCTGCTAGGAGCAGATATCTACTCGTTTATCATCGTAGAAAGATAAGAGAAAGCCGAAGAAGACACCTCGATAGTTCAGCAAACGATATTTGGCTGGATCCTATATATTAAAAAATCAGTTTTCCAACATACTATACTTAAAATTTGGATCAATATTATGATTTCAATTAGGTTACACAAGTAATTTTCAATTACGAAAGACATTTCATTACCTTATAACAATAAAAGGGTTATCCGTTGTCGGTGTAAGCATAGTAGCCACAGCTAGGGTAGCACCCCCTGCCACGAGCAGGAAATTTCCTTCCTACTTGTAAGAAAAAAACCACAAAAGAAATAAACTGATATGAGGACATAACTTACTTGGGGGGCCTAAATCATCGCAAGAGAGATTCTCTCACCGCCAAGAACCGTTAAACTTCTCGACTGAGCTCAAGATCTCGAGCGCTCAAGATTTCTCAAGATCTCAAGATTGCTCAAGATATCTTGAGTGCTCAGTGACGAACAAGACCTCGCAGACTACGAGAAATCTTGGGATTGCTCAGAAATAAAGAATTCTCGGCACCACTTAGCTTCTCAAGAAATCTCAAATACATCCCGTTCTGAGACGAGCGAAAGGTCCAACGCTACATACAACACGGCGCGGCGGGAGACAGCTTTTTATAGGGCACCAGTGTCAATGCCATAAGTTTCGTCGTTATACGACGAGGCGGGCGGAATGATCGGAATTTCACGCCGCACAGTGGGATGAAATCAGAAAACGTGGTTCAAAATAACTTTTAGACCGCAATTCTTGACCGATTTTGGATTTTTTTTTCAGAAAAACTCAGCATTAAAT
The DNA here is from genome assembly GCA_032362435.1 of Melikaiella ostensackeni. Lineage (NCBI taxonomy): Eukaryota > Metazoa > Arthropoda > Insecta > Hymenoptera > Cynipidae > Melikaiella > Melikaiella ostensackeni. The sequence continues at coordinate 12,956,708 of JAUMHM010000078.1, forward strand.
TCTAAAGAGATCTGTAAGAGCTGATTTTTCAATTTTTGGCTGTTTAAACTTATAAATTAATGCAAAAAGCGAAAAAATGTCGATTTTTTCAATCATTTTACAAAAAAATTGCTATGCCACGCATCGTTTGAATTTCGCACGTGAGTATGTGAGAAATATAAAGTTTTTTGACTTGTGAACTTAATTATTATAGACGAATTGTATTAAGGAGTACATAATATTATGAGTTTTTCGTTTCTCAAGTTCATTTCAGTATTAAAATTACTTACTTTTGGGTTCGTGTTTTTGGTACAATAATGTACTATCTTTTTTATAAACAAGCAGAGAGGGTTACAAATTTAGGTGTATGATTTTAGTTATGTTTTCAGTTAGGTCACTGTATTTAGCACAATATCAGGTAGTATGGGATATGGGGCAATATGACATATAGGGCAATAGGTTACATGAGGGAATTTTACA
>JAUMHM010000078.1:12958743-12969305 GCA_032362435.1 Melikaiella ostensackeni
GTCAAAATTTCAATTTTCAATTAATGAATGAAATATGTACCAAAAAACTAAAATTACTATCAATCATATCTGTTTCTTATTTTGAGGTAATAATTTTTTTCTAATCAAACAATTTATCAATTTATACCTGTTGTTTTCCCTATGAATTACCCCTGATGAGGAAGTCTAAATTGGCTTCGAAACATGTTGGGTCCCCATTAGTATAAAAAAGACGGAGAAAAGAAAGAGTGTGAGAATGGTTTTGGTTGACTCTCCTTTTTCTCCCTCTTTTTTCTTCCCATTGTGTACATTTATTATACATCTTTCTCTAATGAGCCGAAAAAACAGGTAGTCTCAAAGTCTATTTTCAAATTGTGAACTTTTTGGGTGTTCTTCTTCAGTACACAAAAAATGCCCATGAGTAAATGGATTTCATTTCGATCTTTGAGAAATTGACATTCGTTGCTGATCCTTGCGCGCGAATAGTGAGGCCGCGGGGCCGCACTAAAAAGTTAATATTTCTGAAAATTAGAGGCTGTCCATGATTTTTGTTTTGAATCGACGCAGAAAATTATAAGGATTCAAAATATTACTATTAGCAAGAAATCAAAAGTATGCTTACCTTACATCGCCACAGTTTTTAAGTATAAAAAGCATAAGAAAATGCGGATCCGGACAAGCTGACTTCCTTAAGAAACGAACATTCAAACTTTAGTTACTTTTGATGTAGAGTATTAATTTATTAAAAACCATGTTTACAGTACAATTCACACTACAATAGATACCTGGAAACAAACATTTCTTTTTAATTTACTAAAATTTCTTAAATATCTTTGAGGGACGTAAAAGTAAAAGCTTCTAGAGTTTCTAGACATATGCCCATATATTAATTTTATTTAATTTAGGTGATAAAGAGGCGCTTCCAGCCTACGCCACGAAATGACTTTTTATTCACTTCAGTTACTTTAGTTGTAATTTATTCCGTACAAAATATTTTGCATATTTACATCACCATAAAAAATCAATTAGCTCAACAATTTTCCTCAGTGCCGATGTAAAAGAAACTCTGGAGACGCTTGAAACCTCACCCATAATAAATCTGACATTATTATTAGTTGCCTGGGAACTCCTTAATCGGACGACTAAGAGGGTTCATAAATAAATTAGGGCAATTAGCAAAATCATGATGGCAACCCGCTCCTCGTTGCCAACTGTTAAGGTAATAAACTTTCCAGCATATCTCGCCTATTATACGAATCTTCCTGGAAAACACCGATTCGGCTACGATTTACATGTGTTTATGCGTACTTCTTCCTACACTTCCTGCGCGTGTCAGTCGCGATTAAATACGCTATAATTTGTTAAAGAAAGCCTGTTTTACAAGCACCTTATTTGAGGGCTATAAAAGTACATGATTTGCATATCTACTCTGTAGTAGACAATTTTTCTCAAACTCTTAAAAAGCATGAGATTTTTGACAAAAGTGGAAATATTTCCTAAATTTTAGAAAAATTGATTGAATTGTCGGAGTAATTACCGAACTGTTAGGAAATATACCAAAAAGGTCACGAGATTGCAAAAATTTCCCAATTATAGGAAATTGTTCCGGTAATAAGCTGAAATTTTTGAAACAAAAATTGAAATTTATTAACTTCTTTTCGGAATTTTTTCCATTTAATATACTTTTTCTGCAAAATGGGAAATTTTCGCTAATTTATAAGCAATTTCTCCTATTTAATTTCGAAAATTATTCCAACAAAATGGAATTTTTTTACTTTTTTCGGGAACCTGAAATTGGAACAGGCTCGGTTGCGGATCGCAACTGTAACAGATGCTCTTTCTCAGAAAGGTCTATAAAAAGAACAAAGGTACATGTTTTTTTTCAAATAAATAAACATAATAATTTCAAGAAATATCGTTTCTGATGGCGAGGCAATAACGTCAGTGACACTCTAGTTCTGTGAACATTGAATGACAACTTCTACAGAACAGTTCCTATTCACAGCTCCTGAATTATTACAGAACTTAATTGTAAGAGCATTCCATCACCCATGAATTGGAACAAATGTTACGGAACCTCTGCGACACAGTTATTCTGTAATAGTTGCATATCCACTTACATAACGTTGCCACCCCATTTCTGGAACAATTACGGAACTTAATTTTCACAATGTAACGATGTAATTTTAACTTTTTGTTATAGAATAGCTCTGTAGCCAAATGTGACGACTCAGTCAACCTATGAGCATTACATACTTCTTGGCTTGCGTATACAATTGAGTGATCTGTACTCCATCAGTTCTAGCAGTTTCAATTCAGTTGCCAAATTGGAATAATTTTTCAGATAGAAAGTCTATTCGGCACAACTTTGACTTCCTCCTTGTGCTATCTATTCGTATTTACGAGTTCACTTTCTACAGGCTTAAATTCAGACTTTCCATTACTTTAATTTATTCGGGTTTCCAAGTTCATTTCGAATTCGGATTGTTTCAGTTCAGGTATCCAAACTGGACTTTTTAGATCGCGCCGAGGATCGCGCACTAAGTTCCTACGTCATGTTAGTCCAGTTCGATTTGGACAATATCAACTGTAATCTATTTGAATTCCCGAGTTCATTTTGAATTGGTCTCAGTTCGGATTTTCAAGTTGAACTTTTCAGATCGCGCACTAAGTTCATATGTCAATCTGGTTCAATACGGACATTGTCTAACTGTAATCTATCCGGATTTTCGAGATTATTTTGAATTCGTCTCAGCTCATATTTTCAAGTAGAACTTTTCAAGCTGTCAATCCGGTTGAATGCGGAAATCGCCCAACTGTAATCTATTGGGGTTTCCGAGTTTATTTTGAATTGGTATCAGTTCCGGTTTCAAAACTGAACATTTCAGATCGCGCACGAAGCTCCTAGGTTAGTTCGATTGAACACGGACATTGTCTAACTGTAATCTATCCGAATCTCCGAGCCTACTCTTGGATTCGTGTCAATTCAGATTTACAAGTAGAACTTTTCAGATTGCGACCTAAATTCCACGTCAATTTGGTTAAATGCAGACATTGACTATAGAACAGACAGAGATAGTATAAAGCTTGATGCGAAGCCGAGTAGACTACGCGAAAGCTTTCGCTGAGAAGGACATCTAGTAGCGATAGGCGTATGTGAGAGAGAAAGAATCTCCTCTTTTGCTCCTGTACAAAAATTAGTTACCCGCGAAGTTCCTAAAGGCAGCACCGGTGATGCCCCGCATTACGTTTATAATATCTTTGGCGCAGGGGTAAGTACCTTCGATATCTACTGTGCAAGTATAAGTACCTTGCGTACTTACTGCACAAGTCTACATAGCAGCACCCTGCAACGGCTCCACTTTTCATGTTCTCTCACGATCCGCACGGGAAATGGCAGTGGAACTAATCCAACAGATGGCGCTTTGATCAGGTAGGCTGGCTATTGCATTGCCATGCATTGAAAAAATTCAAGAAATAATTAAAAAGTGACTCATTTCGTTAAAATTTCCAAAAATAATTTTTAAAAGTGTGTAGCCCAGTGAAAAATTTAATTTTTTCAACAGTTTTTTTTCATTTTAATAAGTGCGAGGAGCATAGGAGTTAAATGCGTAGCTCCTGTTTGCAAGCCAGGTTATGACAGCAACGAAAACAAAGGTAATTTTTTTCTTGTACCGCGAAATCCGGAAATAATTGAGCTGTGACAAAAAGCCATATTACGGGACGTCATCGTTTTAAAATATAGGGATCCAGTTTGCGAAAAACACTTTTTAGAATCGGATATCATTTGGAAGTCAGGGGTCAGAGGACCCGACGGAACTGTCATAGTACGGTACGTATTTCATTAAAGAGATTATATTCTGTTTATTTTGAATAATTATTGGGTTTGCAGTAATATAAATTAATTTTTTACTAAAAATTCTCCTTTAAATTTCAATAAAAATTTCAAGTATAGCAGATGGTTTGTTTACTTGCACGTGCTTAAAAAAAAGATTGTCATTCATTCATTTTTTATATAAATTTAATTTTTTTTCATTATAAAAAATATAACTTTCAGGTTCATTACAAAATCCCAAAATGAAGGAAAGGAGCTGTTCCTCAACAATTTCCGAACTGTCCAAAATATTTATCAAGTAACAAAAAAAAAAGAGAAAATCGCCCAAGAAGAGAAGTACTCCGAAAAATACTAACAAAACTCCTAAATCAAAAATCAGCCAACCTAAATAATTAAAACCTGATGTACCTGACGTACATTCCCTGAAAAAATTTTAATATTTTTTATATAATTCAAAATTATGTATATTATTATTATTATATTTTTATTAAACAAAAGAAAAACATATTTTTTTGTAATTCTGATCCGTCATTTGAAAAAAATATTTTCTCTATATATTTTTGTCATTGAGGTCTCTAATATTTTTTATTTAATTATTACAATTCCTAAAAACTCAAACAATTCACAGATATAAATAATCAATAATCTCAACGAAATAAATAATGAAAATATAAAAATCGAACTGTTTTCAATTGCATCTTAAAATTAAATTTTATTTGTATTGAACTACATATTTTCATGACCTTTTTGGAATTATTAGACACAGCTGCTCTTATTTTTGCATAATTTATTTTTGATTTATTCTTATTTGTAAACAGCATTATGTTTTTAATTATTTTTTGAATTTCTCTAATACATGGCAGTCTTAAAGTCAGGCCACCAAGCAATCTTGCAAGCAATCTGAACTCAGACGAATTCAAAATGAATTCAGAAATCCGAATAGATTGCAGTTCGTCAACGTTCAAATTGAACCGATTCATAGTGGGACGGGAGACCCGGTTCCGTGACCAAAGGTGGGAAAACCCATTAAAATGTACTGAAATGAATTCTAATTACGCCTATATATATTTTTAGGGCCGCTGATTCCTCTGATTCGTTTTTATTTCAAACTGATACAACACAATAATCTTGTGGGCAAACTGATTTTCCATTTTCATATATTCTTCTGTATCCCATGCGTACAGAGGAATCGAGAGGAATCCAGAGGAATAAGTACCAGAAGAATTATAATTGTGACAATTTTTCGCGAGAAATACAACATGCAGAGTGTTTCGAACCTCAAAGCGTGGCGCCGATCTGGTGGAAAATATGCACAGTGATTTATTTTCATTATAAATTTATAATTGACACTTGCCAGAGGAATGAGACGCTTGTTTGCATCATCCACTTACTTCATATTACTTCCGAAGAAAAAAGCGAAAGCACATAAAATGATGCACTTTATCAGATGAGAGTGATAAATATCGGTTGGTTTGATAAAATATTTATAGATTCGATTTTTGAAAACATTTAATACCTTTTCAGTTCGCTTTAGTACATGATGACATGACTATGATGACATAGGGATTGTGCGGTCATGGCAATCAGTTGTGGACGTGTCGATTTGCTCCGCTTCAATCTCTTCTGATTTCTCGAGTGGCTTAGTTTTGTTTTTGACCAAAATCTATATGTCGTGATAGTGCTGGTAGCTGGTTTGTTAGTAACTTGTAAGTTTGCGGCAACTCGTTTGGTTGTTGCTAGTCAGTGTACCTTTGTTTTATAACGGTCTTTGCTTCTCCATGGGAGCGTGTCCGGAGTGTAGAGTGGTGATTTTCAGAGGTGGTCTTGAGGTTCTGGCATGTGTGAAGTGGGGCAATCTGATCCACTTGACCTGTGCTAATTTTGGCATCACAAAAAAGACATTGGATTGGCCAAGCTGATGTTTACAAGGGATGCACTTCGTTGCCCACTGGTGCAACCTCTGCGGCAGTGGATGCCAACTCAAGTACGATCAACAAGAGCGATAATTGCCAGGACATCGGTAACGCAGATCTTTTACCCCTTACTGTCACTTCTCTCACACTACCAGCTCTGCCTCTTGGTCTCGCTGAACTCTTACGTTAAGCGGCTCGCGCAGTCGCGTGAGATTTTGGCAAGATTCAGCGAATTTGAAACCACAAAGCAGGAGTGTGAAAAATTAAATTGCACCCTTTTGGAAATGAAGTCGGATCTCACTGATAAGACCAGGCGCATTGATTCCCTTGAAGCTGGTTCTGAAGTACAAAAGCGGGAAATCGTTCTTGTCAAGAAGAAATTTAAAGACATGAAGGCAAAAGTGGTTGCAGTGGAGCACGCGCTGAACGTCAACGAGCAAGCGGCACTGTATAACACGCTTAAAATTCGTGGTTTCCCAACTGGATAGCTCCCCACTCCTCCGATCAGTGTAGCTAGATTCTGCAGACAAGATCTACGAGACAAACTGATTGAGAGTCGCAAGGTCAAAAGAGATTTCTCAACTTCAAACTTGGGATGGACTGGAAACGATAAGCTCTTTATTTACGTTCGTGAGGCTTTAACTCCGCTCAATAGGAAAATACACTAGAACTTCGATTTAGTTTGAGTTTCGGGTGTTGTCTGCTATGATCGAGGGCAAATAAATCGAGGTTCCAGTGTATATGCCATTGCTCTCGGTCTCCGTCGAGATAAAAAAATCAAATATCTTTGGATTTCTCGCGGAAGAATTTTCTGTCGTAAGGAGGATGGTCCACCGAGTATACGAACATTTGATTTTCCTGTGACCCCCCACCGGCCCCTCTCCACACAAAGTGAAAAAAACGATAGCATATAAAAATTTTGTTGTGATCTTTGTATTTATAGATTTTCAAAAATATAAAATAAATCTCTTTCTCAAATATCAAAAAATTACAAAATACAGTCTTCATAAAAAATGTATCCACAATCATCGTTTTATTGTGTGGTACAAATTTAGCATGACACAGTGAAATTTGTTGTTCGCATTACTGTTTCGTGTGTTTTCTTTCGTTTCACACATTGTACCCATTGTTTTCTTTGAATTGTCATAGACGGATAAACGTTTTTTGCACATAAATAAATTTCCATCCAAGTTGCTGCTAAATTTTGTGTACTTTCGATCGAAATTTTTGCATGTCACTTGGAAATAATGTTGAATCTTGATGGATGGTTGAAATGAACAAAAGCCTTGCATAATGACGATTCGAGCAGCAAAGTAAGTACATGTTCGATTTACAATATTATATTGATTGTGTGACAATAGTAAACAGTAACGTATGAACTAATTCATATTAATATTTTTTTCAGAGCGATTCAGAAAATGTAAAAAAAAGGTGAACAATGCCACAAAGAAAAAAATTACTGGAATTGGAAACAATAAAGTTTTTGCCAGTAAGTATTTACAAAACTTTTGAATCAAAAAATTGATAAATGTCAACATTATACAAACTGAACTATTTAAAATTTGGATAATTTTCAAACTCACCAGCTTCAATTTTTTCTAGATTAGTTGAAGAATTCAAAAAGGAAATGCATTCTAAGAAATTTTTGAAAAATGACCGGCTGGTTCGTTCCCTAACGAGTCTTCGATCAAAATCGATTCAAGCTCAGCTGAACGATTCAAACGATTGGGATACTCAGCTTGACGATTTTCAACCTCCTGCATCAGTTTTGAATTACAGAGATCCAGTCGCTTATGCCGAAATGCTTAATAATGTGGGTGAACTGGAAAGAAAAAAAATTGGGAATATCTTGATAGCGGTTTTTTGCATTGCAATTCAGATTGACGGGAGTATAGATAGACAAAATAAAGAAAAGAAATTTATTGTTGCAACTGACGGTGAAGCTGCAAACACTGGACCAAGATTAGGTCTTTGGAAATTTCTTGAAGATCATTTGGGGCACAAGTTGATGACAGTTTGGTGCTATTGTCATAGGTCAGATGTGGCGAGAAAATCAGCTTTATCAACAGTCCCTGAGCTGAAGATTTGGTTGAGTAGCACAACTGCGGAAGCTGAATATTTTCGTACTTTCCCTTCGAAATTGAAAGAGTTGCAGAAATTGTTGCCGAATTGCCATTCGTTCCCGGGTTTCTTCGAAGTTAGATTTGCTGAACACGTCAAGAGTCTAATTGATGCCATTTTGCATAACTTCACCGGATGAGAACATTTTAATGAAAAATGATTGAAATTTTTGATTGTTTAAACAATTTTAGTTCAAACAATTTGTTTGAAAATGTTCATTAGGAAGAAACTAAAAGCATCATTCGATTCTTCGGGAAAAATTACAGAGAGTCCATGTCTTAGACAATTTTTTTCTCAACCTCATTTGTTATGTAGAATAATTATATTCGTAAGCGGGTGTCGTACGAGTTAATTGTTTATTTATACTACATAACCAACAGGGTTGAGAAAAAAATTGTCTAATACACGGACTCTATGTAATTTTTCCCGTAGAATAGAATGATGCTATTAGTTTTTTCGTAAGTCACATTTTCAAAGAAATTATTCAAATAAAAATTCGTCGAAAGATGGCGCAGTGAACAGTTTTCTAGTCATATATCGCTCTTCAATTTTTCGTAAATTTGATCTATTAAAAGTTTATCTCAATTCATGAAAACGATTGTGCAAGAGAATTAAGTCGGTCTTCTAATGGTACAATTTACTCTAACAGAAGTTTTTTTTTCTTGACTTGGAAATCGGTCTACCAAAATTGCGCGTCTCTTACATAACCTCAACCTGACATTCCGGGTGGATCACAAAGTAATCTAGGCACAGCGTATTAGAAAAGACATCATTCTTAGCCCTGAGTGATGGTGTGAACTTTCTTATCATTCTGAAATCTAAACTCAATCATTTTAATCACCTGCATCGCTGGTAATACGTCTTAATTCTAGCTCTGCTGGTGTACAGTTGTACTGATGTTAGTGATAGAGGGTGTAAAAGTGTGAGTGTGTGTAGGCGGATCAGCTGGTTAATATTTACGAGGATGTGTGTCGTGTAGCACTTCAGAACCAAAACCATGGCATCGCCGGATAAAATCTGTGAAGGCTGCACTGGAAAGATCATAAACGAGTATAGTTCATGTGCTCGTTGTGGTACTTTTTACCATCCAGCGTGTGTAAATCAGGGGCGAAGCCTGCCACGGGGTGTTTTCACCAAATGCTATGGACCGAGATCAAAATCACTTACAATGTTATCCAAAGATGATTGGGACGAAATGTTGACTAAAAGGGTTACTGATTGCCTTCAGAAAAATAACAGCACTCTCAAGGATAATCTCATTAAAGAAGTTAATACTATTTTGCAAGAGAACAACAGAACGATAAAGGAGGAAATTAAGATCCAAATAGAACAAAGCGTCACGAGAAGAGGAGCCGGGACAATCTCAGACTGGGATGAAGGTAACCTCATCTTTTCGCAATGTCTTATTTAAATAAGTGACAGGCAACTAGAGAGTAAAAATATAATTGTTTTTGGTCCAAGTGAAAACAGAGTGCATGGGGATAACCAAATTTCAACTCAACCTCAAACTGACGGAAACCCGGGAAATAGAATTGGTTTAGTGCTAAAATAAAAAATCATAGTCCCTCAAACTTGGATTCAATGATATTGAATCACAACAAGTTCTAAAATGTCACAGAGTGGATACATTTTCGCAGGAAACCACCAGGCCTAGGCCGATAAGGATCTCATTGGAATCGGAGGAGACTGGACTCAGATACATCAAAACAATCGCAGTAATGCGAACAGTTAACTTCCACCATCACTAGCAGGTATACACATTCGGGCCGATCTTACAAAAAAGCAGCAGGAATTATACAAAAGGGAATCAAACAGTCTACGAGAACGAGTAAAGACCGGGAAACGAACCTCAAAATGCAGTTGAGACATGGCCACCTGATAGTGGTGAAAAGAAGGACACCAAGACAAGAGAGAGACGGAGCCAAGCAAACAGCCGATTCATACGCAAAACGTCGCCACTCATCAGTGTCAGTGCAAGTAAATGTAAGGAAGTACCAAGTAGGGTATTGGTGAGAGTGTATTTTCAGAATACTAGAGGCCCCAACACTAAAATCGATAAGGTAAAGGAATTCTCTTATTTCTATTATTATGACGTATTCGCAATTACTGAGTCATGGTTGAAATCCCATGTTGACTCTACTGAATTATTCGATGGACTTAGATTTACTTGTTATAGGCACGTAGGGAACATTTTAGAAACATTTTAGAAAACATTTTAGCTGTCAAAATTTTGACAGTAAACTCTGCTTTTGTATACATATCTGTATACATCCCTCCTGTCATAAAAATGGATGAATTAAATAATTTCTTAAAAGCCTTAGAAGACTCTCAAGATCTGTATGATTATCCTTTAATTATAACTGGGGACTTTAATGTAAGTAATCTTTTAGAGCATTCTGAAGGTGAACTGACGTAGAGGAAGGCATCACTCCTCGACTCATTAATCTCGCAGTATGATTTAACGCAAATCAACAGAATTCTAAACTGTAATGGTCAGTGTCTCGACTTAATATCAACGAATTTAAATTGTGATGAGGTGAGGCATGCTGATCCGATAGTTGAGGAAGGTAAATACCATCCGGCATTAGAAGTAAAGCCATGTATTAAGAGAAATAAAAAAAAACAGACGAACCTTTAATTTAACTACTGAGAAACAGATAGATTCAATTTTGCGAAGGTAGATAAGAGGGCTCTATTCGACAATATAAATAATA
>JAUMHM010000078.1:12969405-12988199 GCA_032362435.1 Melikaiella ostensackeni
AACATGATATATATATATATATATATATATATATATATATAATATTATAATATAATATATATATAAAATATTACATATCAGAATTTTCACTTCTCGACTTGAGATTTTACACAATTGTTTTGAATTATTTATAGTTCTGTTTTTTTATTAAATCGTAAGATGACTTTGACCTCTTTCTTAATGCAGTAATGTCCTAAATTCACCAAACTAATTCGGTAATTTTTCATGAATAAATATTCTCCGCGTAATCATTGTTTATGTGGTTCGTCAAAATTGAAAATTCTCTATATGCTAGACAAAAAACCTACTGTGGAGATGAGGTTGAAAAATCAATCTACAAAAAAATAACATTTTTTTGCTATAGATTTACCAACAATTTCATGGAGAAAAGACATTTATAGCCTTAATATATCTGTGGTTGTAAAATGAAAAATTGATAAAAGCACCAATATCTACTCAAAATGCTTTAAGCGACCTCTAAATATTTTTCTAAAAGAACATGTGATTCCATGATGGCTACTGAAAAATTACAAAAATATTTTTCTGGATCCCCTTTTTGCCACCTCTGAAAATAACGTCATCAGTACTAAATATAAGAATATGAGGAATTATAAACATTCATCTTAACTTAAAGGAAACCATTCAGAAGTACTTGAATTTTTTTTCAATAAAAATTCATATTCAATTATATATGGAATGGGGAAATACGTGTTCGATTTATCTGTGGAGAGCAGGAAGTGCATTTTTTGAAACCCCCAATCTCAATTTTGTAAAAATTAACTGTTGAGTAAACAAAATTTTGTTGAAAAATTAAGCAAAAATTAAAAAAGGTAGTATTGACGTTATCAAAACCTATTAACCCTCTCATAAATTTTACAAAAGGGCTGTCGTTTCCTCCAATTAATCCACCATCAATAAAAGAGTCAATAATAAATAAATATGTTTGTTGACGATTCGGAGATAAATTAGTGCATTTTATAAAACTCGTAATATCAATTATGTAAAAATGAAATATTATAATTTTGCGAAATTTCATGAAGATTATAAAAAGTATAAAATAATATTCTTTTATTGATCGTGAAGTAATAAAATTAACGAACTGTCTACCGTTACGGAATTTTCCGTAAGACCAACCCCTTTCCAGTTCGTTCAGAGCTAAAGTTACAGAATTTTCCGTAACTCTAGCCTTAGCGCTACACTTGACCGGCTTAGTTTAACGGAAAATTCCGTAACGCATGTCAGTGCCTAAAATTGATGGATTTATTAGGAAAATCGTCAGCCTCTTTGTAAAATTTATAGGAGAAAGGAAGGGTTATGATAATGTCAATACTACTTTTTAAAATTTTTTGCTCTCCACACAATCAAAAAATATATTTATCAATTACTTTTAGTGGCTTATAACCTTTGTGACAGTTTTTAAAAATAATGAGTTTGTGCGCGGTATAGTCGGTAACATCGGTGACACAAAGCTTATATGTGTGTGGCAAATGTAGCGCCTCAGCGACAGGGACTTAACTATTTGTGAATTGAATTTTCAACCTTAAAAATTTTAATTTAAAAAAAAAAGTTATTCTCAACTAATAAAAGTGAATTTTCAACCAAAAAAGATAAAAAGTTGAATTTTCAGTAGAAAAATGTGAATCAAACAGTTGCATTTACAAACGAATATTTGAATTTTCAAGCTGAGAAAACAATTTTTTCAAAAGAGAGTAGAATTTTCAAACTTAAAAATTTCAATTTTCTACAAGAATGTCAATTTCAACCAAGAAAGATCAATTTTTTACCAAAAGAGATTACTTTTCTACCCGAAAGTAGAATTTGAGACAAAAAAGATAACTTTCAACCAAAAAAGATGAATTTTCAAGCAATAGGGAAATTTGCAAAAAAAAATAATTTTCAACCAAAAACAGCTGCATTCTTAATAGAATAGTTTTATTTAGAAGTCAAGAAGAATTATTATCCTGAAAAGTTGAATTTTCAGAAAAAAAATTTTTTTTTAACCAAGAAAGATAAATTTTTAACCAAAAAAGATCATTTTCATGCCATGAAAGATGAATTATCTACTCAAAAAGACGATTTTTGAACCACAAAGTTAAGTTATGAAGCTAAAAAATAGAATGCTTAAAATATTTCACTTTTGAACCCAAAATGTGGAATTTTCAAGTCAAGAAGAATTATTATCCTGAAAAATAAAATTAAAAAAAATATATATATGTATTCCTTCAAACGAAAAAGATCATTTTTCTGCCTCAAAAGATGAATTTTCAACCTAAAGAGACGAATTTCTAACGAAAGAATTGAGCTTTTAAGCAAGGAATCGAATCCTTACAAAAACAGGACTTTCAAACCCAGAAAGTTGAATTCTCAAGTCAAGAAAAATTATCATCCTGGAAAGTTGAGTTTTCAGAAAAAAAAAATATTTTTAACCAAGAAAGATGAATTTTTAACCAAAAAAGATAATTTTCATGCCATGAAAGATGAATTATCAACCCAAGAAGACGATTTTTGAAAAAGAGAGTGGAGTTTTGAAGTTAAAAAATCGAATTTTTTAAAAAATAGTGCACCTATGAACTCAAAATGTGAAATTTTCCAGCCAAAAAGAATTATTATCCTGAAAATTTTAATTAAAAAATATATATATATATATATTTCTTTCAGACGAAAAAGATCATTTTTCTGCCACAAAAGATGAATTTTCAACCCAAAGAGACAAATTTCTAACAAGAAAATTGAGTTTTTAAGCAAAAAAATCGAATCCTTAAAAAAAAGTTGACTTTCAAACCCAGAAAGTTGAATTCTCAAGACAAGAAAAATTATCATCCTGGAAAGTTGAATTTTCAAAAAAAATATTCTTAACCAAGGAAGACGAAGTTTTGACAAAAAAAATGTTTCTACCATTAAAAATGAATTTTCAACCCGAATAGACGAATTTTTATCAAAAGAGTAGAGTTTTCAAGCTAAAAAATGGAATGCTGTAAAAAGTAGTTCACTTTCAAACCCAAAATGTCGAATTTGCAAGTCAAGAAGAATCGTCATCCTGAAAAGTTGAATTTTCAGAAAAAAAAATTTTAACCGAGGAAGATGAATTTTCAAACCAAAATGACGAATTTTTAACAAAAGAGTTGAGCTTTCAAGCTAAAAAATGGAATGCTTTAAAAAGCAGTTCACTTTTAAACCCAAAATGTTGAATTTTCAAGTCAAGAAGAATCGTCATCCTTAAAAGATGAATTTTTAAAACAAAATATTTTTGAACAAGGAAGATGAATTTTCAACAAAAAAGGTTATTTTTATGCCATCAAAGATAAATTGTCTACCCAAAAAGACGATCTTTCAACAGAAGAGTTGAGTTTTGATGTTAAAGAATCGAATGTCTCAAAGAACAGTTCACTTTTAAACCCAAAGTGTAGAATTTACAATTTAAGAAGAATTATCATCCTAGAAAATTGAATTTCAAATATATATATATATTTTTTTTTTCAACCCAAAGAGTTGAATTCTCAAGCCAAGAAGAATAATAATCCTGAAAAATTGAATTTCAAAATATGTATATATGTATTCATCCAGAAAATATAATTTTTCTACCATGAAAGATGGATTTCCAATCCAAAAATATTTTAATTCATCTTCAAATTGAAATTATTTAATTCAAATTTTCAAATGTTGCTAATAATTTTCAAATATTTCAAATATTCAAATTCAAATTTAATGACAATTTACGATATGTAAGAATGATAGGTGTAAGTATTCAATTTTAAAACCCTCTCCATCTATTAAAAAACCCCTTACTAATAAGAAAAGTATCATTTAATTAAGTAATAACATGATTTTCTTACGTCTTTTCAAAAAACTGAAATCGTACCAAAATAACAAAAAAAATTGCTATAATTCGTTATTTTGAGCTTTAACATTGCCAAAAGTCTAATTCACAATTTAAAATTTTTTTAAAAAATTTTCTGCATATTTTGAATAAGAATTTATCAATCAGAAAATATTGACTGCCTTATAAAATACGATCTTACCGGAAGATGTAACTCGTCCATGGATTTTGGCTGCGATAGACCTGACAGTTTCTCCAGTTTCTTGTAACTTATTAGTACTGCAAATTCTTAATTTCTCCAGTAATATATCGTTTACAGCTTCATCCGAAATTTTGGTGCCTGGTGACATTACACTGAAAATGATTTTAAAAAAGTTGAATTTTCGTAATTAACGAAAAAAATCACGGAGGACTTGGATTGAGTTCAACCCAAAACGGCTTACACCTTTCGTTTTTCTTCTGAAATCATTCTAGTGCCTCACGATTATTTTGAGACCAAAAAGAAAAAATCGCTGAAGGAATTGTCGAATAAACTTAATTTTTTATTTTTATTTTCAAGTTATCATGTATATTTTCATGAAAATTACTCCAAAGCGGTGCTTTTGTAGCTAAAACTCTGTAGTTTGGCACTGGAGAAAGTATCTGAATCTTTTATGAAATTTAGTTAAAAAGTATTTTTTTAATATTCCAGATTCTACTGCAATTTGTGCTGAAAGTTATTCTTATACTAATAATAGAAGTACATCCGAAAATATACAAACCCGAAAAGCTTTAATAATTCCTCAAATATATCCATAAAAATCGAGGGCATCAACTTTTAAAAGAAAACTCATTTTTGTGGATATATTTCAGAAGTTATTAAGATTTTACATTATTTAATGTTATTTTATGTACTTTTTTGTTATATGAACAACTTTTAACACAAATTAATGTAGAAACGCGAATATTTCTAAGGAATTGCTTTTTTACGGGATCGTTCATATATTACATGACACGATTTTCTTTTGTTTATATCGTTGTGTTCTTCTTAATTTCACGTCTTCATCTAAACAAAAGAAAAATGCGTCACGTAATATATGAACGATCCCTAACGAACTTTCATAAAAGTGGCTATTTTTCAACATGCTGTGATTTTGGACGTACGAGAGGTATTACATTTTCTTTTTCTTAGATTTGCTTGAAATCAAGTCTGCCTTAAATCATATTCCGATCATTTTTGTCTACAGTGCACAGAAGATATGCTACTTCACAAAAACTAAAACGAAATATTTTTTTGGAGGAATTTTTCGGATAAATATACCTTCTGAAGGCTGTATTTCCTAACCTACATGAGATAAATAATTCTTTTTTTATTTTTACGGAGAATTTAATGTACTTTAATTTTCGGTTAGACGAATTTGTAGTACCATGCTCTGAAGTAAAGCAACATTTTCAAAACTTGTAAAAAGTGTAATTTTTCGAAATTTTTACAAAATTTTAATTGGTCTCGGATGTCCAAAGATGTTTAACGTTTAGATACTTTTTGTGGATGCAAAACTGCAGAGTTACAGCTACAAAAGCACCGCTTTGCAGTTAGTTTCATGAACATATACATAATAACCTGAAAATAAAAATAAAACATTAAGTTTATTCGACAATCCCTCGAGCGATTTTTTTATTTTTGGTTTCAAAATGATCGTGAGGCATCACTGAAACTATTCCAGAAGAAAAACGACAGGTGCAAGCCCTTCTGGATTAAACTCAGTCTACGCACACCGTCAAACATAAACAAGTTCGGGGCCATTGAGGCCTTAATATCTATATTATTTAAAAAACAAAACATCAAATTTTGATAAGAAATAAGGAACATTTTGATTTCGCTATTCAAGATAAAATTTACTGTTCTGAAACTAACATTTTTTTCAAATTTTACTATATCTCAGCAGATATAGGGCTATCAATAAACGGTTATTGGCTTGGCACCACATTCAAGCAGATTTGGAAAAATCAAAATTATGGCAAATGATTATTTGAAAAAATCAAAATAATGTCAAACGATATTTTGGAAAAATCAATATGATGTCAAATTCGGTAAAATAAATATTACATATGCCAAATGGTTAGTCGGTAAAAGAAAAATTATGCCAAATATAAATTCGACAAAACAAAAATTATGTTAAACAGTCATTCGGAACAATAAAAATTATATCAAATAGTGATTCGGAAGAATAAAAACTAGGCTAATCGAAAATTTAAATGAATAAAATTTATAGTGATTTGTTTTTTGGTCACATGAATTTTTGTAAAATAAACGTTAGGGAAGATAAAGTTTGGAGAATATTCATGCGTCTCTTCCACAATTTTTAAGACTTCATTCAATAAAATTCATCGATTGTGAATGCAGTTAAGAATTTAATACGCCACTGTGGAGAATGTTTAATGTTAAAAATATGAAAAATTTATGTTTTCATATTCTTCAAAAAACACCGTTATATGTTTGTTATTCTACAATGAAAAAAGCAAAGCAGTTGAAATTTTATAATAAGTCAAAAAGAGTTTGGGATTTTCTAAGTTTATGTTTAAAATTTTTAAAATATTATTTTTCTGAAAATCATTCTTTGTTAGTCATATACCAAAGCCAATTAATAATCACAATTGTAAGCAAAATGCACTCTGAAAAAAGCACTAATTTCAAGTTGCAAATAAATTCATTACTCATCCTCATCTTCCACCGGAAACTGATTTTCCTTGTTTTTATCATTGCATCGCTTCATTCTGTTTTGCCTTTCTATTTTCTTTCCATTCCCAACATACATGATTTCATTTATTATTATTAATTCAATACAAAAGAATATTTCGATTTTTCATCAACATAACTTCAACATATTTTCAACGATTCACTACCCAATGACAGAAAGATAATAACATACACGAAATCACTTTCAAATATAGAAGAAAAATGTTTCATTTTGTGTCATAATAAATAAGCTCATTTTTTCAAACAGTTTTTAAAGATTTTCAATTCAAATCTTGGTCTAAAGACTTGTAAACCGTCTTCATACCTATGGAAACCAAGAGGAATATTTACAACAGCCTATCTATAATTTTTTTCCGGATTACAGAAACAAGAAAACATACTTATTAATTAAAAATATTGTATATTTTATGTTTTGTGCGAAACGTGCCGAACGTGGAAAGGAACCACGCGTCTTACCACTCCGTGGCGATCTGACGTTTCGAGCTGCCAAAACTATGTTTAAATCCCAAGTACGCACGCGGCCCTCTATTTATAAATGGGGCGGGCTTTCCGAAAATCACTTCTTTTCACAGCTCTCTTACCGTGAAATCATATCAGAAAATTAATCAATCATTTTTGATAAGCCACTATCGAAATTCTAAAAACTTGACCCAAGAAATTAAAAAAAAGCTCGAAAAACGATTTATCATTTTTATGCACCTTTTAGGCTTTATTTGTGTCCTAAGATAATAGATTGAAAAAATAGGAGGTTCATTTTCTCAGTAATGAGATTTTATGTAGCGAATGTCAATAAACGTTATTAGAGTGTTCTAAAAACGTCCCTTGTCCAAAATACGTTTTTAAAATGTACCATGTCCAAAATCACACCTTAAAACGTCTTTTGTACATTCGACGTTTTTAGGACGTTCTAATAAATTCTTTGATCTCAACGTCAAAAAACTTTATTACAACGTTTTCAAAATGTCACATGTCCAAAATACGTTCTAAAAACGCACCATGTCCAAATTACGTCCTAAAAACGTCTTTTGTACTTGGACGTTTTTAGGAAGTTCTAATGACTTTTTTTATCTTAACGTCTAAAAGGCGTCATTAGAACGTTTTAAAAACGTCCCATGTTCAAAATACGTTCTGGAAACATCCCATGTCCAAATTACGTCCTCAAAACATCTTTTGTACATTGGACATTTTGAGGGCGTTCTAATGACTTGTTTTGACCTCAACGACCAAAAATCGTCACTAGAACCCACTCAAAACGACCCAAGTCCAAATTACGTCCTAGAAACATCTTTTGTACATTAGACGTTTTTAGGAAGTTCTAATGACTTTCTTTTATCTCAACGTCCAAAACTCTCATTAGCACGTTTTAAAAGCGTCCCATGACCAAAATACGTTCTAAAAACGTCCCACGTCCAAACTGCGTCCTAAAAACGTCTTTTGTACACTGGATTTTCTTAGAAAGTTCTAATGACTTTTTTTGACCTCAGTGTCCAAAAAGCCTCACTAGAACCTTTTCAGAACGTCCCATGTCAAAAAAACGTTCTAAAATCCTCCCATGTCCAAAATACGCCCTGAAGACTTCTTCTGAACAATGCACGTTTTTAGGAAGTTTTAATGACCTTTTTTATCTCAACGTCCAAAAAGCGTCATTAAGAAGTTTTGAAAACGTCCCATGTCTAAAATGCGTCCTAAAAACGTCCCATGTACAAGATACGTCTTAAAAACGTATTTTGTATCCCATGAAATCCCCCTTGAAAACAGATTTAAGGAAATTCAGTACTGGTCTGTAATGATTTTCCTCTAATGAATTTCTTATAATTTTTTCGCGATTCTAGAAAACATATTTTTAAAAAATCATTATATGAAAATCAGTTTAAAAATAAGTAATGTTCAAATGTTGAAAGAATCCATGCAAAAAAAAGAGAAACTACAAACACGTGGTTTACTTAAATTGCAAAAGAGTTTAAATATTTGAAATATATTAATTGATTTCAACGAATTTCAAGAAATTCCAGAGAATTTCCACGGATTTTACGCAATTTCGTCAGATTTCATGAAAATTTCGCGAGATTTGAAATGATTTCAAAGATTTCCAGACATATCGGGGGATTCTAAGGGATTCTGAAGGTTATCAACGTATTTTTATTGACTTCCACTGATTTCAAGTCTTTCAAAAGGATCTTATGGGATTTCCAAATATTTCAACTAATTTTAGAGGATTTTATCGATCTTCAACAGATTTAAAAATATTTTCACGGATTTCGTAAGATTTCAAAACATTTCAAGGGATTTTAGAGAGTTTCAATGGTTTCCAAACATTTACAGCGATTTTGAGGGATTCCAAAGGAATTCAACATATTTCGAGGGACTTGTGCAGATTTTAAGGCTTTTAAAAGGATTTTCTAGGATTTAGGCACATTTCAACTGATTTTAAAGGATTTTATCGCTTTTCAAGAGACTTAAAAATATTTCCACGGATTTCATAAGATTTCGAAACATTTCAAGGGATTTGAGAGGATTTCAATTATTTCTAAACATTTCCGGGGATTTTAAGGGATTCCAAAGAATTTCAAGAGGATTCAAAAATTTCAAGGGATTCAAGGAATTTTTTGGGGTTTTCAAATATTTCAAGTGCCTTATAGACAACTTTGAAGAATAAATGAAAATGAAATGAAATTTCATGGGATTTCTAGCGATTCCAAAGATTTCATAGAATTCTCAGGTGTTTCAAGGAATTTTACAAGACATAAGGGAATTGGAAAAAATTCAACTTATTTGAAAGATTTGAGGTTATTTTAAAAGATACCAAATAATTTCAAGACATTAAAAAAATTTCAAGGGACTTCAAAAAATTTTTGTAAGATTCTCAAAGATTTCAAGGGATTTCTAGAGATTTGTAGAGAACTAAATTATAGAGAATTGAAACTGCAAGGGATTCCTAGTGATTCTAGAGTTTCCAAGGGATTTTAAGGTATTCCAAGGAATTTCTCAACATTTAAAGAATTTATGAAATCTCTAAAGACTTTAAGGGATTAGAAAGGTTTCTGAGGATTTCAACTGTTTTTTGGAGAACTTTAATAAACAAGTTTAATTTAATTTATATTTAAGGGATTTCGAATGATTTTTACTTACTTTAATGGATTTTTACGACTTCCAAAGATTTTAAGGGATTTGATCAAATTACTGAAGAATTTTAGGGATTAAATTCAATTTTATTTCAAGGGATTTCAACAATTTCAAAAGATATAAAGGAATTCGAAAAAATTCAAAGGATTTTGAAGATATTAGGTTATTTTGAAAGATCCAAAAGAATTTCAAAACATTAAAAAAATTTCAAGGGACTTTAATGAATTTTGTAGGATTTTCAAAAATTTCAAGAAATTTATAAAAAAATAAATTTTAGAGAATGAAATTTCAAGGAATTCCTATCAATTCGAAAAAAAAGTTTCAAGGGATTTTATGGCAACGTAAGGAATTTCACAAATTTAAAGGATTTTTATTGAGTCTTCAAGGATTTCAAGGTATTTTAAGGGATTTTAATGAATTTCTAAAAAACTTCGAGAAACAAATTAAATTTTATTCAAAGAATTTCTACAGATTTCAACAATTTCAAGGGATATGAAGGCGTTTAAAAAATTCCAGAGTATCTTAACGATTTAAAGATGTAAAGTGTTTTAAAGATTGCAAAGAATTTCAAGTATTTTTAAATCATTTATTCCAATGCCGATTATCCTATAATCATTTTCTATATAATGATTTTCTATAAAGAATTTCCTATAATATGTGGAATCTTTTGCAATCCTATAATGAATTTCTTTTTTTTTTTTGATGAAAAAAAATTCAATTTTTTGAAAATACAATTTTAAGGCTAGACAATTTTTTCACTTCCAAAAAGTTTTTTTTATTCGTTGAGAAATAAGCCGTGAATTTAACACAACAAAAAAATTTGAAGATACTCTCGGGCTTAAAAAGTGAAAATGGGGAATTTCATTACAATTAATGGTCTGAAATGAGCCCTAAATATTCTTTTATTCCTGGAATAATACTCACAGTATTTCTTACACAATATGAAAAAAATATTTTCCATAAGAAGTAAATTAAAAATATTCATACCAGGTGACGGGAAGAAAATTTTAAGTTTTGAAATACACAAAAAAGTAAAAAAAAAAGAGAGAATTTTTTTTCTATATAAAATTAAAAGAGTAAATCGTCATCAGTTTCAAGTTCATGACATATTGATAACGTATTATGTTTGGATGAAAATTTACGAAATTGTTGACTAGAATCTGTCCTTCACTTTTATTAAATTCATACGGAAATTGAAACTTCTCAGATGATTATTTTGGACAGAGCGCTGCCACGATTCTACATTTTCATTATTCATTGGAGTTGTGACAAGTACGAAAGCACTTTCGTGTTCAAAATTTACGGTAAATTTAAATTATTACAACCAACTATACCAAGCTTTATCTCTGATCGCGAATTATTACATAAAATAAATTGGACCAACTCTGTTGGGGAATTAGAATATATTCCGAAATTGACTCTTTGCCAAGCACTAAATTCAGAATCATGTATTTCATTATTGTATTATATAATTTTATACTAAGTAGATGGAGTTTTTTATAATTCTGTGTTACGGCTGAAAAATTTTCAAGCGGAAGGTAAATTCTCACTTATTTTTAAAAATTGGATTTTTTATCACAATTCAAAGTTGAGAAAATGTGCCCTTAAGCGAGAAAAACTTCAACCCCAGTTTTCTCGAAACGCGATAATATTTTTCTCATCAAAATCTTTTTGTATCGACTCTGACACTCAATAGCTAGAACGCGTATTCTCATTTTTTTTCAAATTGAAAATTGGATTTTTTATCACCGTTCAAACTTGAGAAAACGTGCCCCTCGAGCGAAAAAAACTTCCCCCTCCATTTTCGCGACACCTGATTATATTTTTCAATCAAATAGTTTTTGTATCGATTCAGCAACTCAATATCTAGAAAGTGTATTATCATTTTTTTAAAATTAAAAATTGGATTTTTTATCGTCGTCCAAATAAGAGAAAATGTGCTCTTCGAACGAAAAAAATTACTCCCTCCATTTTCTCGAAACCTAATTATTTTTATTGATCAAATCTTTTTTTGTATCGTTTCAGGATTTAATTCAGCACTGATTCATCGCAAAAGTACTTTTTTTAATTATGAAAATGTGATTTTAGAGAACTTTTTTTGTCTCTTTTGTACAATAGTGAAAATATGGGTTATGCCCTTTTGGCATGCTATCCTTTATTTCTTAATAACATTCTTAGACTGATTTGTATAGAAATAACAGGAAATTTAATGAAAAAATTATGCCTGAATCAACCCTTTTGAAAAAAAATAATTCCTACAAATTTTTTTCTAATCGTTTAATTTAAACATAATTTTAAAGTTTTTTAGTCTAGTGTAAAGTATTTTCGTATAAAAGTTACAAATCTACACAAAATTCATCTATCAACCCAATTCGTTTTTATTGCTTCAATATGCAGTTATTCAACCTTATCTAAAATCTCTATAATTAAACTCAAGCTACGATATCGTGACAGATGGATATGTATCATGCAGATCTGCAACAGTTCTTCTAAAAGTGTAAGCTTTTAACTTTGAGCGTGCAAATATTACAAAATGTATAAAGTTTCTTGAAATGTAAGCGACGAGATGTATATAGTGATAAGAAAAGTAAAAAGACTATTAGAAGATTCAGTTAAGAAGTCAGTGAAGGGGAAAAAGAGATAGCTGGGATGAGGAATGTGAGGGGAAAAAAGAAAGTGAGGAAGGAATTAGAGAATGAAGAAACAGGAACGGCAGTGCAGAAGAATACAGAAGGGAGAAGAAATAGTATTATGTGTTATATGATAGAAAAAAGAGAAAGGGAATAAAAAGTTTGAGGAGGAGGCAGAAGAGGCCGAGATGGAGAAAGAAGTATGCAAAATAGTAAATAGAGAGAGTGAGAGAGGAAAAAAAGGAAAAGAGTTAATCAGGAGATTGAAATGTTAGGATAGAAAAAAAAAATTCCATGAAACTGTTACGAGGAGTGGAGAAGAAAATAAGGAAAGGAGGGAAAGAGGGAAGGGAAAAGCACGAAGAAGAGGATATCAGAAGAGAAAAAATAGCGAGGGAGGGTCATTGAAAGTGGAAAAGGTATAGATGAAATTTCCAATGAAGTTTGGAATTATGGGGGAAATGAATTGAAGGAGTGGGTGTGTATATTGACCAACAGGTTATGGAAATAGAAAGATTGTACTGAATATGGAAAGAAGGGAGAATGGTACCAGTAGTGAAAAAAGGTAAAGGGGAAGAAGTTGAAAATTATAGGGGGGTGACGTTGATGCCGATATTAGATAAGTAAGAAGTATGGAAAGTAGTAAATAGAGAGAGCAAAACAAGGAGAAGAATTTATCAGGAGATTAAAATGCTAGAATGGAAAATACATTTTCTGGATGGAAGAGAAAAATTTTTAATGAAATGCGGAAAATGGTGATAGAGATAATGGAAATGAAGAAAAAAATGCAAAAATGCACCTGGGAAAACCAGTAAAAGTCAGGGAATTTCAAAAATCTGGAAAAGTCAGGGAAAAGCCAGATAATTTCGGTAAAAGTCAGGAAATATGAAAAACTTTATGACGGCTGTCAAAACCGGGTTGAAATTCGTGAACCGAAGTAATTTTTTTGCTGATAGCGAAGATATGAACTCGATGTGGAAAAATTGTCTTAGTCTCAAAAATTTCATCACAATAAAAAGATACTTCATACACTCAGATAAGAAAGAAAGAAAAAAGTAATCAGGGCATTTCATCCTTCGGTCAAGGAAATGTCAGGAAAAAGTGAAGATGGCAAAGAAATGGGCATTATATGGTTTCGTGGAGAGAATAGAGGACGATTTGACATTCGACGAAAGGAATGTGCAATATAAATTAAGGAAAATAGCAAGAGAGGAAGGAAAGAAGTTAAAAAGAACGTGGTTTAAGTATAGGAGAATACCCACACAAGTTGTACAGTGGGACTGGGATGGAAAGAGGGAAGACTTAGTAAAATGTGAGGGGGCAGGGGTGTAGGTGAGAAAGGAACGGAAAGGAAGAAAATAAAAGATAGTGCGAAAGAAAAAGTGATAAGAAATGAAAGAAGGGAAGAATGGAGGGTATGCTACGGGAATGTAGCTGGCTTAAGAAGAAAGCATAGGGAGTTTATGAAAAATTTGGCGCAATGAGAAGCAGTGATGATGATGGACACATGGCTAGATGAGAGGGGGTGGGAGAGAGTAAAGAAAAGGCTGCCGACGAGACATAGCAGGAAGGTAGAAGAAGCAAAGAGGAAGAATGAAAAGGGCAGAGTAATAAGAGCAATGATGATGGGAATGAGGAAAGATTTAAGAGGAAAGAAAAACGATGGCAACTGATTAAAAGAACAAAAGGAAGGATTAATGGAAGAAGAGATAAGAATAGGAGACGAGAGGTGGATGAAAGTAGGGATATATGTGAATGGAGGGAAATAGGGGAAACAGAGGTGCTAAGGGAGTTAGCGGTAGGAAAGGAAGATATGGTGAAACTAAGCATAGGGAAAGACTTCAATGCAAAATCGGGAGGAAGAGGAGGAAAAGAGTAGGGAGAAGAAAAAAAAACAGTAATAGACTATATTACTGTTGACGATGAGGCAAGGGAGAACATATGGAGGCTAGAGATATATCCCCACTAATAGTGACAGTAGAGATGGGAAAGATAAATCAACGGAAAGCAGTCAAAGAAAATAAGAAAGAAAGAAAGAGTAGGAAAAAGTAGTTGGTTAGCAGAGGGTATAGAAACATTCAGGCAAAAAATAAAGATGGTGAAAATGGGAGAGCAAAATGTGAACGGAGAGATATACAAGATTCACGTATACAGTGATAGGAAAAGTAAAAAGGATATTAGAGGGGAGGAACAGGGAGATCAGTGCAGAAGAATACAGAAGGAAGAAGGAAAAGTATAATGATTTATGTGACAGGAAGAAGACGAAGAGAATGAAAAGTTTGAAGAAGAGGCAAAAAACCTAGCAAGGAGAAAGAAGTATGGAAAGTAGTAAATAGAGACAGAGAAACAAAAAAATGATGGAAATGATGGAAAGAGGGAAAGAACGAAGAGAAAATAATGAAAAAGAGGATTGCACAAGGGAAGGAATAGCGAGAGAGGGTCATCAAAAAAATGCTATTGAATGTTAAAATGGAAAAAATATTTTATGGAATTATTAAGAGGGGTGGAAAAGAAAATAAAGAAAGGAGGGAAAGAGATAAGGAAAAAGGATTGAGAAGAGGATATCATAAGGGAAGAAATATTAAGGGAGTGTAATTAAAAGAGGGAAAGGTATAGATGAAACACCGAATAAAGTTCGGAAATATGGAGAAAAGGAATTAAAGGAGTGGGCGTGGATAATGCAACAGGGATAGTGCAACAGATAGTGCAACAGGGCTTAGAGAGGGAAGGGTTGGCCAGAAACATGAAGAGAAGGGATAGTGGTATCAATAGTGAAAAAGGAAAAAGGGCAAAGGGTTCAAGATTATAGGGGGTTGAAGTTAATGCTGAAATTATAAAAGTTATATGTGGCAATAGTATTAGAAAGCTTTACGAAAGAAGTACAGATAAAGAAGGCAACTTCGTTGAATCAGATAGGCTTTGGAAAAGGTATGAGAGTAATAGATAATATTTATGAGCGAAATTATATTATAAATAGAAGGATCAAAAGTAAGAAAGGGGGCATAACAGCATTGTCTGTGGATTTGAAGGCGGCGTTTATGTCATTGGGCACGGAGGAAATAAATAAGGCTATTTAGAAAAAGGGAGCAAGAGAAGGTATAAGGAAAACAGTAGCAGAGATCTTTAAAGAGACAAAAAGTAAGGTTAGGATGGGAGAAGAAATAGAAGATAGTTCTAGATTGGCTAGAGGCGTAAGGCAGGGTTGTCCTCTACCGCTTCTATTTAATATATTAATTTAAGATTTGGAAAAAGCGCTAAAGGGAAAAGGATGGTAGGGAGTAAGTCTCGAGGCAGAAAAAATTTATACACTGGCATATGTGAATGATATAATGATGTTGGCGGAGAATGAGAGGGGAATGGGGGATTTGATTACGGGGCTAGAAAAATACTTGGATAGTGGAAAACTAAGGTTTGATATGGATGAAACGTAGGTAATGAGCTTTAGAAAGGACAGAGGGAAAAAAATAAACAGCGAGGTGGAAAGGTGAAAAGTTAGAGGTAGTAAAGAAGTATACTAAATATATTTAAATATATTTAAATATAATAATAAATATTTAGTGAATAAATTAGTTAATTTAGTTAAATTAGTTAATAAATAGTAAATATTTCGGTTGGAATGGGCGAACGAAATAGTTTTATACGCTGTCATGACCCGTATTGGCCTGTGGGGCACAGACACGGGGATGGAAGGAGAGGAAGGAGATAGAGAAGTTGCAAGAGAGATATATTAGATGGACATTAGGTGTAGATCTCCGAGTGATATAGTAAATGAAGAACCTTGAAGGGATAAATTATGGATGGAAGGGAAGGGGAGGAAAAATCAAAGAGGGCCGCTAACGCGGTGGGAAGAAGAAAGAAGCTTTTTATAGAGATCGAGGAATAATATAAGGAGGAAATATAGATTATGAGTAGCTGGAAAAATGAGATAAAGAACGGTAGGTAATATACAGGTGGGAGAGGATAGGGGAATCAAGATACAATTAATGGTGTATGGTAATAAAATGAGAAGGATTGCCACAATATCTGGAAAGAGATTGGGGGAAAAGGATGGTCAAGAATAGCTAGATGTAGATTCGGAAATGAAGTGAAGGAATAAATGTATTGGGAGAAGAATAAGAGGAGAAAATGCAGAGTATGTGAATGAGAAGAGAATGCATAAGTCGCTTAGTAGCATAAGGGTAATAAGCGATGTGAAAAGAATGTATAAAAGATGTGAGAGAACGGAGGTTATGTACACCCTAAGGGGACATACTATAATTAAAGAATTGGAAGCTTAAAAAATTCATCAATTCTAACTTGAAGCGTTAAAATTTAAACAATTTCAAACTTCTCATAAAATTGAAGTGTTCTTAAATTATGATCTTAAAATGAAGTCATTAGAAATTAATCGTTTTCAAATTTTGCATCACGCGTTTTAAAATTCACTCATTTTAATCTAAAGTGCAAAATGAATAACTTGAAAATCAATAATTAAGCATTTACATGCAAGGGCAACAACTTCATGCCGCTTTAAGTGGGAAGACAATTTTATAAGATATCAAACTGATATTTACTAATGAAATGTCAAATTAACATGACAAAAAAATTCGAATGATAAAAAACACGCGAAAAGCGAGAGGAAACTTAGGAGCTTTAATATTGACAAAGTCAATGAATGAAATGAAGTAGTAGATTATTATAGTTAATAATAAACAATTATTTACCCAGACATGAAGGCAGCCTCAATATCATATTTGACAAATAAACAAATGTCTTTTCTCTTTCACTAACGAATTTTAAATGAAAATATAAATTTTGTGTAACACGATAGATTCATGGAATAAAGGGAGTGACAACTGAGCCGCGTGACATTTTCATTCGCTCTAACAAGTGTCTCATGGATTAAAGTGTCGCAAATTCTACTTCCGTGATTCAAATTTCATGATCGTGATGTTAGATGCGTGAGAAAAAAGATACTCGTGCATTGTTGACAAACACGATACCATTGATTAAAACAAGTGCGATGTTTCACGAGTGCAGTCGACACCTCACGAGCTCTGCTGTGTTATCGATTAAATACAGGGCGCTCAGGTTCAAACTGCATTCTGAAAATTGCGAATTCTCATGAATAAATAAACTACTGTAGCGGTCAAAAGTTTGAGCCATCCCCTCCCCTTAAAAGTCTGAAATTGGTTATTTTAATGTGAAACCAAATTTAAATTCAATGAAGCCATTACATATATGAACTCACTCACAGAGAAGTATATTCCATGAAATTATATATATTCTTAGCCTTTTTGTCTAAAAATTAAAACAACTTTTTCATTTATAAAAAATGTCTATTTTTACACCTTTAGTTGGGCATAGCAATCAAGATAAAAAAATCAATTTTTGAAAACGATTTTCTCATATCTAAAGGATGCCTAAAGGAAGAAAAAATTATGATTTGACCTAAAAAAATTAATTACTCAAACAAGAATGAAAAATACTATCCTTTAAGCTACAGAAAATTGTCACGTATTGTACACGGTGACCCATTTTAATCTATAATCCCAAATATCTTCTAAAATACTTTATATACAAAGAAATGGTTCGGACAAAGGTTGACCAGGACCGAGGGGGACATTTGACTGTTCCATCAATTCTGACCTTGAGGTCAATTTTCAATGTCAAATGGTGGTAAGACCCTTTTCTTAAATGAGAACCCCTATTTTTGACTGCGGATTTGAAAAGAGCGAGAAATTTCAAGTCAAAAGTAACCTGTGAAAAAATGGTTTTTCTGACCTTGGAAAGGTGAAAAATTAGGGTCAAATGTCTGAGAAACGACCAGATGCTCTTTTTCTGAATTGTCTCGGTTTTTCGGGGTAAACAAACGTTCAAGATGCTTCACAAAAGTCGATGAAACGTTAAGATGTACATCACCTTGACTATCATGACCTTCAGGTCAATTTCAAGGTCACTTGAAGGTCAAGACGATTTTTCTTAGATTCAACTCTGTGTCCGGATGAATTTTTTTTGTAGACTTCAGGCTGTGGATTGTTATCACAATACCTCCGCAAACACACCCAGACAGTAACAATCATTTCGAATAAGATGTAAAGACTGTGACTATTTATGTAGTTACAAAAGTGACAGTCTTGACAATGTCACTTCTCTGTGACTAGTTACAAAAAAAAAGACACTTCGTCCCTACTTTAAGCGTTACCCAGAAACAACGGCGTGGACGTAGTAAGTTCAGTTTCCTTTGGGGTGCTTTTTTGTCGTGAGTTCCCCTTGCCTCTCACGTTTCGGGTGGTTGATTAACGTGAGTCCCCTTGCCTTTCACGTTTCGGGTGGTTTAAAACGTGAGTCTCCTTGCCTCTCACCATTGCTACCAGTGTTACAATCAGCCACAGAGTAACTGTTCGAAGTGCTCTCCATTGGCTTGAAGGCACAAACGTAGACGTCTTTCAAAACCGTCCACAGTTTTCAGCAAAGTTTCTCGAGAGATGGCTGCGCAAGCTGCCCG
>JAUMHM010000078.1:12997175-13030307 GCA_032362435.1 Melikaiella ostensackeni
GATCCGGGAGTATATAAAATACCTTGCTCTTGTGGCAAAGTCTATATTGGAGAAACCGGGAGAGCGGTGAGCCAACGAGTAAAAGAACATGAGAGTAAAGTCAGGCTGAAACGATTGAAACCCAAAACACTTCTTTTCATCATAATGAATCATCGTGAAAGCATTAAATCTATTATTGAAAAAAAAATAAAAAAAGCTAATATCAAATAGTGAACATTATGGATTGTTCGTTCTTAAAATAATATTACGGTGATAAAATTACTTGCTGCGATCGACAAGGTGATACTTTATCATGATACAATTTGTTAATTTTACAAACAAATTATATAAATAAATTATGTGAGAAAAAAATACTGTGGACATTTATAGGCAGAGAAAAATCGATTTTTCTTCATTTTCCCTAAATTATATTGCCAATGATGTTTAGTTGCTTGTTTATAAAATTAACAAATAATGTCAAATGACAAATTCCCATCACTAAGCTTCACTGGTCACATCACTAAACAATAATTAGGAGGAAAAATCATT
Source organism: Melikaiella ostensackeni (assembly GCA_032362435.1). Classification (NCBI taxonomy): domain Eukaryota; kingdom Metazoa; phylum Arthropoda; class Insecta; order Hymenoptera; family Cynipidae; genus Melikaiella; species Melikaiella ostensackeni. Next base: position 12,997,704 of record JAUMHM010000078.1, read on the forward strand.
TCTTTCTGCTTTTGAGAATCTACACTGAGAATTTTTCAATATAATTTATTTATGATATTATCAAATAATATCGAATAATAAATTTTCATATAAATAGACATCATTGGAAACGTAAATTGCGGGAAATTAAAAAAAGATTTCTTTCTATCTATAATATCCAGAATGTGTATTTATTTATATAATTTACTTCTTAACCTGAATAAATTATGTCGAATGAGACATTTTCATGATCAACTATACCTTGTAAAGTTGTTTACAAAAAGATAGAAGAAAAAGGAAAGAGCTGACATTTGTTCACTATTTGCATGTACATGAAATTTTGAACAACTTGAAAATCGCTTGCTGAAAATCAATCTTAGATTTAATTTTGAATTTTTCTAAAAAACAAAATCTAGAACCGGTTAGGAACTAAGTGTCCATCATTTTTTTTCAATCGATGAAGAAAATTATAAGAATTTAAAATATTATTATTTACTTACTTTTTCCTCAGCTTTTTTCGCGGGTGAACCCGGTGTTTTATCATCAGCCACAGATCAAGTCAAGTGCCTGATGAGCTCAAGATATTAAGAATTCAATGCGATGTTTGAAATTTCCTGCGATAATGTTGTAGTAGCTACAAAATTAGATGTATGGTGTAGTTTGGAGTTTGTGATTTACCGCTGTTGTACGCAGCGGCCGAGAGCGTTGAAGTGACATTAGTCGCCTCTGGATGCTTTTTTAGAGCTTTTTTTATTTATTATTACTTTTTATTATTACTAATGGGCTGGGATATTTAATTCCCATAGCACTGAGGTTATCTATATGTAACCTATTCTACTGTGCTATTGAATCTAGTCCTTCCTGATGTGGCCGATTTCCGACATAAAGTTGTTTATCGCCGCGTAGGGAATGTTTTCGAAATCATCTGGCTCACAGAAATAATTTCCTGAATACTTCACTCTAAGGTTTGCTAACACATCACAGTCGCAGAGGATGTTCCCTCACGAAAGCCACAATTTCGACAGCGAGGATCACTGTCGATTTTTATGTTAGTCAGGTGCTCCCTCAAGCAGCATTGGTCCGTAAGCATTTATACCACTACTTTCACCGGCTTTCTTTTCAAAGTCAGAAATTTTTTCAGATTTTCCTAAACATGGCTTTTTGATCAACTTTTTAGAGTGTATCATTCCTGTAGCCATCTTCCAATACCTCGCGTGCTCCTCCCGGAGCCACCTTTAGAGGGCATGCTTAGTTAAGGCACACGAGGCTCCGCACTATTATGGTTCAGGTTCATTAAGGGCTTTTGTAGTCCCACTTTTTTGCCAGCATATGAGCTCTCTCATTATCTTCAATACTTTCATGTCCTGGAATCCAGGTCAGGTTGACCCAGTTTTTACCAGACACTTCGAGAAGTTCCTGGAAGCAGCTCCAGACATATCTGGATGTAATCTCTTCTGATTGGAGGGTCTTTAGAGCAGCTTGGCTGTCAGAGCATATGTAAATGTGGTGATCAACAAACCCACATTTTCAAATCTCCTCTAGACAGGACGTAGTGTCCACAATCTCAGCTTGAAATACGGTAGAGAATTTGCCTAGTGCGGTTGTTAGTTCAGCACTAAGTTTCAGCCCAAATACTCTAGCTCCAGAACCAAGGGAGTCTGCACAGACGTCTGTGTACCAGACGAATCCTCCCGTTGTAAATGAATTATTTCTCGCATGTTCATCATGCCAATCCTCCCTTTTCGGGATGATCACCAAAAAGGGCTTCATGAATGAGTATTCTTTCAGCATGTTATCAGAGTGCATCGAAAGCATTTCATCCGCTGTCAATAAACTCTTTACCGTATCATGCATATCAAGAAATTTGGCATTGTTAAGACTTTCCCTCAGGGAAAGTCTATGCGCCTCCGCTGCAGCCCTCTGCCTGATTAGAAAGTGCAGCGGTGGTATACCTAAACTGGATCCCAATGCCGCTCTTGGGGTTGTTCTCATTGATCCAGTAATTGACACACAAACGACCCTTTATAGGCATTCCAGCTAACTCCTGGAATTAATCAAGCTGGTTCTTGGCACCCAGATCAATAAGGCATGAGTTATAATTCGTCTAGGCAGTACAAAAATCTGCTTTGGCCTTTCTTACTACTACGTCAACATATAGTTTCTACTTCAGTTTAGAACTAAAAATGGTGCCTAGATACTTAACCGATGTGGAGAAGTCGACTTATATGCCATAAAACTTAGGTTCTCTGAGATCAGGTAGTTTCCTGCGTCTCGTAAATACAATTAGGTAAGTTTTATCCTGGTTCACAGATAAGCCACGGTCATTACGCCAATTTTCAGTAATGTTGACAGCGTTTTGCATAAGTTCAACTAGAGTGCCCTGATGTTTGCCCGTTACTAGAGTAGTAAGGTCATCTACATATCCTTGCTTGTAGAAACCTGACTTAGCCTACGTTTCAAACCATTGATAACGAGTGCCCGCAAGGTGAAAAATAAAACTGCTTCTGCGGACATCCCTTTTTTACCTTCGCTCTTATCTTTCAACCATGGAGCGACGATTGCAAAATTCTGTCGCACAGCATATAGTACCATATATCGCATCCATCTTTTTACAGTGGTACCTGCACCATGTTCCTCTGCAGAATTAAATATAGATTCCGTAGAAGTGTTACAAAAAGCACTATCTATGTCTAGGAACGCTGCCATGGCTACGTCTCCCATTCGCCCCACCTTCTGAATGCGAGAGATAAATGCATGAAGTCCGTCAACGGCGGACTTGCCATTCTGTGAGGAAAATGATTACTATGAAGGGGTTTATCCGATAAGATCTCCGCCTTCATATGAAAATCGACTAACTTTTCCATTGTTTTCAACATGAAAGAAGTCAGACTAATCAGTCTGAATGATTTGACCTCATAGTATGAGTCTCTCCCTGGTTTCGCTATAAAGATCGCTTTGATCTTCTTCCATGCCAAAGGGGTAAGTCCCATAGCTACACATGGCCTTAAAAATGTTACACAATGATTCCCATTAAAACATTCAGACCCTCCTGAATCATCGCTGGGAAAATACCATCGTCCCCAGCGGCTTTAAGTGAGTCGAACCGCCGAAAGACACACCTAATTTTTGATTGTCTTATTATCCGGCTTGCCACCCTTCAGTCACCTTCATTGGACCTATGACTTGAACTTTCGGAGGAGTTCGGCTTATCAGCTTCCCTCCCCCTCCGACGGGTGATCAAGCTTGGAACCAGGGAAGTGCATCTGCACGAGGTGTTCAAGGATTTTGCTAGCCGCCTCCATCATGTCACCTGTTGACAACATTAATGACCTCAGTTGATATGTAGTGTTTTTCTTCAAGTCTGTCTGGAGCTTCGCAGTATCAGATACATTTTGAATCCCCTGACAGTGGCCCCTTCTTGAGTTCATCTTAGCCGACTGTATTTTATTAGTATATCTTGCTATAACAATCTAATACGAACCCCAGTTTCCAGTTCTTCTGGCTCTACTTAATAGTCTCCTAGTTTCTTTTTTCAAGGCCTGAAGTCTATTATTTCACCAAGGAGCATCTTTATCTGGTTTCCTGAAACGAAGAGGTCAGTCGCTCTTGGGTTCCTATACCTAACCGGATCAGACTTGTCAGCTGCCAGGGAAAAATATATATGCTTGTGATCTGACAGGGATGTCTCAGGCGATACCCAGCAAACCCGTTATGTAACTACTCCGTAACAAGAGGGGAACATTGTTATATCTGTTACCGCATGAAAATATAACAGTTCCATAAAAAGAAATTGTAGCAAATCTGTAGCAGTGTGATATAAGAGTTATAGAAGACAAATGTAGCATTTGTAAATCAATAAATAAATAAACTGTAACAGTGCCAGAGTGTAGATCTGTAAGCTGAGCATAATGCACATTAGTAACAGCTATGTAACAATGTGACATTACTGTTATGTAACAATCGTATAACATTTATTCCATAACTTGGTTACACTCATGATCTATAACAATTTTGTTACAGTGTCATGTAATTGAACTGTAACAGCGTTACTGTGTAGTCCTGCAAGTTGTGTAGAATGCACATTAGTAACCACCCCATAAAAGTTGCCCACCCATAGCATCTCTCTACCTGCAAAGTTTTTGTTTGATCGGACAATATCTTCTGTTCCTTCTTTGGATTTGGATAATTAAATTTTTTGAAAATCCCTGTGGGTTCTAAAATTGTAGGAACTTTTTTGTATTGATAGTTTTTGCCAGTGAACAGTTATAGAAAAATGGAAATAAGAAAAAATTTGGATCGAATCCATTCCAAATCAGGCAGGTTCTACATTCGAGTCGCAGAATCTCTCAGCGACAAAATGTGTTGCTTTTTAGAGGAAATTAGGTAAAACGTATTTTTCAGATTTGAGAAAAAAAGATTTTTGTACGAAGACGAGTATTTAAATTTAGACGTCTATTTTTCAAAGAATCACAATTTTTTTCTTGAAAATTGTGCAGTTTTCGAAGTAATTCGGATAATTCAATTTACGCTTTAGATTCTGATGAATTTTACCGTCCTCTTTCGAAGTCCACCTGAAAACTTAGAAAATGTTCAAAATGATTAAAGTGGCGACGATTTGCTTAAAAATATAAAATATCAGTTTTCACGAAAAACCCACACTTACATTTTTTGCGGAAATTCTGTTGATTCTGGCCTTCTATAAGCAAGATATCTTGGGATTTTTATGTGGGCTAAACCATTTTTGTGTCCAGAAGAATTTTTTTTCATGAAATCGAATTTTTCAATTTTTCTCAGGAACAAGGAAAGATAGAGAAAAAAAATAAACATAAGAGTTTGCACATCTAGAAAAGTTCTACAAAAAATGCATCTTCCTATTTTGTTATAACTTGCACCGTTTATAAGAAATATTGGAAAACTATATTTTCAGAAAGAAAAAATGTTTCCGGCTGAAAAATGGTTTAGCCCGCATGAAGCTGATAAGATGCCTTCCATGTAGAAGGAGAAACTTTTAAAAACTATTGCGAAAAAATGAAAAAGGTGGGGTTTTCCAGAGAATCTTATTCTCATGTTTTCAAAATTCGATGAAAAAATACAGAAGATTTGCTGCAAAATCCCAAATTTTTTATTTTTCACAATTTTTTTATTTATTTTCTGCTAATATGAGGAAGGCATCCTATCATTTTTATGCCGGCTAAACCATTTTTGTGTCCCATGGAATTTTTTTTCCTAAAAATACAATTTTCAAACTTTTTTCGTAAACGATGTAAGATATTACGAAAGAACAAGCGGTATTTTTTCTTGAATTTTTCTTGATGTGCAAACTTTTATGTTAATTGTCTTTATGTAAATGTCTTCCATATGTGAGGTCAACTGCAACAAATAATTGGAAAAAAATACAAGTGTGGGATTCTTTGGAAAATCGACTTTTTATATTCTCAAACAAATCGTCTCCACTTTGATAATTTGTAACATTTTATTTATTTTCTGACGGCTTTCGAAAGAGGTCGGTAAAACTCATCAGAATCCAAAAAGAAAATTGATATATCTGAATTGGATCAAAAAGTATAGAATTTTAGAGAAAAAATTTGCGATTTTTTGAAAAATAAACGTCAAAATTTAAAAACTTGTAACTTTGCGGAAAATTTTTTTTTTCAAATCCGAAAAATATTTTTTGCCTAATTTTCGCTAGGAACAACATATTTTGCCGCTGAGAGATTCTGCCTGATTTGAAAAGAATTCGGTCTTTGTTCAATTTAGAATTAATTGAAAATGCGCAAAAAATATGTTTTTTGAATTCAGTGCAATCCTCACTATTTTTGGAAAAAGTTGAATATATCGAACCTCAAATTTTTATAGCTTGAGTCAAATAAACATGCTATCATTTTTCTTTCATGGAAAAAAAATCTTTTTGTGGTGTTTAAAGTGTTTCAAAATCGTCAATTTTACATTTTTTTGATTTTGAAACGCTATAAGCACCCCAAAATTATTTTTTTGCTTGAAAGTAAAATAATAGCATTTTTCTACCACTCATGCTGAGAAAAGTTGAAATGCTACATATTCAACTCATTCAAAAACAGTGTGCACTTAACTCAATCAAAATAAAAACATGTTTTTGCACTTTTTTATAAAATTCTAAACCAATTTCTTGAAATATCTAATTCCTTAATACTTTAATTATTTCAATTCCTAATTTTTCATAACCTTTCCAGGGCATTAAAAAATTCAATCAGAAAAAAAGTTGTAAAACGAACCGGCCTATTCACCATTGATTCACTATTTATTGGATTTGAGTGTTCAGTTTTGTACAATTCAAAATTAGAAGTATTAAATATTTTGTAATTTAAAATGCAGGGAATGGAAACAATAAAAGACTTTGAAATTGAAAAATTTTCAATTCAAGGCATTTGAACTCTACGGCTTCAAAATAAAGCTTTGCACATTGCGATAGATTCAAAATGGAGTTTTGCATATTGCTGAAAAATACAGGCTTTTAATTTGAAGTTGTACAATTTTACACCATTTTAATGTTAATTTATCAATTTCAAATTTCGATTTCTTCAACTATTAACGGTTCTAATCTGAAATAACTTTTGAAGGCGCAAATTGAAAATTATTCAATTTCTCAATATTAATAATAATTTGATTTAATGAAATTCCGAATAATGACAATAATAACTGAAAGTGAAATTTTCAAAAGTGTCTTGTAGGTAAGGATAATAAATATTTCAATACCGTTTATACCGTTTCTGGGTATAAAATAAACATAGAAATAAACAAATTCTTCCACAGTTTCCGGGGAAGTCAGAAATGCTACCTCCTACTTGAAATTGATGAAATAAATAAAAAAATTTAACTTGAACTAAAAACAACAAAAAAGTTGATAAAGACAAATTTCATAATAACAAATATAAAAAATGAACTAGATCGCAAGAAACTGGATATAGGACATTCAGTAAAGAAAATTAATTAACATTAGGTTGAAAAGTTTTCAATCTTTAAGCACTTATAAATTGAATTACAAAAACAATAATTCCCATTATTTGACCCTCTGAGCGGTCCACAATGTATTAAAAATCATAAAATTCTGATATTTTTGCACAAGTATTCAAAAGAAAAAAAAATCAAAACTTTTGCAAAACAGTCATAACGTTTTGTGAGACTTTTCCAATAATTAATTAAATTTGCAAACCATTTTATAGGCACGGAACTTCACATTCTTCTATTAATTAATGTATTCACGAATAGCTTAAAGGAAAAAATTGCAAAAGTACTGCAAATTAGCAGGTGAGCTCTAAACATTGTATCGAAAAGCTGTAAACATTTGCAACCTTCTTAGTTGCACAGAAAATAATTTTTTCGGCGTGAAGCTCGTAAAAAATTTAAACTGACTATATACCTATCACAAAAATTTCTTAAATTTAACTTGTAAACTTAACAATAATTCAGGTGTCATATTCTGTATACGTCGAAAATTGAAAAGTTTTGCAACTTGGACAAACCATTTGAAGCATTTTTCCTTATGTAACTATAATTTTGTAGCATCGCACATAATTTCAAAAGTTTTGCAATTTTTTTGGTGTATAAAAATATAACTTCTTAATTATTGTCAATTTCCCAACGTTCTGCATTATCTGCGAATTTACACAGCTTTTCGATACAATGTTTAAAACTCTCCTGCAAATTCGCACTACTTTTGCAATTGTTTTCTTCAAACTATTAATGAAAACATTAATTATCCAAAGATTTATAAGTGCCGGACCTTTAAAATGGTTGCAAATCTAATAAATTTTGGAGAATTATTCGAAAAACGTTACAGCAAGTTTACAGAACTTTTTATATTCTTTTAATACTATTTTCAACAAATAGGATGTTTCATATATTTTTGAACAACTTCTAGACCTATGAAAATGTTACAAAACGAGAACTATAATTTTTGCAGCCTATGTTATTCATCATCAATAATCGGAAAACTCTTAGACTTTAAGTGAAATTTTCGTTTTTTACTGTCGTCCTTGACTGGCCTAATATACCAGAAAAAAACGTACATATGTGTTTTGAAATTTAATTTAAATCTAAGATCTAAGTTGGCATGTTATAAACAAATTTATCTAATACGAAATCCTCTTCAGAACAGTTTTTTTGAATGTTGCCATTTTATTTATATGACTAGCTAAATTTCCTATTTTTACTGTCGAGGAAAAAAAACAGCAAGAGTAAGTGCTTCTCCTAATGAAAAGCAGTATGGCGCTTCAGGTGGGGATTTTTATTCCACGGTGAATATATAAGTGGGAGATACCGCTAAAACTCACAATCGTTTTGGTGCACGTTCTCTGGTTCTATGCGGAAGCTGTCGCCATGAACGTGAGTTCCATAAAAATACCATCAAATTACCGTTATAGAACAAATCTCAGATTTTCCAAAATTTACTGTACATACATTTATGATTTCTCAAGCTTATCAATTTTTTTCTAATTTATTTTTACCAGTAGAAAAGCCTTAAACTAGTGAAAAACTTCATTTGTCATTCCTGTAGATTCTAAAATTGTTTTTTGGAAACAACTAAACAAGTGTCCAATAAACATGAATTAACGCGTCGAAAAAATTAATCAAAGAACTTTTGAAATTTGGGGAGACAATCAGGACCTCTAAAAACATTTTTAAAAAATAACAAACACGAAAATATCAAAACTATTAAAATATGTTTTTTTAACCCGCTTTTAATTTTGAACACGATTTTGATAACCCGCAAGTTGAAGGCTTTCATCAATCATCACCAAATTAATTATACTTTTTTAGGGTCCTAATACACTACTTTTCCACAAAGTTCCAATTTCGGTTTTCATGATTTTGTTTTTGCGACCCACCTATTTACATTTCAAATATATTTAATTTCAACAGATTCAGCGAAAAAATATTCTAGCTTGGAACTTTTAAAATTTTTTCAACTGTTTTAATTTTATATTGAATAAGAATATGTGTATCCGTTTCTCATATTTTCAACATTCTTAAAAATGTTTCAGCTTCAAGCTATTTTTCAGTGTTTACTGTTGATGGACTATAGCTTTCAGCATTTGAAACTTTTTAAGTTTTTCTGTATTTATATTTGTGTCACGATATATTGCATTTTTTATTTCGAACTTTATTTATTTATAAATAATTCAGTCAAGTAGTTTAATATTATATAGATGCATTATATTATTTTCATAGATGTATAACTAGGGCTATGTGTCTAATTTATGCTATAGCAGTAACCATAAATTTAGTTTCAATTATAAAAGTTTATTAACAACATCTTGAATTTAAATTTTGGAAAGTTAAATTAATTACTTTAGGCTTATCTCTCTAAGTTTAAACAAAATTTAACTTCCACTACATGCGGTAGCATATTCTAGTTTTGAATTGAACAATTTCGTAAACGTAAAAAGAAAAATGGTTTGTATTGTTCTTACGTACATTTACTAATTTTAGAAAATTTCTCGCATAATTTAAATATCGTATATTTGAAGATTAAAGACAAAAAGGGGAAGTTTTTCGGGAATATGGGAAAAGAGGAGAGTTTGAAAAAAAGGGGCAAGTAATAAAGCAAAACAACAATTTTTGTGAGAAAAAATATCACTTCTACGGAAAAACCTATGTTCAATATTTTAAAAACTTCTATATTTATATTTTGGAAAATTTGTAAAATGTAAATAACTGTCAACTGTCTGCAGCATTTTTGTCAAACTTTGGGATAAAAAATATTTTTGGAAATTGGGTTGTCTACTGACTTTTTTAAAGTCTGTAAGAATCTAGTCTATTGAAAATTGAAACGGTTTCGATTGTATAACTGTAAAAAAAGTTATGTTTTTTAAAAAATAATCTATACAAAGGTAGCAATTTAAATTTCTGCAAGGCCGCTAAAACAAAACAAAAAACTCGTCATTAGCCGGATATATGTCATATCCATTAGGGAATAGGCAACACCTTCTTTAGTTTCTCAGCATGGGTTTGCTTATGAGTAAATTCCCAAGGTTTTTTAAAAGCATAAGAAACAAGGTAATACAGTTTACAACAATTAAAAAATTAATAACGTTGCGAACTGTGCATGGTGCGAAAATCTACACGAGTAAGCGTAGCACCTGGAAAAATTAAACTACATACTTCAATACTTAATTATCAGGAGTCTTTAGTAATTGGAAAATCAGGAATTTTTTAATGATTCAAAATTTCTGCGGCTTTAATTGCAAATGATTTCTTATATTTCCAATTTGATATTGAACATTCATTTGCTAATTGACAACCCACGACTTTTGGAACAAAAAATATTCTCAGTTGTATGATTGTAGCGCATTTCTTTAGGATAAACTTTTAAAAAACTGGCAATAATTTGCATGAAATTATAACGGACATATATTTTATATTTAAATTACAGAATTGTATTATTATGAATATTTTTTTTGTTTAATACAGGATTTCAAATTCGCAACTCTCTTCCTAGTTTTGGGCACTGCTATAAATGTCATCGTGTCTGTTCAATCTTATGAAGTATTTCAGCCCCAATATTTTCAACTTCAGCAACTGCAACAACCTTATAGTCCTTATTCTTATTATGACATATACAGGGTAAGTAAAACTAATTTTTTCCATTCAAAATTATTTTTCGACATTTTATTTATTTTTTTTTAAACTAGTTTTTCTCATTTTTTAAAATTAATTTGTTTGTTGTTACTTTTGAAGAATAAGCGCCTGAAAAATTAATGTATAGAAAATTCTAAGGACTCTTTTGAAGTGTTAAAAATTTCTTTTCCAAAGATTTATACATTCATTTCCAAGATGTAATTAATCAGATGGTATTATATAAAAATACTTCTAGTTGAATCCTGGTGTCAAAAATATTCCGAGTCCTGGTTATCAACCTGGGTATCCATCAAATCCTCGACCACGAGTGCCAACAGTTTATAATTATTATGGAACACCCGTTTACGATTTTAGATATCCTGTAGTGCCGGTAATTATGAATAAAATTTACAATTATATATTTAGAACATATTTATATTGCTAATGACTAGCTAATGACTCGAAAATTTAAAGTCAATTCATGCTTTTTGAATGTTATTCTGAAACAGTTATCAAAAAATGGATATCATTTTTCTTTAAATATTAAAATTTGTATGGATATTTGTTAATATTTTCATAGCTATTGCAGATATCAAATCAATCAATTTTGAAACAAATAATTTCCGAAATTTCAAAGAAGGTAATTAATTTTGCAATTTTGTATCATAAAGGACTCTTTGAGAAAAATTTTACGTAAAATGTGCACTTTCAACTAATTTGATGAAAAGTTAGCCAGACGGTACCAATTGTTATGAACACTTTTCACTTTTCGTTGCAAACAATTTTACGAGATTTTTAAATTTATTTTTGGATGTGTAATGGGTAGTGTAAGCAGAGTATCTGCTAGACGGATGATTTTAAATTCCCGGTTAATTCCCGGTTTTTTCCCGGTCAATTTTTCATTTTCCCGGTCTGGTGATTACACTTCTTTGTGAAATTTCCATGTCATATCTTAGAATTTTAATTTTTTGGAAAATTCCCTGTTCCATATCAGAATTATAATTCTTTTCAAAAATTCGCTGTTTCAAGTCAGACTCATACTTCTACTAGAAATTTCCTCATTCCAAGTCAAAATTTGCATCTTTTGGCAAAATTCTCTACAGGGAAAAAAATTTATAGTTCAAGCAGAAAAATACTGAAAAATCAAATCAATAAGACTAAAATATATTTAAATGAGGTAATTTTTATTTTTGAAACAACAAACTGTAGCCTCGATTAAACGATTCTCATATCTTTGATTTAGCTACGTGTTGTCATAACTTTTAGATGTCATATAAAATCGATATTTCACGTACAAATTTTTTGTTAGTCAGAAATATAGAAAAACGAATTACATGTTAATCCAAGTATTAAAAAATTATAAAACTTCAAAAACTAGTTCTGCTAGTGATTCTACTTATTTTCACTTCAAATAGACACTTACAATTCGTTTAATTGTAAGGTAAACAGTTAAATCAATAATTATAAATTTCAAACCTTTGTCAAAACTAATCCTAGTTCATTAGCGCCATATTCAGACTTCCAACATTCTCAATTCAGGTATATAAAATCTTTGCTTCAGCCATTTGTATACGTGATTCATTAATAATAATAATACTTACAATAAATTCTGCTGCAAATCCCTGCTTTAAACATTTTACCATTATCGTTGGTTCGTTTTTAACAATATTTGTAGCTAGATCGACGATAAATATCGCTGGTTCAGCTATAAATTTTTTTCTGTTCATTCCATGTCAGAATGATAGTTCTTTTCGAAAATTTCCTATTCCATGTCAGAATTATATTTCTTTTCAAAAAATCCCTGTTCCAAATCCGAATCATATTTCTTCTAGAAACTTCCCCGTTCCAAGTCAAAATTGTCATTCTTTTGTAGAATTCCCTATTCCATGCCAGAATTATAGTTCTTTTCGAAAATTTCATGTTCCAAATCCGAATCATAATTCCTCTATAAATTTCTCCGTTTCAAGCCAAAATTATAATTCTTTTGAAAAAGTCACTGTTCTAATCCACAATTATAATAATTCTCGAAATTTTTCTCTTTCAAGTCAGAATTATTATGATCCTTTCAGAAAATTCCCTTTTGAAATTCAGAATTACAGATATCTCATCCAAAATCCCCTGTTCCAAATCATAATATTACTGTTTTTATATCTTCATTTTAAAATGTAAATCTTTATCTCTTTGATTTAGAAAATATATATTGAGAATTTCAGATAAATACTATTCTATAAGTTTGAGTGCACACTGAATTGCATGATTTCAAAATTTAAAACAGAATTGCAAACAGCATCACGTATATTATCTCAATTATCGACAATTAAGTCTTTTTTATTGTTCGTTTCGTGTTTGAACAAATTGAGAGTAATTAAATATCAAAATACTTTGACATTCACTTTAGTACAACTGAGTGAAAAATCCCGGTCACTGAATCAAATTCTATGTCATTTTCCGGTTTATTCCTGGCAAACAAAATTCCCAACCTTTTCCCGGTTTCCCGGTCAGGTAGATACACTGGTGAGTTTACAAAAAAAGTCCGTGATGAATATGTTTTAGGTGAATTTGATTTAGAATTTCCATTGAAAAATTTTAATTTTCGAGAAAAAACTCCATTTTTTTGTATTTTATTCGTTTATGAAATAATAAATAATACTGATTTTTAAGTTTTTCCCTCTGTGTAAGTTCTACCCTGGAGGAAGGCCAATATTTCCACCTCCACTTCCGCCTCCTGGACCATATGGACCATATGACCCATCTTCTACAGAAAAACCAGAAAAAGATGACGATGACGGTATTGAAAAACTTGACAAGCATAAGGTTAATAAGAAAAAGAATAAGAAGCCACAAAAACCAGAAAATAGTGAAGATACCACTGAACCTACTGAAGATGCAACTGAACCAAGCGATGATACCATAACCGTCGATGCATTATCAGAATAATTTATTGAAATTTAATTAGTTTCGAAATCTATGTAATTGATGTAATGTATTATACGTGAAAAAATCAAAGTGTTTTGCTCATTTTGAGAAATACTAATCTCTTTTGATTAAATATTTGTATATACAAACAGAAACGAAACCTCAGCATAAAATATGACTGATTTAGTTGTATACAATTTACCACCTGGTTTCTTTTTTTCCAAATTATAATCTTCTTTTTCTCCTCTTTTCCACTCATGCTTTCCATTATCTCTCCCCCACAATCCCTCTTCTTCTTTCACTCCTTTAACATCTTCTATTTTCTTCATCCATTCTTCTCACAATCACTTCTCCCCTAAAATTTTCTTAGCATTCCCTTGCCGTCCTCGTCTCTCTCCCTTTCCTTTCATACAAACATCCTATATATGCTCCCATGTATCCTCTACCCATTCGCACACTCTACATTTTCTCTTTTCATCCTTCTACCAATAAACTGCTCCTTTCACTCCATTTCCCAGTATTCATCTAGCTATTCTTGTCCATCTATTTTCCTTCCATCCTCTTTTCTGATGTTTTGGCAATCCTTCTCTACTTATCACCTACTACCATTTATTGTATCTTGATTTCCCTATCCTTTCCGATCAATCTGTCACCTCCATTTTTTTCTCTCCCTCTCTTTTTTCCATTTGCTCATAGCCTATATTTCCTTCTTCTCCTATCCCTCGATCTCTAAAAAAATCTCTTCTTTCCTTTGCCCATCGCGTTACCTCTAAGGCATTCTTTCCTCTTACTTTCACCCCTTTGTAACGCTTTCTGGCTAACTTCCCTCCCCTTCCCTCCCTTAGTTTCGCTTTAAGTACCCACGCCCTCTTTCCCGCCCTTATTTTCAACTTATCCCTTTGAGTCTCTTCTTTTACCATATAACCCGGTGTTGTCCAGTCTACCCCTAATATCTATTTAATATACCTCTCTTGTAATTTCTCTATCACCTTTCTCTCCTCATTCCATTTGTGTTTTCCGGTGTGCCATTCCGGTGTATCAAACAACCTTATTCGCCTATTCCAATCTCTTTTAACCATGATTTTCGTCTTACCCATATCTGTTTCGTTATCTTCGCCGCTTTCTTCATCCCTTTTCTAATATGTACTTCATGTTGCTAATTCGCTTGCTTGATGAAAGCGGGATATTTAGATTTCTTTACTTCCTCTAACTTTTCACCTTTTTATCTCGGTGTCCATTTTTTATTTCTCCCTCCCCACTTTCTAAACTTCATTGCATTCGCAATCTCCTATTTCTCCTGTTTGTTCACCCACCCTAACCCTACTTTGTCACTCTCAAAATATCTCTGCTTCTCTTTTCTTTAAACCTTCTCTTATCACCTTTTCTTCATAGATCCATTTATCTCTTTTTTGTCTAATCAGTCAAACGCCGCTTTCAAATCCACAATCACTGCTGTAATGACCCCTTTCTTTCTTTTCTCCCTTCTCTATATAATACAATTTAGCATATAAATAATATCTGTCACTCTTATACCTTTCCTATATCCTGTCTGATTCGGTGGAATTATCTTTCTTTCCTCTACTTCTTTCTTTAACCTCTCTGATACTATTGTCACATATATCTAATATAATGTCGGCATCAACCTCACTCCCTAGAATCTTCAACCCCATTCCATTTTTCTTTTTTTACTATTGGTGTAACTATTCCCTCTTTCGATATATCTGGCCGACCCTCCTTTTCCCATATCCTGTTGCAGATTATCCGCGCCCACTCTTTCAATTGCTTTCCCCAAATTTCCGAACTTCATTGAGGATTTCATCTTTACCTGCTGCCTTTTCCTATGACGCTATCGCCCTCGCTATTCCTTCCCTTGTAATATCCTTTTTTTCGTCCTTCTCCCTTCCCTCTTTTCCTCCTTTCGGTATTTCCTTCATCACTCCTACTAACAATTCCATAAAATATTTCTTTCATTCTAACATTTCAAGCTCCTAATTAACTCTTCTCCTTTCAATCTTCTCTCTACTTACTACTTTTTACACTTCTTCCTAGGTGCTAGACTTTTCTGCCTCCTTGTTAAACCTCTTCTTTCCTTCCCTTTTTTTCTATCACATAACTCATTATACTCTTTCTTCTTTCGTCTGTACTCTCCCGCGCTGCTCTTCCTATTTATCCACTCTTTTAATTCCTTTCTTACTGCCCTTTTCTCTCTCCTCACATTCCGCGTCTCAGCTACCTCTTTTTCCCCTTCGCTGATATCTTCCTCATCTGTATCCTGTTATATATTTTTTTTACTTTTCTTATTACTATTTCCATCTACTGGTTTACATTTCCCTCTCTCATTTTCACCATTCTTAACTTTTCCCTTGATTCTTCTAATCCTTCTGCTGACCAATTACCTTTTCCTCCTTCCTTTCTTTCTCTTTTTTTCTTCGACTGTTTTCCGTTCATCTCTCTTTCCCATTTCTACTGTCACTTTAAGTAGAAAACGATCCGAGTCTACGTAATTCCCTATCTCTAGCCTCCTTATATGTCTTCCCTTAGCTCACCGTCAACAATAACTTAGTCTATTACTATTCCTTTTCTCCTTCTGTATGAGTCTATTCTCCTTCAATTTCTCCCTCTATATTTCCGCTTAAAATAAACCATCCTAACTCCTCCAATCTATTCAGTAATTTCCTTCCTTTTCCATTCACTGCTTCGTCTTTGGAATTCTTCTCAGTCCCATCTTCTTCTACCTGCTCTTTTTCTCCTCTTTCTATCGTTATTCATTGAATTCTCTCCCTATGCTTAATTTCACTCTTTCTTCCTTTGCCTTCATTACCTCCCTTAACTTATCTGTTTTACGTTCTATATCTTCACTTACATATATCCCTGCCATCATCCACCTCTACTCTCCTACCCTCATCTCTTTTTCCATTATTTGTTCTTTCTGTTCTTTTAACCAATTCCCGTCTTTTTTCTTCCCTCTCACATCTTTTCTTATTCCCATCACCATTTCTCCCATTGCTCTGCCCTTTTTATCTTCTATTTTTGCCTTTTGTACCCCCACCAATATCCCGACGTTAGTCTTCTCTTTACTCTTTCCCACCCCCTCTCACCTAACCATGTCTTTATCATTACCAAAATTTCTCATTGCCCAAAATTCAAAAACTCCCTATCCCTTCTTTTTCAGCCAGCTACATTCCAGTAACATATCCTCCATTTGTGGTGAATATGTGGTGCAGAAGTTTGTTTATTTGTAGTAAAATTTGAGGTGAGTAACTAGCAAAAGTGTGTGTAATAGGTTTGTGAGTAAAAGATTGTATAGTATAAATAAAAGGAGTGAAGGGGTGAGGGTATTTTGGGAATTGAGACTGATTTGAGTGGGCAGTGAGGTTAGGTTTAGGTTGGCGTGAGAAACAGGGTGAGCAGACCATGATAACCGATGGTAGTCGAGTAGTGACATCCGGGCAGGGAAGAGAGACTGCGTAAGATACGGCAGTAGGGTAACTTAGCAGGGCACAGTAGGTAAAGGATACGTCGGTAGAGGCGATGCGGTCGATGCAGGCTGAAAAGAAGGGAAGGTGGGACTTTTTCAATTGGATTAAGAATACCGGGGGGAGCGACAGCAAGAATGGAAGGGATTCAGATCAGGAAGATTTTGTACACCGAAAAAGAAGTGAAGGGCTAGGGAAAATATGGGAAAATGTTAGGAAGGTTCGGAGGGAATGATGAGTAGAATAAGAGGAAAAAATGAAGACGAAGTTGAGACTAGAGGTCCAATGGAAGAGGAAAATTGGAAAGAAATGCGCAAAACGATGCTAGAGGTTATGGAGATAGAGAAAAAAGGCAGGGGGAAAGGGGAGAGGAAATAAAGCAAGAAATTAGGCGGAAAATGATAGAGGTTAGGAGAGATATGAGGAAATGGGAAAAAGTAAGGAAAAATTTAGAAAAAAGGATGCAGAGTTTGAAACAAAGACTAGAAAGCAGGAAGAGTGTGATAAAAAGTTAGAGGAGCTGAAAAGTAGGTTAGAGAAGATAATTAGTTCAAACCGATAGACTGAAGGGAGAGAGATCGCGAATGAAAATAAGGAAGGGTTGTGAAAATTAGAGAGAAGAATGGAAAGGAAAGAGGAAGAGGAAAGAAGAAAGGATATAATAATAAAGTGTCTAGGATCAGAGGGAAAGGAATTGGAAGAAGGGGTGGAGGAAGTATTAATGAGAATAGATGCGAAGGTAGACGTAGAGGAAGTTAGAAGTGTAGTAAGGGAAGGGGGAGAGAAAAGCAAATGGCGCTAGTGAAATTGAAGAATAGGGAACATAAAAGGAAGGTGATGACAAAGAAAAGGACGTCATATGGAAGTGCAGAGAGAATGAAGGATGATTTGTCATGGGAAGGAAGTAATATGCAGTATAAGTTAAGAAAAACAGCAGAAGAAGAAAGAAAAGAGGGAAAAAGAATATGGGTTAAGTATGGGAGAATACGGATAGAACGTATATGGTGGAATTGGGACGAAGAGAGGGAAGACAGTAAAATGTGAGAGGACGGGGGAATAGGTGAGAAAGGAATAATTTTCAATTTCAAATTGTCAAATTTAAATTGCTTGTAATTGAAAATCAATCAAATTCAAAAGTTTTCAATTTTAACTTATTCAATTTTGTATGCTTTTAATCAGAAATAATACAATTTCATCATCACCCACTTTCCAATGAGCATGAAAAAAATGGGGCATCCTGGTCGTAAATTTCCTTATGATTAAAATGTTCTGCCAATACTCGTGATAATGCGAGGTCACCGTAGGTGAAGAATCATATTCCAGTTTATATAGTAAACACACAAGGCCAGTTGTCAGTGTCTCCCGCGCAACCATATTTAACTTTCTCGTTCCAAGGATGATCGTCTCTAATCGTAATAATTTTTTGCAGATTACGATTGTTTTAATTATCGCAACCTTCACTAAAGCACTTTCTGTACAAAAAACTTCAGGAGAAAAAAAAGACATTTATCAAACGAAAAGAAGCGTGGACAATGCACCGGTAAGCTAAGGGAAAAATATGCGCAAAAATTTATAGATAAAGTAAGAAAGCGGTCAAAAAAATATTTTCATTTTTTTCATCCAACCAAAAGGGGACTGCTAAAAATACCAGAAAATAAAATTGCCAGCAGTGTAAAATTCCCGGAAAAGAAAATATTTGAAATAGAAAATTCCTAAAATTATAAAGTTGTCGACAATTTAAAAGTGCGGTTTTGGAAAATTCTCGATAGTTTATAATAATATCGAATTTAAAAATTAACGAAACAAAATTGCCGTCATTACGAGTATAAAATATCCGATACTACAAAAATGCCGACACAGGAATATTGGGGGCAATATTGCAATTTAAAGAATTAAAAAGTTTGTAATAATGAAATATGATTGATAAACAATAAATAAAATAAAAATATATGTTCATAAAATGAAAGTATTTTATTTTATTTACTATTTTATTATTCAACAATTTTGTAATTGGTTAGATTGAGGAAGCTTATAATGCCGGGAACTGTATTTTGGAAATTTTCTATAAGCAAGAATTTTAAAATTCAGTCATATCATAAACTATATGTATTGATATCAGAAATTCAAAATCGTTACACTTTTTTATTTTCATATATTAAAATTGACCGTCTTCGTTAAAGGGCATAGTACTCGGGCAGTTTTTGTTCAATTTGAGAGTTTTCCGATAATCTAAATGATTATTTCAAATTTCCTTTCATATCTCCTGGGTAATGTGTTCTTACGTTCGCATTCCGGAACCGGTACACTTTTTGGATTTTATTTTAAAATTGATCTTCTATGTACGTGGAAGTGTTTACACGGGCAACTTTTCTCAAACTTGACACTTATCCGATGATAAAAAACTTAATTCGAAACTTAATTTTATATCTTCCAGATAATATGTTTTGATATCTAAAGTCGAAAAATGGTTCAAATTTTTTCTTTTGGGAGAAAATCTTAATTTTTTTGAAAAATTTAGTTTTGCGCTTGCATTGTTTTTCTATTGTACAATTCGCATAAATGAATATGGAAATTCATTTTTTAAGGAGTTTTTAAACCTAAATATGAATTAATAATTATACGAATACTTTAAAATGACTTTAAATTCAGGTTTTGAAACAGTTCTTTGTAATTTTTACTAACTTTAAAAGATGATTTTTAAGCAAAACTGACAAAACATTCCTTACAAAGGAGAAGGGATTTAATTAATATTTCTGCTAAGATCCCTTTTCCACGAAGCATATTCTGTTTACGTTTCCCGAAAAATTTAACACAATTTTTCGCTTGCCTTTATTTCTGCATATTATTTTAATTTTCCTGAATTCTTTTTTGTCTCAAAAATTCTGACTTTAGAACTATACAAGATAAATTTTTAAAAATATAGAAAATTTGTTAACAATTTTATTTGTAACATTTATCGAAATTTTTTGTTGTTTATGATACTTAGATCCGTTTTTGACAATCGAATAAGACTTCATGATTTATCTTGTATTTTTGCTTATTGTTTACTGGCGGGTTTTCTGATTTACTTTATTTTTAACTTTTATAAAATTATTATTCATTCACGTGATTGAACTTATTTTCTTTTTTTTCTTCTACATAGGCTTACGCAGTTTGTATTTCATTTTAGATTTAACCTCTGATATCTGCTGAAACGTCAAAAATTAGATTCCTGTTCAATAATCATTTCATTTTGTAATCAAGTTTTGACCAAAACACTACATAGGCCCCTTTTTGATAAATGGCTTCAGTTCTTAGACCTTAAAAAAATCATCCAAATTTAAGAAAAATTTGTCTGAATTTAAGACTCAGTCTGAAATCCATGTAATGAGGACCAAAAATTAGTCTAATTTTGCTTCAATTTGGACAAATTTTGCTGAATTTAATACTTAACAATTTCAATATGTGTCACTTTTAAGTATTCTTTTTCAATAAATAAGCTACTCTCAATTGGAAGTCCAATATTTTGTGAAAAGGGTAGCCGAAAAGCCTAAATTTTAAAATTCACTGAATTTTTCCTGAGTTTTCCCTTACCAGTTTTTCATTCTTCATGACCAATAATATTTAAAGTTCGGCTTTAGGTAAAAATTCGAAGTTTTCGATGGTGGCCTATAAATAGCTACAACTTTTTTGAAACATGTATCTTTATTTCGATCAGTTTTTTTGGCTTCCGGATAGTGACTTTCCGGAAGTGAACAAAATTTCCGACGTCCTGGGAGGAACGAGGAATCTTTTTAGAAATGTTTTAAGTTCGGGTTTAGGTGAAATATTTTTGACGCGAAACTTTATCTTCAAAATCCCCTTATTACCTAATATTTTTAATAAAAATTTATTATTCTTGACGGCTGCTAAAAGTTCCTCTTGTAAAAATTTTCTGACTTTTACAAGTTTTGTTCCAATATGTCTGATTTTTCCCTGATTTTCCCTGACTCTCCAAATTCCCTGACTTTTCCATGATTTTCAGGTTTTCCGTGACCTGTGGTCACCCTGCGTAAACCAAATTTTGTGCACATTTTTAAATAATTTGAATAATTCGTAAACGCAGGCTCCCACGGAATCGAAATACTACCACAGAAACGACATTGGTCATCTTAATGATTATTATCAAGAGCGTATGAAACTGAGAGAACAATACAATGCAATACAAAAATCTATCCAAGAAAGAACAATTCAAAGTAATACAACACCCAAGGATGTACCAAAAAGAAATTCTAATGATACTCAACCTATGGAAAAAAGTATACCCCCAAATGTCAATACTTTCGATACTTTTCATTCTCTCGAACCCGGATTGCAGGATATCAACAAAAATTTACCAGTAGTTGGACTAAATCGAAATGCAACAAGAACAAATTTTAATTCTACCGCTTCGATTGAATATTCTGAGGTATAGTTTAAAAAATTCATTGTCTTCCTCTAAATATAAAAATTAAATACAGTAGCACCTTGTTTCTGAAAACAGGGTCAATTCATTTCCTGAATATCGGAGTTGTAGGGAGGTCTAAAGATTTTTAAAAAAGGTGAAACTTTAGTACTGGGTGAGTAAAGTTTATGATTTTTACATGAATTTCCTTCACTCTCTCAATTAAACCTCTTCTTACTCCTCTTATATCAATTGTTTATAACAACTCTTCCCTGTTCATCTTATCAAAGACTACCCTCAAATATATGAAGAAACCGAAAATCTTTCGTCCCTTTTCATCCAATTCCCTCTCTATGACATGCTACAGCGTGTACACGTCGTCCATTGTTACTTTATTATTTTTCCTAAATCGTAAGCACGATTCCGATAAAATTTACTATGTGACATAATTTTTATTCTTGCGAATAAACACATAACCTTAAATTTATTTAAAGAAAACACCAACTCTCATGATTCCCATGTCATCGAGACTGCATGTAACATAAATTTCATTCTTCATAAAATGGCGTCCGGCATTCGGAATAAGCTGATTTGAATTTTGCGGCATTATTTAGCCAACCAGAATGCCGGACGCCATTTTATAAAGAATGAAATTTATGTTACATGAAATTTTGATGACATGGGAAATATGACAGATAGTGTTTTGCTTAAATGATTTTTAGGTGCTTATTCGGAAGAATGAAAATTATGTCTCATGATAATTCGGAAAGATAAAATTTATGTCAACTAATTGTAGGTGAACTAAATATTACGGAAATTAAAATTTGGCGAATGTACATGCGCCTCACCTTTTGGCTATACTGGTTCGTTCTGACAAATTCTGTTTTCAATATGCACCCTATCTTTAGATACTCTTTTGACTTCTTCCTCGGCCGGTCCTCTATATATTGCTCCTTTAGTACCCGTTCTTGCATTAAAATCTTCTCTGATCAATAAGTTTTCATTTCCCTTATCCTCAATTTTTTTCTCCAGTCTAGCTGTCATATCTCTAATCTTTTCTTTGCAGTATATTGTCCAGATGCTCCATGTTTCGTTTTCTAGTAGAATTTCGCAGCCCAGAGTTCCTTAAAAATTCTTAGCTGCTTCTTCTATTTCTATTATTTCTCTAATGGTTCCTGTAATGATACCTCCACTTGCTCTTCCTTTCTCTTTTTCTCTCCTAGCAAATTGGCATTTAACCATTTAAAACCCTTAAGTAACACCTGTCTGAATCTCGTTCAATCTTTCTACTCAATCTATGTTTCTATTAATTCTATATGATCAAAGCTTTCGAAACTTTCGAAATGTCCATAAGCCCCTTTCTTTTTTCCTGACGCATGCTACATTCCGAAAAAGTGCTTTGCACCCCTTGGCTATCGCTCCCTGACTTTTCTCTCTACTCAAGGCCATTGGGATTACTGAAAATTTTGAATCTTCCCTTCTGATGCTCCTTTCCAGGTCCCTCCAATTTATCCAAACTTGGATAACCAACAATTTCTGGTATCCTTATTTAGCTCCTTTCCATGTTCTCTTTCAGTCTTGGCTATTTCTACTACTTTTTTTTGTATCGCTCCTTTTCTTCTCTGGAGAGGTCATGATCTATAAAGATCGTCTTAATTTTTCTTTCCAACTACTTATTCTCGTTATCATAATTTTCTTTTCCCCAATTCCTACAGCTGTGGCTTAGATAATTTCCACTTTCACGTCTAACTTTTTTTTTAGAAACGCCTTTAACTCTATTTTTTTGGTTAATACCTTCTATTTGTAGGTCTCTTATCACTACATTTTCCCTCTCTCTTTTCTCTTGAGCTCCAAATGCTCTTTTCATTTCCAAAAAATCTCTATTAATTGTGGACTCCTAATTTCCCATGTTAACAATTGACTTTCCCGTTTGAATTAATTCATTTTCTTTCCTAGTTTTATTTTCAATCTCCATTACTTTTGCATTAATTGACTCTTCTATTATCTGGCTATTCTCTTTGGTTCCGACGATGGAGTTAATTTCATCTAATCTACGCCTTGAATCTTTTTTTCTTTTTCCCGTTCTTTTGTTTTCTTTTCCAGTTCTTCATTTAGCTGTCTTATCTCTCTCTTTCGCGATTCTTCTTTTCTATCTCTAATTGCAACCTCATTTGAGGGTTCTCAAATTTTGTTTCCTGAAGCTGATTCCAGGTATATTTTAGGGCTTTCTTTTTTTTATTTTCTCTCAATATTTGATTCTGCCCCTGGTTTTGCCGAAGCTTTGAATAAATCATCTATATTTTTGTTATTTTTACCGTCTCTGAATAATTTTTCCGCATTTGATGGTCTTTCTCTTCCCCGTTTTTTCGTTGCGCCTGTTTTATCTGACCCAGTTTCATTTTTGTCAGTCTTTTCGCTATCGATATCAATCTTTTTATCATACGTCGCGCCATCTGTTGACGTTACATCTAACTTTGTAACAGATTCTTTGTATACCGCGTTTTCTGGCACTTTGCATATACTTTTTCTACCTAACCTATAAATTTTATCCTTCTACATATATTGTCAATAATACAATCAACATGCCTTTTCAAACCCAGCTTTTTGATCTCGCTAATTCTTTTACCTTTATTGTACTTAATAACAGCCACTCACACCTTACATTCGCTTACAATCACCAAAATATTTTATAAATTCTTCCTACGATATGAACATGCATCCACACACTTCCACGCTACCTCCCATGTAAAAATCACCCCATTTGTCCCCATTTCAATTAGGGCAGTGGTCAGAAACTCACTAGAACAACTGGACTAGTAATTTCTAGTCAGGAACTGGTCGGGCCTCAGTCAGCATACCCCAAATGAAATTTGTAAAGATGGCGCTGTATTATATATACTGCAGTGCTGTCTTCAGAAATTTGTATTCACTATGAATTATTCTTTAGTGAACGAGCGAATGTCTGCCCTAGTGTTCTTAGAGTTTAAGTTCTCGGAGAAATTCTCTTGATCATGAGAATATGCTCGAAAATATGCTTGACCTTTACGCACTTTGAGAATTCAATAAGAATTTGTGAGCATTTTAAATTAGATTTTGAAGAATCGTATCTTCCATGTTTATTAATTTTCATAGCAACAATGTCTTCCTGTTTATATTTTACGTTTTGTTTCAAATTATAGTTGCTTAGATAGCTGAATTTATTTAAAAATACTCAAATAATAAGTACATAATTTAAATTTCGCGGGAAAATGTATCGCTTCAAATCAGAAAGGGCGCTAAATTCAAATGATTAAAGAATTCGAAGTAATAGAAAACCTATTTTATGCATCAAACAGTAAATAATTTAGAACAAGTATATGCTTAATTTACTCTAGAGTGTGTTTGTAAAAAATATTTGTATGAATCAGAATATATATTTGTTTAAACAATAAATGCTTCAAATTCTCTTAATTGTTTTATAAATGTTCTGTTCCAGCCTAAAGCTTTCGAGTGTTTCGCACTTATAAGCACGTGATTTTAATGAAAATAGCACAAACGGAATTTTTATTGAATAAAGTGTAAGTGATAGTTTTGTTAAATTCTATCAACATATATACTACATAGGGTGTGTGAATATAACTAACAAATTTTAAATAATTTATTTCTTCACCTCTCACAATAACGCTATATTGTTTAAAATGAAGAGAAAAATGTTTTTAATATATGAAATAAAAGGGATACATAGTTGAGTGCAAATGGTCAACATTCAGATGTTGCGTGATACAAGTATATGCAAAAAATAATTTTCAAGCAACAAATTAAGAGTAGTAGCTCGAGTAATAGTTTTTCGATAAAATTACTTGTTTCTATCAACAAAGTGATACTTGATTATGATACTATTTGATAAACTTATAAACAAATGACACATTTTCATGATTCACTACACCTTGTCAATAAAAGCAAGTTATTTTATGGTCAAAATATTAATTTAAAAACGAACCACAAATAATTTTCACTATTTGATATTATAATTTGCTTATAACAAATGATATCACTTATCAAACATTTTTTGCTTCCACCCCTGCGCATCAAATTTAAGAGATACTGAGCGTAGAAATGTTATTTACAAAATGATAGAAGGAAGAGAAAAGAAGCGACATTTGTTCGTTATTTGCATCAACATAAAATTTTAAACAAACACTACTTAAAAATCGCTTGTACATATCAATTCTAAATCTAATTCTGAATTTTTAAAAATAGTATACTTTGCTTAAAGTGCAGAAAGTAGGCAGTTCTACACGAGTGTAAAGTTTGCTGTACGAGCCATAGGCGAATCGAAGGGGAGTTGTAAGCAAGTCGGAGGCGAGCTGGAGGCGAGCCGTAAGCGAGCCGAAGACGAGCCGAAAACAATATTTTTTTGTAACTAAGGCAGGGAACTTTCGATTTGAGAAACAAAACAAAAAAAACAAATTTTTCGGAAATTTAGGAAATTTGTGGTAAAATTGCCAAAAATTACTGAAAATTTCCGGCATTTCTTGAAAATCAGAAATTACGAGAAATTCTGGAAATTTTCGGTAAGTTCATAAATCACCGAAAATTTCCGGAAATTTAAGGTATTCGAAGCTTTTTGAAAGAAATCCAAAAATTTCCGGAGATTTATGGAAAATTTATAAATTACCGAAAATTTCAGGTATCCAATAATTTCCAAAAACTCCCAAAATTTTCGTACATTTTCGGTAGTTTATGGTAATTCATCAGTAAATGACAATGTTAACAATAATAAAAAAATCAATATTTCCGAAAGTGAAAGAGTGTCCATAAATTTTTTTTATTGGTGCAGAAACTTATAAGGAATCAAAATATTTATATTAGAAAAAAAACATGCTTTTGAGCGAAAAATCGAATCAAATTTCAATTTTTTTCAACCCTTCGTTGATTTTTTTTGCTCTAAAAATGCATTAAAATGGCCTATAAACCATACGCTACGTCTGCAGAAATCATTAAAATCCAATCAGCGATTTTAGAGGTATGGGGTCTTCAAAAAAGTCGGGCCAAAATAGTTGAAATCCTGTAACTACTTGAATTTTCAAAATTTTGAAAAACCATTTTAACCATAAACTTCACTCACCCAACACTAAAGTTTCACTAAGCTTATTTAAAATCGCTAGCTCCCCCCCCCCCCCTTACAACTCTGATATTCAGGAAATAGATTAATAAATTGACCCAAATATTCTCACAATAAACTCAGACTTACCTGTTGACAGATGAACGTATGAAAATATTTATTTCTTATTTTCAGCTTGGGATACAGAACAAAACCTATGTAAAATTCGGAAATTGTGAGGGTTTTGTATTTTACCGACAAAATATTAATATTACAGGTGCCAACTACGATGTAATGAATGGATATTCGGTAGATGTAAATTTAGAAGGGATATGCATTACTTGCATCGAAATAATTTCAAGAAATGGTGAGGAAGTTAAGGTAACAAAAACTTCTGGAGGTCCTGGAAAAGGAAACACATCTTTAAAGTTTGAAGGATTCGATAAGAACATTAATGTTTCATATACCTTAAAAGTTTGGGGAGTAGGAGGAGATTGTTAAAAAAAAGGTTTGATAAATGCACAGAAAAAAAGTCTTGTTTTTGTCATGGCTTGTTTTTATTAGGTCATAATTTAGGCCCTTTTCAGTTTCAAAGCTAGATTTAAGCTCATTCTTTGTAAAACTAATTCATTATTGTAACATATTATGTTTAATAAGTATAACTTTGAGAGGCTTTCAGACTTCTGTATGAGTGTTAAATTAAGCCTATCATGCAGAAAAATTTGGATATTAGATCAAGTTAGGCGAATACAACTTCAAAAAGGACATAACTTATTGTTACAATAATTATTCTTCCCTACATTTTAGTTTAAAATAAAAGAAAAGGTTTCAAATTTCAATAATTATTAACATCTTGTAGATAATCTACAATCATATATTTTATTATCTTATTTAGTCACCCTGTAAATCACGTATATTTAAAAAATCGATTATTTTATGATTATCATAGCCGATCAGTCACAAAATTATAGCTTTGTATTTTTAACTTAAGATTATCCTCAACGAATTGTAAAGTTAATATGAAGAATCGTTACAATATCTGCTTATGTATATACAATAAATATATAAAACTAAAAAAGAAATGAGATATATTTCCAGTTATTTAAATTTAAAAGTGTACGACAAATTATTGGCAATCCATAGAAGGTTACGGTGCTCAAAAGTTGTACGCAACAGTAATTATTTTGAACTTTTCTGAACATTTTTAAGGATTTACTTCTTTTATAAGAGTGTATTAGCTTTAAATCTACGACAAGATTCATAGGTGCTTATTTTAAAAAAACATGTCAATTCTAAGATCTTTACATGATTTTGAAATAATTAATACAACATTCATAAACATAACATAAGGACCCTTTTTGCGTTCAGCTAGGAATATTTTTAAAAATAATGACACGATTTCGATTATTCAATTTTGAAAGAGGCATTTTTAGTCATGGACCCAAAAAAACCTTTCTCACATTCCTCCATTCTATGAGATATTTTAAATAATAATATAAAAGACGATATTTATAACATGATATAAAACGTATTGGTATGTCTCACACATTTCATTCATTATGAAATTTATATTCAATATTGAATGTAATCTTATAGCGAATCATAAAAGCTACACACAGAAAAATATTTGTTTTAAATTTAAGAAACTGTTTATTCAACATTTCTTCCATTCAACCAAAAATAATTTCAAAATCAAGAAAATTATTTTGAATTGAAGAAAAATTTTCATTGGAACAAAAAACATTTCTTTGACTGAGAGCCAATGAACATTTTTTTTCATTCAAAGAAATTCTCTTTCAATCGAAGAATCTTTTTATTGAGTGTAATCATAAGAGCTGAGTATTATTTTTCTCATTTATTTTTAGTAATCTTCGGCTGAAGAATTTTAAGTTCAAACTATTAGAAACTATATTTAAGAGTGAAGCATTCAAAATAAAAAAACGTAAAAATTTTGAGTTTGAAAAGTTCAAAATTAAGCAATTTTATTGTAATTTTTTTGACATAAAACAATTTCAAATTCAAGCGTTCAAAATTTAATTTTAGACTGTAATACCCAAAATAGTTTAGTTTCAATTTTCAACTATTCAAGATTGTGGGATTAAAAGGGGATTTCATTTATCATTAAGAACTGCTACATACTGTGTAGTCATTTTTCTGTTAAACAAATTTTTAGCTTCCTTTGAAAAACTTGTTAAACACCTTCGCACTCTCTACTTATAAAAGTACATCATAAAAAAATTCATAAGATCAAAAATTGGAAAATAGGTAGAAAATAAAATTTTAAAATGCTCGTATTTCGAGGAGTTAACCACTCGATTTTTGTGTGTAAACCAAATTTCAAGATTTCAAAATATTTCAAAATATTTTAGAAAATGTTGAAGGTTTCGCAAAGATATCAAATATTTCCGAAAGATTTATAGTGATTTCACAAAGGTTTCGAAGATTTTAAAGGTGTCAAAGATTTCAAAATCATTTCAAAGATTTTAGAAAGATTTCAAGATATTTCACAAAGATTTCAAATATTTCACAATGATTTCAAAGATTTTCGAAACCTTTTTGAAGATTTCACAATGATTTCAAAGATTTCAAAAAGATTTCACAATGATCTCACAGATTTCAGATATATTTCAAAAGATATCACAAATATTTCAACGATTTCCCAAAGATATCACAAAAAAATGTTTTCAGCTTCCGAGGGTTGGCCACTCGACTTTTGACTGTGAATCAGATTTCAAGATTTCGAAAAATTATAGAAAATCTCAAAGACTTAATAATGATTTTGAAGATTTCAGACATATTTCAAAAGATTTCACAAAATTTCAATGATTTCAAAGATTTCAGAAAGATTTTAATAGATTTCACAAAGATTTCAAAGATTTCAGATATATCTTGGAAGATTGTACAAAGATTTGAACAATTTCACAAAGATATCTCAAAACAATTTTCTTAGCTTTCAAGGGTTGACCACTCGACTTTTGAGTGTAAATCAAGTTTCGAGATTTCAAAATATTTCAAACAAATTTAGAAAATTTCAAAGATTTCGCAATGATTTTAAAGATTTCAGACATATTTCGAACGATTTCATAAGAATGTCAACGATTTCAAACAATTTCACAATAAACGATTCAAACGATTTCAAAGATTTCACAAAAAAATTTTTTTAACTAGCAGTGAAAAGTTTGTTAAACACCTTCGTAATTTCTACTGATAAAAATACATTAGAGAAAAGTTCAAGATAAAAAATTGAAAAACACTAGTATTAAAAAATGATCATATTTCGAGGTGTTGATCACTCGACTTTTGATTCCAAACTAGATTCCAAGATTTCAAAATATTTCAAAAGATTTTATAAAATTTCAAATATTTCGCAAAGGTTTCAAATATTTCCGAAAGATTTCTAAACATTTCACAGAGATTTCACAACGATTTCAAAAATTTCAGAAAGATTTAAAAATATTTTATAAAAATTTCGAAGATTGCACAATGAATTCAAATATTTCCGAAATATTTCTGAAAATTTCAAAAATTTTGAAGATTTTAGAGATTTTCGAAAGATTTGACAAAAATTTCACAGAAAAAAATTTTTCTGCTAGCCTTCTGCTGATAAAAATACACCAGAGAAAAATTAAAGATCAAAATTTTACAAATAGAGAAACACTAGAATTGAAAAATGCTCATATTTCGAGGGGTTGACCACTCGACTTTTCAGTGTATACCCCATCTCGAGATTTCAAAATGTTTCGAAAAGTTTTAAAAATTTTCAAAGATTTCAAACATTTTCGAGAGATTTTGAAAGATTTTACAAAGATTTCAAAGATTTCACAAAGATTCAAAAAGATCAAAGAAATAAATCGTTTAGGAAACATTCGAAATCGGCATCACTCAAGAGAGTCTATTTGAAAGCGTCTTGTTTTCTGATATCTTAAAATTCTGTTTATGATTTTTAAAAAATGAATTAAAATTTTGTGAAAAAAATGGGGAAAAGGTTCAGAATTTTCGATTTCAGGTATTTCTCACTGCTAATATTCATTTCTTAAAATACTTCCCAATAAATCTTATACCTCCTTCCTCTTATTCAATATAGCGCCCTGACGTTTCCTCTACTCGTATTTGGAAAAGTCCTAATTAAACCAAGGTGACATTAAGACCTTTTTGGAACTGCAGTTGGAAGTGGTGGTGGTTGAAACTCAGGAATCTTTTCTTTTTTTTCCTGACCCTTTCCCACAGCTTTTTCATCATGAGGATGTAAAAAGTCCTAATCAAATTAGGGTATAATTAAAACCTTTTTGGAACTGCAGATGGAAGTCGTGGTGGTGAAAATCAGGAATCTTTTCAATAGTAAATCAATTGGCTCAATGTTACTTGATTTTTCTTTTTAGGTTTTTTTCACCTCAGATGCATCCTTTGTTTCTGGTAGATCATAATGAAGAGAATGATAATTAGGATAAAATCCCAATGATACTTTATTTTACTCCTTAGATTGCTTCACCTTAGATGCATCCCTTGTTTCTAGTAGATCAGAATAAAGAGAATGATAACTGAGATAGTACTTGATTCCCCTTTTTAGATTGCTTCATCTCAGATGCATCCTTTGTTTCTGGTAATTGAGTATTTTAATCTTGTGTTTGGGAAATGTCCTAATTAAATCAAAGTAAAATTAAGACTTTCTTGGAACTGCAATTGAAAGTCGTGGTGGTGGAACATCAGGAATCTTTTCAATGGTAAATCAATTTGCTCAATGATACTTGATTTTTCTCCTTAGGTTGCTTCATCTCAGATGCATCCTTTGTTTCTGGTAGATTGTAATAAAGGGAATGATAATAGAGATATGTAGTACTAGATTACCCTTCTTAGGTTGCTTCACCTCAGATGCATCTTTTGTTTCTGGCATTTGAGTATTCTAATCTTGTGTTTGGAAAATCTCCTAATTAAAATAAAGTAAAATTTAGACCTTTTTGGAACTGCAGCTGGAAGTTGCGTTGGTGGAACATCAGGAATCTTTTCGATGATAAATCAATTTGCTCAATGGTACATGATTTTCCTTCTTAGGACACTTCGCCTCAGATGCATTATCTCTTTCTGGTATTCGAGACAGTTGGTCTTGTATTTGGAAAAGTCCTAATGAAACCAAAATTAAGGCCTTTTCGGAACTGCAGTTGGAAGTGGTGGTGGTGGAACGTCCGGAATCTTTTCCTCTTTTTCCTGATTTTCTCCCACAGCTTTTTCAGCATGAAGGCTTGGAAGCAAATGTTCCGAGTAAGAATTTTGAGGCGGAAGTGGATCTACAGAAGCTTGATTTTGAACACTTTCTTGGTAATTACTTGGAGCCAGATGAGAATCATAGCCGTTGTAAGTGTAAAAATATGGATCATAATAAAGAGAATGATAATTGGGATAAAAGCTCAATGGTACTTGGTTTTCCTTGTTAGGTTGCTTCAACTCAGATGCATCTTTTGTGTCTGGAATTTGAGAATTTTGATCTTTGATGTTTTCTTCGACGCCTCCTAGGTACGATGGAGCAATGCCCTGGGAAATTTGGACCAATTCCGGAGTGTACTGAGGTGCAATTTGCGCATAATAAAAGGGTGGAACATATCCTACGGCGGTTTTGTGTACAACTGGTTGGAGCACAGGAAACGCTCGGGATGGAGAGAGATTTTGGTCTGTTGTTATCAACGCATTGTAGACTTTTGGTACCTTCAACAATCCTGGGTCGGCTGTTGCGACAACGAATAATAATGGGACCTTCAGCAACCACATCTGTAACAATAATTAAAAAATTACGAACTGGTACTTTTAAACATTTAACAAAGCAAATTTCAGGAGGCAAGTAAAATTTGTCATAATTTTTTAAAATAATAAGATCATTGTCAATGAAAAAACCTTACTTGAATCATCTTTTTCCTTCTAGTACGTTCGCATACATAAAACTGAAATCCGCAGTAATAGGGACGCAGTAAAGCATATTTTTTTTTAATGTTAAGATATGAATGAAACATAAAGTAAATTTTCTATTATATCATCATTTTCTTTTAATAGAAAGATCATTGCTAATGAGAAAACCTCACTTGAATAATTTTTTTCCTTCTAGTACGTTCGCATACATAAAACTGAAATCCGCAGTAATAGGGACGCAGTAAAGCATATTTTTT
>JAUMHM010000078.1:13083451-13094807 GCA_032362435.1 Melikaiella ostensackeni
CAAAAAACTAGACAAAATGGCTTCTTCGTTTGGACTCAGTTTTACATTTAGGATTTGCCCATGATTTCGAAGGCCCTCAAGCCCATTTCTGTTTAGTGTCGTATTGGCAGGCTTGGAGAAGAATATTGAGCGCAAAGGAAAAGGGGAGACAATATTGGGAACAGGAAAACTGTATTCACTAGCCTACGTAGACGATGTAGTTCTAGTAGCGGATGATAAAAGAGGGATGAGTCTGGCGATGAAAGAGTTTGAAGAGTATGTGAGAGAAATAGATTTAACGGTGAATGTGAGTAAAACTAAGGTGATATGTTTTAGAAAAAGAAAGCGTAGAGTAAAGTACGAGTGGAAGGTAAATAGCAAGGTTATGGAGTTGGTGAAGAAGTTTTGCTACCTAGGATTTTGGTTCGAAGCAGGAGGAGGAAACGAGCTGCAGATGAGAAAGATATTGGAATGAGCGAGTAAAGTAATGGTACAAGCGTGGGGGTATAGGGAAAAAAAGGTTCAAGGACGACTGGAGAATGAGCGTGTGGATGTTCGACGTGCTAGTGTGGTCAGGGTTAAGTTATGAAGTGGAAGCTTGGGGATGGAAGGAGCATAAGTGTGCGGTGAGGCTGCAAGAGAGATTTCTGAGATAGGTCATGGGGGTGAGTTGGAGCTGCTCAGGTTATATGCTGAGGGAAGAAATAGAACGAGAGAAAATGGGGGTCAGACAACTAAAAAGATCCTGGATTTTTGAAGAGAAACTAAGAAGGGGAGAGGGAAGCAAGATTGCACAAGCGTGTGTCCGGGAGATTATGGACAAAGAAAGGAGGGATAATTTGGGACTTTCGAAATAGGAGGAAGAGAGATAAGAAAGGAGGTTTGAATGTGGGATGCAAGAGAGGGGTAGAAAATGTCAGGGAATAGAGGAAAAGATGGCGGAAAGGCAAAGAGATACAAGATGGTAAGAAATCTCGAAGTCAAAAAGAAGAGCAAATGGAATAGAGTGGTGAGATTCAAAATGGGAGAGGGGGTAAGAGCATGTAGATATTGGATGAAAGAAGAGGAGAATCCGTGTAGAGTATGTGGATATAAGCAGGAATCATGGTTGCATATGTTAGAGAGGTGTACAGGTCTTGAAGGGTGAGAGAAGAGTATGGAAGAGACAATAAAGTGGATTTTCAATGTGTATGGTCAGGGTGAGAAATGGATGAAGAATCTGGAAGAGCTGAGAGAGAAAAATGGAAGCCCAAGGCAAGGTCGCAAGCGTCTAGGAGTAAGAATAGTGGTCAAGTCGATATGTAAGAAATAAAGAAGGCTGAACAAATAAAGAAGGTTTAGGAGGAAATGATTTTCATTTCTTTTACAGGAAGCGTT
Organism: Melikaiella ostensackeni; assembly: GCA_032362435.1. Taxonomy (NCBI): domain Eukaryota; kingdom Metazoa; phylum Arthropoda; class Insecta; order Hymenoptera; family Cynipidae; genus Melikaiella; species Melikaiella ostensackeni. The sequence continues at coordinate 13,084,808 of JAUMHM010000078.1, forward strand.
ACTATTGGGAAGAAGACGCAAGAATTATGTATGTGCGTCGTAGGTATTAGGAAAGAAACGGACCTCGACATATCAAATAAGGGTGATCGGTGGATTATTTGTTCTGTGTCTTTAAATCAGATTCAAGGAGACAGTGAGGCCATCGAATTATTATTGCCGAGTGATGTTGTTTTAGTAGAACCTGACGGTTGCAAGACGCTTAAAGTACGTAAAATAAAGTACATATATAACTCTTTAAACTCTACTATTGAGAGATCTTTTTTTATTCAAATTTTCTGTTCTCTAGATTGAAGTAAGAATTCTGAATATGACAACACCAATACTTGCAGTTCTAAATATTGTGACGTCAGATTTTGTCACTCGATCAAGGTGGAACTCCAAGTACATAATATGTTTTATATCAGAAGACCTACAAGTTGATGTCACTACTCCTACGAAAGAAATGGAACTTAATTTTGAAAGTATTACTGAAGATGGATCAAGAAGACTGCCTATTACTCTTGAAAACAAAAACTGTGTAGATCTTCCAATACTGCTGTCTATTTTACAAGTAAGATTTCTTTGCACTTCTTAAAATATTAAGGAACTTTCTGCTTAATTGTTGTTTTTTTTATACAGGATGAACCAACGACATACCGAATTCAGAAAACAGTTGATGAAACAGCTGATGGCACTGATTCTAAATTGTCTTATTTTGTACTAAAGTCTAGGGAGCGTTGTACAGTAATTGTAGAATTTCAAGGAGTTTCTTTGAACTTGTTCCAAGGTAACGTATTGAGTAGTGTACCCAATAAAAACTTGAATTTTTTGATTTTGCAAACCCTATCCCCTAAATCTCTTTCTTTTGGTGAAAAAATACTGCCATAAATTTCCTTTTATTTAAAAAAAATTGTTAAGAGGTTCCATTAAGCCGTTTTAGGTCTGAACATGAATTATCTCAGTTTTCGATTGAAAAAAAAAATACAAATTTAAGCTAAAAAAAAATTTTCGCCCCTAGAAAGTATTTGTTATTTATTGAGGACTTAATCCTAAATTTTACAAAAGAAAAAAGAAATTTGTAGATATTATCGGGCTCAAAATACGAAAACTTGTAATTTCATTACAATTATTGGTCTGAAATGGATCATTTCAGACTTGAGTCACTTTTAATCATTTTTTCCCCCAAATCACTTTTTTGTCACTTTTTAACATAAAGTCACTATAGTCACTTTTTTAAATGAAAAGATCACCTTAGTGGTAATTGAATTCTATTGAATTCTTTGGAATTACATTGAAATCCACTGAATTGAATGGATTTTTTTAGATTTTCTATTTTTTTGATTCACTCTGATGACTTTTAATTTACCTTGAATTCTTGTGAATTTTACCAGATTTCTATTTATTTCAATTTATCTGAATTCAATGGAATATTTTTGAGTTTTGAAAATTTTGTTGCATTCATTTGAATTATTTTTAATCTGCCCTAAGTCTTTTAAATTCATCTTGGTTCGTATGAATTTCATCGAATTCTTTTGAATTTCCTTGAATTTTTCTTAATTCACTCCAAACTGAATGAAATCGATGAATTTTGTTAATATTTTGTAATTGTTTTCAATTCACTTGAGTTTTTATGAATTTCTTCGCATTCTGCTCATTTTACTTAAATCTCTCTAAACTCACTTGAATTTCATTCAATTCATTATTTTCTTTATATTTTCTGATTTTGTTTTCAATTCACTTAATTCGCCCTGAATTCTGTTCACTCCCATTCTACTCAATTTAATGGAAATGTTTTGATTTTTCAAATTTTGTTCAATTCACTCAAATTCTTATGAATTTGATCAAAGTCTCCTGAATTCCCGTGAGTTCTTCTAAATTTACTTTCATTTTACTGGAATCAATGACATTTTTGGAATTTTTTTCAATTCTTTTGAATTTAACTTGAATTGGTTTAAATCCAGTCTGAATCCTTTAAAATTTATCTTGAATTTTTTAGGAATTTCATCGAATTTTCTTGAATTCATCTTCATCCACTCAATTTTTACTGAAATCAATGGAATATTGTGGATTTTTGCAATTCATTTGGAATTCACCCTCAATTCTTATTAATTTACCCTGAATTCTTTTAAATTTTCTTGAACTCTTCTAAATTCACTTCCACTTTACTGAAATCCAAGCAATCTTTCGAATTTATTCCAAATCATCTGAATTATTTTGAATTTAACTTGAACTGTCTTGAATTCAGTCTGAATTCTTATGAATTTATCTAGAATTGGTTAAAATTCACCTGGAATTCTTATAAATTTTATCGAATTCTTTTGAACTGCAAAGAACATAAGTCACATCATAATTGCACATTAGTCAGTTTTAGTCAATGTGAGTCACTTTTCAGGTTAGAAATTAGTCACTTTTGGTCACTTTTTCGGTTTAAAGAGGTCACTTTCACACTCTTTTCAAGTAAATTAGGCTGTGGTAGCCCTGGCATTTCTGCGTTTTTTATCAGTTTCGATAAGTTTTGCTTACCGATTTCCTTAGCAAGTTTACCTTGGGCAGTAGGATATAATTATATATATATATATATATGTGTGTGTGTGTATGTGTGTGTGTGTGTGCGTGTATATATATATATATATATATATATATATATATATTGTATATAAAATTATCATAGAATTAAAATAATACCAGAAAAAGAAGGAACCCTGTGCATATTAATTCTAGGGAAAAATTGTTTAGGGGCCATTTCAGACCATTAATTATAATGAACATACAAATTTTCGTATTTTATGTCTCCGATAATATCTTTAGTTTTGTAGTGTCATAAAATTGAGGACTTATTCCTCAGTAAATAAAATATACTTTTTAGGGGTGGAGAAATTTGTCAACCTTAAATTTGTATTTAAAAAAAATAAAAAACTAAGAAAATTCATTTTCAGACCCAAAACGGCCTAGCGGAACCTGTACACATTTTTTTTAATAAAAAAAAAAAACTTATGGCAATATTGTTTCATTAAATGGATGAAATTTAGGGGTAGCTTTTGCTAAATTCAAAAATTCAAATTTTTACGGGCACTCTTATATTGAGGAGCAAAAAAAAATAAATGAAAGACCTACGTAAGAAGCTGAACAATTCAACTAATTATAAATATTATTAATTACAGGACCTGAATCGGAAAATAGTCTTCGAAAAGTAAATGGAAAGTTAATCATTCAAACACATCCAAATTCCAAAGACGACCCAGGAAGTCTGATAAACGAAATACCTTTGACTGGTTATATCGGCTTTTGCAAAATAAGAGCTGTCGATACTCAAATACCTATTATGATTCCCAAAATGCAAAATAAATTGCTGACTCTCCGCAACTCGGGCAACATTGGAGTTGCATTATCTGCCACAATTGTAGAAAAAGAAGGCGAAGAAATTGAAAAATCTTGTGAGGATTTTGTCATAACTCCCGAAACTTTATTCTTGCAAGGGGAGCAAAAAGGAACTTTCGCAATTTCTTACATGCCGCAAAACTTTGGTGATTCAGAAAGGTGAATAGTTCCTCATTTTCTGTATACTGTCTCCCTTTTACTGCTTCATTATTCTTCTCTCTCTCTCTCTCTCTCTCTCTCTCTCTCTCTCTCTCTCTCAACTCTTCCAGCTTCATCCATTCCTTATCCTGACTATTCCCACTCAAAATCCACATTATTTTCTCCTTCATACTCTCCCCTCGACGTTCGTCACCTGTACACCTATCCAACACATGCAACCATGATTCCTGCTTATACCTACATACTCTACGCAGATTCTCCTCTTCATTTATCCAATATTTACATGCTCTTACCCCCTCTGCCATTCTGAATCTCACCACTCTATTTCATTTGCTCTCATTTTTAATCTTTTTCAGATATTGCGGCTCCCCTCTTTTCCTCTCTTTGCCTTGCTCTCATCTTTTCCTCTATTCCCTCCCATTCTCTACCCCTCACGTGCATCCCACATTCAAACCTCCTTTCGTATCTCTCTTCCTCCCATTTCGAATGTCTCAGATTACTCCACCTCTTTGTCCATAATCTCCCGGGGACACGCTTGTGCATCCTTGCTTCCCTCCCACTTCTCAGCTTCTCTTCAAAATTCCAGGATTTTTCAGTTTCCTGACCACCATTTTCTCTCGTGCTATTTCTTCCCTCAGCATACAACCTGGGCTGCTCCAACTCACCCCCATGACCTTTCTCAGAAATCTCTTATGCAGACTTTCCACACTCTTTCTTTAATTTATACACTCCTCTACACTTTTTTATTTCTAAATTACATCGTCTTAGTCTTACATTCACGTTTGAATTTTTTTCTCTCACATACTCTTCGAACGCTCTCATCATCAGGCTCATCCCTCTTTCAGCATCCGCTACTAGAACTTCATCGTCTGCGTATGCTAGTGAATACAGTTTGCCTGTTCACAATATTGACCCCCTTTTCAAATTCCTGTCCAGAATTCCTCCTCTTTATTTTCTCATATCTTCACTCTTATTTTAGCCTCCACAAATATCTCTTTCATCCTCTCTATCAAACCTTCATCTATTCCTCTCTCTTTCATGGCCTTTTATAGCACCCTCCTGTTCACGAAGTCAAATGCTGCTTAAAAATCCACAAACAGCGCAACTAGTTTCCTTTTTTTTCCGCCCCAAGTCTCCATTGACTAGAAAATTGAGCACGTAAATGTTATCTGTGGTCCCCTTCCCTTTCCTGAAACAGTTTGGTTATGCGGTATACTTCCCTTTTCTTCGATCTGTCTTTCCAGCCTCTTTCTAAGTACTTCCACGTAAATTTTATAGTCCACTGACATGAGTGTGATATCTCTATATTCCGCTACCCTTTTTTCCTCCCCTTCTCCAATCAATGGCACTACCAGTCCTGTCTTCTATTCCTCCGGCCACCCTTCGCCTCTCCAAACCTTATTGCATATCCTCTATATCTCTTTTTTCGCCTCTTTTCCACCTCTCCCTCACTAATCTGGTTTCCGCTATTTTCGTCCCCCGCTACCGCCTTTCTTCCTTCAACCCTCTGTCCTATTTTCCGTGCCCCCTATCAGTCTTTTGAAATACTCCGTCCACTCGTCCATCCCTGTTTCCTCATTTATACCCTTCCTGCCTCCTCTTTCCCTGTTTATCATTTCCCATTTCCTCCCTTCCCTCACCGCCTTCTCAACCTCTTCTATGTACATTTCCTTCTCCCTCTCTTCTTTTCACTCAACGTTTAGAAACATTTAGAAAATGCATTTGAATATTTTTAGTCGATGTGGCATATTTCAGTAAGATATTCTATTCTTTTGCAGACGAGCTATGGTCAAAATTACCGCAGGCACTAGTAAATATTGTTATCCAGTTATCGGCGAACGGGAATTTGTTGCAGAAGAAACATGCGATAGTTTTCGTTGCGAAACTCCCCAGATTTTGAGATCTGTGGCTTCTCCGAATTCTCCGTATAATAGGTAACTCATATAAGAAGTTCATTTTTGTCCAACCTGCACCGAAAGTATGCCTTCCCGTGCATATGAAGTGTGCGAAAAGTGGATTTTTTGCCCCGGAGACGAAGCAGATGCAAAGTAGCTTTTTGCGCCCGCTTTAGTTCCCGGGCGGAAAACGCTACTTTGCGTACGCTTCACATGCCCTCGAAGGCAAACTTTAGATGTATGTTATGGACAGAAAATATCACGTGTATCATGGGCGAACAATGGGCGACCCCCACAATGACAGGATTTTTTTTCAAAATGCAGTTTTTTAAGTTTCGAAGCTTTTATTATTATTCACTGGCAAAATCTGTGTAAATAAAAAATTTGCCATAAGTTTTGAACCAATACGAATTTTTTTTCTTTGAATTTTCATATATACAAAAACCGAACAGAAGATAATCACTGATTTCAATTTTTTTTGTACTTTTTGGAATACCAACCTACAATTATTTTCCCGTAGGCCCAAATTGTTTGATTAGTTTTAGAATTTTAATTTTTTTGAAATCGTTAAAATCTGTTGTACACTCAAAAGTCCAGTGTTCAGCCCCTTGTTTTTGTTTGTATAATATGTTCATTCAATGAGAAAAGCTCAAGAGTGGTTATTAACATATCTGCATTTTTAATTGACAATTAGATCTCCGAATTCGGGAAGAGATTCCCCAGGAAGTTCAGTCTCTGGTTCAACAATTGCAGGAGATGTAATACCAATACGTGCAACGCATTCTTCCTTGGCCTGGAGTAGCATTCGGGTCGGAAAATGCGATGCTAAAGAGATCACAATTCGTAACACGAGTAATAATAAAATTAAACTTCATACATTCATCATGGCCAAGGACCAGTATTTTAAGGTAATTAAGAAATTTTTAACTTTATTATGTGTCAATATTTTTTTAGCCTATTTGCTTTGATTCAGTTACAGTCAAAAATCAGTTTTCTAATTTGGAAATATTTACTATTTCTAATGAGGTTTATGGTCCTTAGGAGTTTGTCTCTGACGCAATTGTTCCGCACGATCACCTTCATTAGGGCCTGTCGCTCGAATCATCTCGCCCGCTTTTGTGAAACAGTAGTGTTATTGTGGTGGCTTGCTTGGTCGACGTCTCGCTTTCTCTTTCCTGTTCAGTTTCAACTTTCATGCTGGGTACTCGGGGCCATTTCTGAGATTAAGTTCAACGCGATGCATTCTTTAAATTTATACTATTACTGATGCGGGTTTCTAACCTTTGCCCCTCGGTCTGGTTTTGACCCTCACTGGGAGAGGTCGTGAAAAAGCCAAATTGAGATACAAATCTCATTCGTGTCGTGCTCGCGATTAGTCGGATGACATATTACTTCCAGTGTTATCAGGATCGGTCGATCCGAGAGCGATCGTGGTCGTAGCTTCCGGAGCTTACATCTGTGCTAATTTAAAAAAAAAAATATATATATATATTTTGTATATGAAAAGCGACGTGCACGCATTGACACGCGGAACTCAAATTGTGGTTAGATTCATTTAAATTAGATTATGATCAAAGTCAATTAGGAGGATCTCGACTAGCCTATTTATTTATCGGTTGATTTGTGATTTCTATAAAATAGGATTTTTAATTAAATAACTCTAAAGTGACAATACATTATTCCTTCGCTGCCTTACGCCATTCGACCCTTAATTCCCTCACAGTTTGGTCCTTCGAGCCGGATATGGGTCCGTGGGGAAAGTTGGACTTCTGACTGACGAGACGAACTGACAGATTTTGGTACATTTGCTGCTGAGTGGCACATGCCCTGAGACACATTCTTGTGGACTGGTTTCTTTGCTCCCCTTAGTGGGACATTTTGCTTGTTTCCTCCCTTCAGTGGGACTGGTGATTTCTTTTCTGACTTAAGTATCACATACGGATTGATAATGACTGCTTACAGTTATTTTTAAAACTTTTATTTCTGTAAACACCGAGTTCTTTCCCTCAAGTCATCGTATTTGACGAGAGTCTGAAATCTCGAGATGTAACACCCTGTCTTTCCCTCTTCTATCATTTGTGAATTTGTGTAAGATAAATAATGACTGTGGATTGTTTGCAATATTGCAAATGCCTCGAGACAGTCTCTCAGGCATGGCAGACTTATTTACTGAAAGTGGATTGTTTGCCGCACTGCAAATGCCTCGAGACAGGCTCTCAGACATGACAAAATTACTTACTGACTGTGGATTGTTTGCAACTTTGCAAACGCCTCGAGATAGGCTCTCAGGCATGACAAACTTACTTACTGCCTGGATTGTTTGCAAAATTGCCAACGCCGTGAGACAGGCTTTTAGGCAACAATGCAAACACCATGAGACAGACTCTCAGGCATGACAAACTTACTTACTGACTGTGGATTATTTGCAACATTGCAAACGCCGTGAGTCAGGCTCTCAGGGATTACAGACTTACTTACTAACTGGATTGTTTGCAACATTGCAAAGGCCTTGAGACGGGCTTTCAGGAACGACAGATTGATTTACTATCTGTGGATTGTTTGCACCACTGCAAACGCCGTGAGATGTGCTTGCAGACTCTGAATTTTGTTTAACCTTGACAGGTCTCAGACTCCCTCGACTGACTATCTGTGACTTGAGTAGCATATGCATAGCGCCTCGTAAGCCGTGTGATGATGCCATGTGATTGCGCCTTATAGGCCATGAATGTCTGTGAATTTGACAACACACGCCTGAGCGGCAATACCCTCCCAAGCGGTAATACACGCCCGAGCGGCAACACATACCTGACATTAACTAATTAACATTATCTATGATACGTTGTTACGTGAAATTTCAATTTGAGAAACTGACGCTTGCTGCGACTGATTGGCCGAATGACCGACTGACTGATTTATTGTGGAATACGCAAAGTAAAGAGAAAGTACCTTATTGTAATTACAAATACTGACGGACGCCGTCATCTCTATTATGACAGAGGGGTCGCCCGGGACGCAATCACATCCGGGGGCAGTGTCTTCTGTCATTGGGTCGTTTGAGACGCTACCACTCCCAGGGACAGAGTTTTCTATTACAAAGTTTGCCCGGGATGCTATCACTCCCAGGGATGCTATTTTCTCTCTTGTGTCAGGGGAGTCGCCCGGGACGGGTCATTTCTGGGGACAGAATTTTCTGTCATGAGGTCGCAAGGCACGCTATTACTCCCGGGGTCAGTGCTCTGATGCTTTGTCGCCTACGCATCTAGTCATGCCTTTGAATTTTCAGGCATCAATTAATTGAAATTATGCGCATATCCGTGCGACGATTTTTGCATAAATCATAAATGATCAATGGAACACTTCGAAACGTTGGAGGACGAGATGCTCATTGTTAATAATGAAGGATTCCGCTCTTCTAAAATACGATTGAGTGAAACTTCATTCCTCATCACGAGATTCAATTGTTGGAAATGGGGAACAACTGTTAGACTTTCTTGTAAAAATTTTTCAAATCAGACAACTGTTGTCAAACCGAGTTGTTTGCTTGACTCACACCATCTCAGTGTGACTTTTCATTGCTCGAATTCACAAACGGTGATTTGAAAATAACTCCTGTATATTTAACTGATTCATTGATGAGTACTCCTTAAGAATGCTCGGACTATTTCTTTTTTGTGATCTCTGCATAAGCATATCTATTTGTCGTGCCTACAACTTGTGGCCTGGCATGGCCATGGATTGAGTTTCAATTCTTCGCATCGTTGCTGCTTGAGCTTACAACTCGGGTGCGATAGTATGGAGATGTCTCTTCTATATTTTTGTGTCGGGTTACCGAATCGTAAAAAGTCGCGCATAGATCTTGGTGATCATGATCATCATGGCTTAGTCAAACGTTTCTTTATCAGGAGTTCATTCCGTATGGTGCCTCACCATTTTCTGCGTTGGAATCTTTCACGTTTTAATTTCTAGTATCGCTGGTTTCTTCTGTCGTTAGTTTGATGACAAGTTGATCACATATAACAAGTTGTTTGCGAAACGAGTATCTGGGACTTGGTATCTCATTCGCAGGAGATACCTCTTGCTGATCTATTTTTGGGAGATGTAGCTTCGACAAATCGTTGAGAACGCTATTTCACTGACGAGCTACCAGACGGATCTTGCTAGAACCGGTTCAAGCCACCATCTTGTGGAACGGATATTCACAGCTCTCAAGATGTCAACACATGAATTGGGATCTGATTCACTAGGCCAATCCGCAGATTGCCTAGATGACGCACGGAAAGGCAGGGCCTGCTTCAGCATCGCACTCGTAGATACTGACATGTCTTTACTTTCAGGAAGAGCATGCAGATATTCATTTTTAGGAGGTAACAGCAAAAATTGTCGGATTATATTTTTGCCAATGACACGCTAAATGATACCGCGAGTGGTATCGACTACTGTGCCACGGTATTTCACAGTGGGCCGAAACAAGGCCGCAAGTCATGTGCCGCTCGTTTCAGATTGATGTTTTACGGCGGGCGGAGAAGATTTCCGTGTAATCAGGTGCCGTCTTGTTCGGATTGATGTTCCGCGCCCGGTAGAAACACTTT
>JAUMHM010000078.1:13106342-13121805 GCA_032362435.1 Melikaiella ostensackeni
CTAGCATCAACGGCAAGGAGATTAGTCTCCAGACCTAGGCTAATAGTCTGCTCCCTTGCAGAATTAAAGAAGAAGAAGCAGCCCACAAAACTCAGGTTGGGAATATAGTTTGAAGTGTATGAGCGAATCTCGTACCTCGTAATAAAGAAAAATACTAGTGCATGTTTTACGTCCACCAAGTCTTATCGCAAAATAAGCATTACAATTTGAGTGTTATCAGTGAATAATATAATAATAATATAATAATTACAATACAAGTGCGAGTGTTGATTATTATCTATGAATAATAAAAATATACACCTGAAGCAAAGAGAACTTGAAACAATTTCTCAATGCAAATAATGAATTTCAGAATTAATCGAATTAATAGAGTAATTGTGAATCTTCAAGTCAAGTATAAATGCCCTAACGGAAATGAGAATGAGAGAGAATGAGAATGAGACAACCAATTGCTTCATTCTTTCTCCGTCTTTTTTATACTACGAGGATCCAACAAGTTTCGCGGTATTTATACCTGCTCATCAGGGAAATTTTATAGGAAACCAAGGTAATATATTTTGGTCTGATTTTTATTTTTATTTTAAAATTACTATGAATCTTCTATAGAATCTTATCTTTTTTTTCAGAAAGTAATATCTTTCAAAACTCTCTTGGAAAATTTTGTACGTGCTTTTCATTTTAGCTGAATAATTAAATGAAAACATTCAATTTCTCATTGGAATCTAATACAAGTATCGAAAGTCATAATTTTTTTTCTACCGTTTTTTATATTCATGTAATTGAAACCTAGCCTGTTGTTTGTATCATTAATCTTTATCGGAAAAACTACGTGAGCTTTGCAGTTTCGTTAGGAAATTTTTCTGTGACTCAGTTTGATTTAATTTTTTTTTTACACTTGAGTGGAAAAGAGATTTTATTTCATTTTTTAGCAGGACTGTCTATCATACTACTGCCTGATCCCCAATTTCTTTCAATCTCTTGTAAAATCCATCATAAATATAAGCAAAAATATAAAAAATAGTTTTTTTTGATACACTCAGCTTGTAATTTGTTTTTGTTTATGGATCCATTGCACTTGATCCTTTTCTTTTTCATCTTTAGTAAGCATCCAAATGATGATTCTTCTAGTCTTCAATATGAATTTTATTCAAAAATCTGGTTAATTAAACACTCAGGCTTTATTATTTTCATTTTTGCGTTTTAATTTTGTACATTGAATCAACAAACGATTAAACTTCTTCTAGGCCTCAGTACGAACTTAATTTACAAAGAGAAAACTGGTTAAGAACACTCAGTCTTTATTCTTTTCGTTTTTGTGTTTCAATTTTTGTACACTGGATTAAAAGCGAAGAACTGTAAAATAATATTTTGAAGAAAATTTCCGAAACTCCAGCTCATCAACAAGGCGACTAAACAATTACGAATCACGATACATGCTGACGGAAACCAGAAACGTCCCTTTTCCTGCTAAAATTTGTTTTTTAGTCGGTGAAGGCTATTTTTCTGAAATTCGAAGGAGAGTGCATAGCTCGTAAATCCCACATGTTTTCTAAGCCTGTTATTTACTTCACGAGGTATTTCTGCAATTTTGGAGAAACACTTTCTTGGTTTCCTAGTGAATTTTTGTATTCGCGTTAATTATTATTCCTCTATTTTATATCAAAATAAAATTTTAACCAGAAAGCAAAAATAACAAATTTTCCCAACAAAATTTTCAAAAATATTTTCTGAAGCAACTTCGGATCTGACTCTAGAGATCATTATCATAATGAAATTCTCAATAATTATTGATTTTTAAAATTTTGAGTCTATATTAAAAAGACCATTGTGAAGAGTATATAATATATTCTGAGTATATTATACCTCTGACTCGCCATTTTGTGTAGCTAATGAGGGTATCGCTTTCCTTTTTCCGGAAAGTCTTTAATTAATGACGTTTGAGCAATATATGTGCATCCTTCTGGCAAACCTATTTTTGATGGGTACAAAGATGCCATTATATCACTTTTTTGGTATTTTATTTTAAATTTATAGGATTGTCATTTCACACTTTGAATTCCTTGAATGCACAAAATTACATAAAGGAAGTCAGTTATGAGTAATAACATCCCTATCAATTTTGAAAAATAATGTTTGTATTTCTTTGTTTCCAAAGATGATTTATTTTGTTTGCTTGTTTTTCTATGGGACAGAATGTTTTAAGTTATAAAACATTTGTAACATATACGTATATTTTGATGATCTCATTTCTATCTAAAACGTTTGAAGACACAATGTATGAACAAAAGTCAATTCAGAGAAAATTACTATTTTCTAAGTCATATATGAAAGGAAAATGATCAATTGTGGCAAGATGAGTAACTTGTACAGTCTACCAAGAACAGAACCTTTGTGGAATGAAAACAAGGTCTATGGCCTAATGTCCCTGTTTCCTAAATTTAAAAGAAAAATCTTTACAAAACGTAAACTCTGATAAAGTCATTTTCTGTAATAGTATATCACACAAAAAGTCTTTGAAAACGAGAAAATATGTTTCTGAAAATCTGTATAATAGGCTCATTAGACACAGTTATGTAAACAAGTCAAAAAATAGGGAGGAAAAAACAAAGAGACAACCAATTGCCTTATTCTTTCTCCGTCTTTTTCACACCACGAGGATTCAACAAGCTTCGAGGTCATTCAGACCTCCTCATCAGGGAAATTTCATAGGAAACTAAGGTAATATATTTTGGTCTGATTTTCATTTTTATTTTGAAATTACTATAAATCTTGTGGAGGATCTTATCTTTTTTCAGAAAATACTATCTTTCAAAACTCTTTTGGTAAATTTTGTACATGCCTTTCATCTAAGTCGAATAATTAAATGAAAACATTTTATTTGTCAAAGGAATCTAATAAAACTATCAAAAGTCATAATTTTTTTCTACTGCTTTTTATATCCATAAAGTCAAAACCTAGTCTGTTGATTATATCATAAATCTTTATCGGAAAAACTCCATGAGCTTTGCAATTTCTTTAGGAAATTTTTCTGTGACTCAGTTTGATTAAATTTTTTTTTTATACTTGAGTAAAAGAGATTTTATTTCGTTTTTTAGCAGGACTGTCTATCATATTGCTGCCTGATCCACAATTTCTTTCAATCTCTATTAAAATCCATCATGAATATAAGCGGAAATATAGAAAATAGTTTTTTTGATACACTTAACTTGTACAGTAAAACCTCGTTTATCCAAGGTAATGTGGAGGGGGGGGGGGATACCTCGGATAAGCGAAAACTCGGATAACACGGAAGAAGTACAAAATCCGAAAACAGTAACTATTTTTGATATACTTGAAATGGTAAAATTAAATTTGACCACATAAGCATATAAAAGTGAAAAACTAACGAACGCAGATTAATCTTTGGAGCGGCTTCATCTGTCTTATCCGAGTTTTTCCGTATTATCCGAGCATACACATCGGTTAATGCGAAGTGCTCGGATAAACGAGGTTTTGCTGTAATTGGTTTTTGTCTACTGATCCATTGTACTTGATCCTTTTTTCCTTGATCTTTAGTGAGCGTCCAAATGACAATTCTTCTAGTCCTCAGTGGAAATTTTATTCAAAAATCTGGTTGAAAACACTCAGGCTTTACTATTTTTATTTTTGCGTTTTAATTTTGTACACTGAATCAAAAAACGATTACACTTCTTCTAGGTCTCAATACGAATTTCATTTACAAAAAGAAAACAGGTTGAGAACACTGAGCCTTTGTTATTTTTATTTTAGTGTTTTAATTTTTGTACACTGGATCAAAAGCGAAGAACTGAAATAATATTTTGAAGAAAATTTCCGAAACTCCAGCTAGGTTCGCAAGGAATGTTTTTTCCGAGCCTTTCCGACTTGTATGTGAACTTTGCTTTCAATCCTTTCCGAACAGGCTCTCTTTGTCGAAGTCGTCCACAGCTTTCCGACGTTTTTCCGTATGCCACAACTAGCGAAATGAGCGACTATACCCTAGATCAAAATGGCGCTGGTAACAAGAGACAACGAAATGCTGTTAGCGGTTACCTGAAGATTTCTAAAGTTTAGCTCATTTAATTCTTCAATCTTAAGGGAGTACCCTCGATAATAGAATTACAAATGAGAATCGTTTGATATTTGAATGACAGTTATATTAAAATACACTGAAGCTCTGGTTAAAATTTTGGAACCATTCAGAGCTTCATAATGGAAAAATCAATGATTGAAAATAACATGTGTTCTTATGAGAAGACGCACTTCTTCTAGTATATAAGAAGATTGAAAAATGAAAAAATTCTGAAATAATTCTGAGATATATAGAATGTTTTCCCAAATCCACATCTGCTTCGAAAAGTATCATTCAGAGCCTATAAGTATAGAAAAAAAAATTTATACCGTAAATGTATGACTGACGTCAGCGAACTGAAGATATGGCATCGTCGCATCCGCTCCACGTGCTCTAGTTTATGCGCGAATGTCGAGTAACACACGTGCTCTTGAACGTCGTGGCTGACGTTGCTCTTTGGTAGAAGCGCGACTTTGCCAAACTTATGACTGTGCCTGTGTGAGTCCATAACAAGTCGAAGCGTTCTCTCAACTGACTTGCTACGTACCGAGGATACTTCCTTAAGTCTCTGAATTCATATTGACTAATTTCTGTGCCTCAGCAAACGCCGCTTCTATTAGATTCGTCGCCTATTTCAGGCCATACATAATCAATATTAAAAAATTCTATTTGTTTTTTTCAAAGACATTCAAATTTTTGAAGAATTTTATAATATCTATATTATGATCAATTACCAAATCATTTTTCACCGTTCACATTTTTTAAAAATCAGTTCTAATGAAATAAATCAGTCTTGAACTAAAATATATGATCTTCCTTCTCGAAGTTTGTCTTGTATTCAATTTAAAATTTTCTGAAAAATACCGAATTTGAAATATCGAATCACTTATTTTCAGTTAAAACTTTTTTCTATTTTGATATTTACGAAATATCAAGATTCAGAGAATTTTCGATTCATATTTTGAACTTTTCAAAAACTTTTTGATAGTTTGTATTTAATATTTTTGAAACTATTTCAATTGATAAATTGATTACTATGCGTTTAGATATACACATTTTTTCTGTTGAAACATTTTTATATTTTGACACAATACACAATAAATTATACAATAAAATATAATACTATTTTATATAAATAAAATTAATTTGTGAAAAAGACAGTTTTCGATTTTTTTCATAACAGAAAGTTAGAATGTAAGTTTAATTGATAATATTATTATATTCTGGGTTTTGAAACAAGTGATTTTGATAAATGACTTGAATAAATATTTTGGACATTTTCTAAGCCTTTGGATCAAAGAAAAATTTATAATTTATTTAGGAAAACCTTTATAGAGAAATAATAACAGAATACGGAAAATTCTTTTTAGAAAACAAGCAAAATAAAGGGTATAAGGAGGAAAAAATTACAGATAAGACTTTTTATTTTTTGCCGCTAGATTAATAATCATGAGTAATATAAAAAAATTAATAATGCCGTACGTTGAAAACGTAGATCATAATTCATGAGAAATAAAAGATCAGAAAAGCAAAATATTGAAAATAATAATCTCCCTTTAAACGCACCAGCAAAAACTAGAACAGAAAACCATAGAATTAAAAAGAACAAATTGAAAATAGGGAGAGAAAAAATTTCAAGGCTAGATAGGGAATACAAACAGAAAGAACAAATAGAAAATAGGGAACGTAATGAAATTTCAAAGTTAGATAAGGTGTACAAACAGAGGGAACAAATAACGAATAGGGAGCGGAATAAAATGTTAAGGTTAGATAAGAAGTACGAAGAGAGGGAACAGATTGAAAATAGGGGAAAAAATGTTAAGGTTAGTAAGGAAGTACAAACAAAGGAAACAAATAGAAAAAAGAGAATATGTACAAAAAAAATGAAATTACTATCAATCATATCTGCTTTTTATTTTCAGGTAATAATAATATTTTTCCAATCTCACAATTTAGCAATTTCATACCTGTTGTTTTCCCTATAAATTACCCCTGATGAGGAATTCTAAATTGGCTTCGAAACATGTTGGTCCCCAGGAGCATGAAAAAGACGGAGGAGAGAAGAAGTGTGAGGATGGTCAAGCCAAATAAAAATCTTAAAACTGATTCTATCGCAGTAAACCCAAAAACTAACGTACTTCCGGGAAAAATATCCCCAATCAATGTAATCATTGATGAAGTAAATCACCCTTATACAGGCCTTCAAGGATTCTTAAATCTTTTACTCAATATGAACCCATTGTTTATAGCATCGGCTACGATGTTTACTCTGTTCGCGTGTCCCATATTGAAGACTACCGTGCAATAATTACTGAATTTGAAAACCAAGGATTTCAGTATTTCCTCTATGAAAATGTCGAGGCACCCCCCGTTAAAGGGGAGAGGTTCGCTATTAACACAACTAGCCGCATGCGTAGCCGGCAAACTAAAAAGGCCATGCCTGTGATCCTAATCACAGTCCCCAACACACCACAAGCAAAGGAATTGCTTAAACTTCAGTCTTTAGCCTTTTTAAAAATTAAAGTGGAGCCCTATGTCAAACCGAAAGAAACTTCTCAGTGCTTTAACTGTCAGAGATTTCATCACGTTTCTGATATGTGTCACGCTACCCCACGTTGCGTGAAATGTAGAGGCGCGCACACTTGCTCTAGTTGCAAAAAAAATCGCCAGACCCCGGCTACTTGCGCTAACTGCAGCGAACACCCCCCGGCTAACTACAAAGGCTGCGCAGCATTCAAAAAAGCCTCGAGAAAGTCAATTAAGCCAAATAAAAATAAAAACCCAAGTGAAAAACCTAATTCTAAACCTGCTATTCAATATTCAATCAATCAATATTCAATCTGAAGGATGCTATCTCCAGCAATCCTCAGACACCAATGATTCCGCCAAGCCATAGCCAGCCTCTAGAACAAGTAGCCCCCGTGAGCTCCCCGCCCTAACAGAATAAATCATTATACAGCACTAAAGTAGCCTTAAAATGCGTGACTAAGACCAAAAATAAACAGAAAATTGAAAAACAGACTGACATTTCAGCCGACAAACCTACCTCCGCCACACATCGCATTGCAGAGGAAAACTTTCGTCCAGTAATTGCTGCTGTTCGAAATCCACTTTCTCAAAATATTAAAGCAAACCTAATTATCCTAATGAAAAAGCCACGACCTTATGAACCGAAATAATGGGGGGGGAGATATAACCATAAACGAAGCTATCAAGCAAACAGCTGAGATTATAACTAGTATATTAGCATTGGCTCTTGAAAATGGCAGCACTCAATAATAAAACTCTTAAAATTATTTTTTAGAATGCTCAGGGTATCCTCAAAAAACGACATGAATTAGCCACATACCTCTATCAGAATAACGTTACCATTTGCTTGCTCAACAAAACACTACTACGCAAATCACTACGAGTTAATCTTGTTCGCGGCTACAAATTATACAGAAACAACGCCAATAGAGAAACTGCGATTTTAATTCAAGAAAATATTGACCACCATGAACTGATAATACCCGAACTCGAAGCCCTTGAGGCTACTGCCATACAAATAAAAATACATGGTAATCCTTATGCCATTGTCTCGCTCTACCAGACTCCTCGGCAATTTATAAGAAATGATTACAGAAAAATAATTAAACTTACATCCTCAGTAATTGCTACAGGAGACCTAAATGCCAAACACTTAGCTTGGAATAGCAGAACAACTAACAAGATTGGAAAACAATTATTTGATTTTATAAATGACAAAAATCTGTCCGTCTCAGCGCCAGGCTCGCATACCTTTTTCCCCCACAATACTCAACATAAATCTGACCTTATTGACTTTGCGATTACCAAAAATAACTTCTATTATCACGACACTCACTATTGATGAATTAGACTCAGACCATCGACCAGTTCTTCCGAGCCTTTTCACTATTTGTGAAGAAGCTACGGTTGTACCTCGCTACGATTTTGCAAAAGCAAACTTGCAAGCATTCATCTCGACTCTAGAAACTCAAGTGAACTTTGAACCCACACTAACAAGCACTACTGAGATTGACGAAGCCATAAATAATATCACCTCTAGTACAAGAACTGACATTCATGCTTCTCTCTGGAGGATAAAATTTAATATAGCAAAGTCAGAATCAATTATTTTCGCAGTCAGAAAACCAGTCAAAATAGATCCACCCAGAATGTTTAATGAACCAATAGAATGGAAAAACTTCGTAAAATGCTTGGGAGGTATACTACATAAACGTCTTAATTGGAAGCAGCATATCCAAGAAACTAGAGAAAAAGCCTTCGGGGTCATGTCGCGCCTGAACAGGGCCGACGACAGGGGGGGGGGGGGTTCCCACCAGGCCTGCAGTTCTTTGAGAGGCCCGTAAGTCCTCATTCATTACCATCCTACATAATTTTTAATTTTACAACTGTTGGGGGGAGGAGGAGGAGAGGCCCATGCATGTTTACCCCTGGGCCCAGATTTGGTCTCGGCGGCTCTGCGTTTGAATCCTATTATTGATAGACACTCAAGTCTAGAACCCGAATATGGAATCCTAATATATAAAATATTTATTCGACCAATCATAACTTACGCCTGTACAATTTGGGAAGGTGCGTCAAAGAGCAACATTAATAATCACATTTAGATCATTAAAAATAAATTTCTCAGGCGTATCACCAAAATCCCTAGATACACCAAGAATTCTGTCCTTCGCAGAGAATTTCAATTACCTTACATATCAGAGTATATCCAAGAAACCAACACTACATTTTATAAAACTGCATCATTATCACCTTTTAAACATATTTCCTCCTTAGGGAAATATAATAACGATTCTCTTCGCAAACACGCGCAGCCAAAAGAATTTCTCATGAAATAAGTCACCGAGGTCGGGGTGGCACCGAGACTCGTCTCGACGTCGCGCCGACCCGCCACCTCTGACCTATTTGCAATCTTTATTTTCAACCCCACTAACCCCTTTCCACTCTTCTTTAGCTTACTTACATAAAATAATTTCTCAGATTTTGTGAATTTTTTCCCGCTTGCGGGCTTTTTTCCACACACATAAAACGTCGCTCTAACTTCCTGTCATGTTAAATTTCTCTCAGATTGTGCAGCAATGCCCAAACGGGTAACGCGCAACAACTTCTTTCAGTCCGATCATTCTTCGGGCAGTTCACTAATCGCGGGTGCGCGACTGACACGGCTTCGCCGCGCCCTCGCTTGCATTGGATCTCACAAGAAGGGGCGATGGTTGAGGCCCCTCATCCCCACCCCTTCCTTTAACAACGCCAGAATTTGAATCTGAATCTCAAGCGCAATGTGAATCTAAAGCGCAATGTGAATCTATTTGTCAAACAATTTACCGTGATTGGACATTCTACTTGTGAATAAAACAGTTTAATGCCAGTTTCCTCACAGATCATCTGTTTTATTTCAAATGAACCTGAATTCTCTTGATATTGGTTTTAACCAATTCAAGACAGAATAACGAACTCAGCCAGCCTACTCTTCAACCAATCAACGATGGACTCCTATAGAAATATTTCATCAGATAAATCCCGGATATAACAGGTAGCTAAATAAAATTTTAAGCTTAAAAAAAGAGTACAAAGGAAGGGAACACACTGAAAATAGGGGAAGAAAAAAATATTAAGCTTAGTAGGGAATACAAACAGAGGAAACAAAATAAAAATAGAGAGCGGAATAAAATTTTAAGGTTGATGAAGAGTACAAACATAGGAAACAAATGGAAAATAGGGAGCGAAATAAAATTTAAAGGTTAGATGAGGAATGCAAAGAGAGGGAACACATTAAGAATAGGGAACCGAACAAAACTTCAAGGGATGGTGATAAGTACAAAGAAATAGACTTATGTACTGAAAAATAGGGAAAGGAATAAGCGTTTAAAGAAAGATCAGTCATTTAAAAAAAAATTGAAAAATTAAAAATAAATTATAAGGAAATGAATAAAATATATAATGGTAAAATAATAAAAGAAAGAGAAAAATTACGCGAAAGAGAACAGAGATTAAATGACCTTCTTAATTTCCGAGAATGTTATGCGATAAGAACTAAAACAAATTAATCAAATCTATCAATAGATAATTGTGAATATTACCAAAATAAATTGATATGAATTTATAATTAATGGAAAAACTGGCTCTGACGTAGCATGTGTTTGCTGTGATAATTTATTTCTTCTCAAATCTGTAGTTAAATGTAAGGAGGAAAATATTAAAAATGTTTTGATTGAAAAAAGCATTGATGTCGAGCAATGTACGCCATTAATTATCAATAGTAATTCAAAATTTGTATGTAAAACTTGAAAAAATATATTACGAAGAGTGAAATATCAAAAATGGCAGCAAATTCAAATCATAAATTTTATGACGTGCCGGAAGTTTTAAAAAACTTGTCACAAGTTGAACAGCGTATAGTTCCACCAATTCTAACTTTTTGTCATATGAAACACTTATTACCTTATTCATTAAATCCGCAATGATCTTCAAAAGGAAGTGTTGTTAACATAAAAGTCAAAATTAATGAAACCAGAGAAACATCTAAAGTCTTGTTATGTACTCCATCGGATAAGGCTGCATTTTTGATAAATGGAGTCACACTTCACACTGCTTTTGCTTTACCAATAACTCAATTTGGTGGTCAAATTTCAGAACCGTCTGCAAATGTTGCTAACACATTAAGAGCGAAAATGAACGATATGCAATTATTAATAAAAGATTAAATTTCTATGGTTGGTAGTACTACACTAGCTACAGTTTATACTAGATTAAGACAAATTAAATGTGTTAATTATAGTTTTGGTGGTGTTTCCGTAATATTAGTGGGGGATTTGCAACAATTACCCCCTGTTATGAACAAACCTGTTTATTCTACATCAAATAGTTCAATGTTAAGCATTCTAGTACAAGATAAAATTTTTGAAAAATTTGACTTTTTTTAATTGGCAGGAATTATGAGACAAAAAGATGAAAAATTGTTTGTTAAGTCTTTGAATAACTAAGCAAATGGATAAATGTCTTCAGAAGATATATCTTTAATTTCATCCAGAATCACAAATCACAATGATGTTCCAATTGAAGCTATAAGATTGTATAGTAAAAATAAATTGGTTGATACATACGATAAAAAAAATAAAAGAAAGTGATAAAGTTTGTTTCAGTTTTCATGCGATAGATTATATTTTGGGTAAAGCAGATTTAAAAAAATAAGCATTTGAGAAAAATTATAAGAAATAAAAGACGAATTCAATGTGCAGGTTTACCATATTAATTAATTTCAAAATGCGGAATACAATATATGATAATAACTAATATAGATGTAAATGATGGATTAGTGAACGGAGCTTGTGTTATCCTTAAAGATATAACATTAGCCCCACGCAATGAACAATTATCAATCTTGTGGCTAGATTTCAATAACGAAAGGGTAAGTTGTGAAATTCGTTGCATATATCAACCATTTATGATCAAAAATAATATCGATTTGAATTTGGTTCCAATCGTAAGAAGTTATCTTTCTATAAATGTGAATGAAAGAATGGGATATAAAATTGTTTGGGAACAATTTCCAGTAGTTCCTGCTGAGGCCATAACTATTCATAAAAGTCGAAGACAAACTTACGATAAAGTACGTATAGATTTAAGACAAAATTATAGAGTTACCAGACCTATACTTTACGTAGCATCAAGTAAAGTGTGCCGCTTAGGTGATTTATACATTTTTGGAAACTTATATTTTTTACAGAACTTTAAAACAGACAATGTTTTGAATCGTGAACTTATTAGACTTAAAACACACAAACAATTAAAGCTGAATTAGAGAGTAATATTAAAATAATTTATCAAAATATCTGCTCATTGAAAAGTAATATTAAACATACATTATGCGATGTATGGTATAAACAAGCAGATGCATTAATTTTTTCTGAAACAGGAATAAAGAAAAACAGATGATATTCAAATAGACGGTTTTGTAACTGCATGCAGAACTAATCATGAAACTTTAAAATTACCACAAGGTGTAATATGTTTCGTTAAAAAAAAATGCAAAACTTACAGTTATGAAACATATTTATAAAACAAATCAAAAATCAGGATACTAACATCATGTTGATTTTCTTCATTTAACAGTTCGTAATTTCGATATAATAAGTGGTTATAAATCACCAAGTATATCAAGAAAAATGTTTGTTGATAATTTAAATGAGATTATTAGCGGCTCTCGTAACAAAAACAAAATTATTATAGGGGATTTTAATATTTATTGTTTTCACTCAATAGTTTTTTAGAAAATTATATGACTAATATTGGGTATAAAAGAGGCATTAATAAACAAATTTCAGCAAATAATTATCATACTCAAATCGATGTTATTTTAATATCTAATAAAATTGAAAATTATTCATCAGGCGTTTATAAAACCTTTTTTTCTGATCATAAGCCAGTATTTATCAGTATGTCAAAATCAAATATAAAAGAACAATTTATTTCTACAAATATTATAGCAAATAAAACAAAGAGATAAAACAATACTTCAGAGGTAAAAAGTACGTCTGTTGATGAAAACATTTTTACTGTAAAAAACAAATTTTTCAACTACTATATAGTAAATGACCCTAATTTCCTTACTCTTCAAAGAAGTGTATCAATATTATAGGTCAATAGATTCGTCTAGAATTAAGGATTCATTTTTATTCTTACATCAACTTTGAATTATATTGAATGTTTTACTGTAAACAATAATTTTTTTAATATTACAAATGACCATAGCTTCCTCACACTCCAATAAAATTTGATATAGTGTCGATAATAATCGATTCGTCTCAAGGCAAGGAATCTTTTATATTCTTGCATCAATTTCGAATTATATTAATGAAACAAGTTTTACTACAAGAAACACCCGTTTTTAAAATATTATAGTGCTAAAAAAATGTAATAATTATTTTTAGAAATCCTTCGGTCAGTTTTGAGGTATTAGTTGTGAAAATAAGCCTTCCAAATTCCATTAATTTATCTGCAATCGTCTTCAAGTTATCGTGTTCACCAGAAAGTTACAAATCCACACACACATGCATACATTCGGACAATTACTTAGAACATTGTATTAGACATTTTTTTATTGAGAAACGTTTAATTGAACGAATTTCCAAACTTTCGAAATTGGTATCATTACAAAGCTTCCTCTATGAGGAAGCAAAAATTATAAGAATTTCCAAAAAATAAGTCGAGGCTGCCATTTTTACTGTCACAATTGAAGAATTTTTAATTGCAAATCTATAAAATTAGGTTAATTTTTATATTAAATCTTCAAAATAAAACTACACATTAAAAAAAAAAAAAAAGTTTGAAATTACATACCTTTGAAATATAAATCTCAAAAATTTTGAGATAAAAATTGTTAAATTTCGATAATTTTCAAACTCAAAAGTCAAGAGATTTCAATTATCTATCTACCATTCTAACAAATTAAAGAAATTTCAAATATAAATCATCAAAATTACAGAATTTTTAATCTTAAATCTTTAAAACTGAAGATTTGTTTATTTTGAAAATTTACAATCAAGAATTATGCAAGTTTAAAATTTTTAAATTTTGTAATTTTGATTATTTTTATTTGAAATTTCTTCCACTTGGAAGATTGAGGATTGAAACCTCTTGACTTTTGATTTTCGAAATTATCCAAATTAAAAAATTTTTACCTCAAATTTTTTCTCACAAATCCAGAATGTCTTTTAAGAACATCTTATTACGACATAAAGTCCCAAATTAACTTATTAATTTATTTAATTGCTTCTAGTTCCTGCTGGAATAAAATCTTATATGTTAATTAATGTTAGAGATTACCGAAAGCTGATGTAGCTATTTTGATAATTATTTCAACTTATGATTATTGATTATATCTTATAGTACTTCAAATTTAAGTGTATATTTTAATTTGATAATTACGCAATGGAAATAAGAAATATGTAATAAGCGCGCGTAGCACGCTATTTTTGCTAGTATTGAAAGAAAGACATGCATTTTTCATGAAATTAAACTTTTTCACTATTCGAACTGTATCTTTGTATACTTGAAAATTAAGTTTCATAAAATAAATAGGTAAAAAATAAGGAGCTCACACAACTGAGACTGAATCTAATCTCTAGTTTTTGGAATTATCTTTCCACAGAATTAGTTTTTAAAGCATTAGGAAAAATGTAGAACATTTAAATCACAATTAAAACAATAAAATATTTTTAAAGAATAGTGAATATATTTTGAGTAACAGATAAAATCTTTGACACTAAAGTTTCTGCTAATTAGTTACAATCTCATTATCCAAAATGGTTTTGTACAAACTATATTTAATTAATTCATATTTACATTCTCCATACAATATCATCGCCTTTCACGTCGATAAATAGGAACAGCAGGAATATTTACTCCGGACGTAATTTCAAATTGAGCGTTACGTCGAGTGCCCAAATGTCTGATAACATTAACCATATTCTGCACATCATCGATTCCAGAATGAAATCTGCCAATTTTTGGAAGGTTTAAGTGTATAAGCATGGCCATAATACCATGAGGATAAATTTTGGTAGCATCGCAGAAAACCCTCTTCAAATTGATCCATTCCTCAAAATATTCGGGCACTTTTAACCCTTCAGTTGCACAATGCGAACGAATCATCACATTCAAATCCCAATCACCACAGGTTATAAAAGCACTTTTCTCCTTTTCTACAAAATATCCTCCTTCTTTAATCCAATTCGAAAAATTGGATAAAACCTCGGGAAAGTAAAGTTGATTTTCGACCATTTCTTGCATAATTCCGGTGAGATCGGTGCAAAAGGAAGTTAGGTTAGGATGCACCCTGGGTTTGACATACTGGTGAAAAATGTCTTTTATTTGCCAATCTTCGGTGGAAACTACAATACATGGAAATTCTATAATCTCTTGTGGATTTATTTGAATGTTTTTCTCGCAGGTTGCTTCGAAATCCAGAACTAGAAGATACTTAAATCGCTGATCAACTTTGGAAATGTTTCGAATTAGGTTTTTATTTAATCCCATTAGAGCTCTGTGCGCCATATTATTACTTATTTTGAAGAGACACTTAAGTTTAGAGAAAAAGAATGCCCGTATTAACTCATTTGCACTCGCACATTGTTTTGTCGTTCACCATTCATCATAAAATAAAAATGCAGAAAATGTTTTGGTTTGCTTGACACTTAACCTCCCAAACGGAATTCTCAGTGGGCAATTGGGCATGCGTCGCTCCGGTCCATAAACGTATTTAATAAGGATAGGAAACTCGAGTGAAGGGATTGCACGAGAGACGGCGGTTGGGTCGGAGCAGGCCCACCAAGCCTCAATGCATTTGCCTGTTACAAAGTTTTG
>JAUMHM010000078.1:13127089-13144479 GCA_032362435.1 Melikaiella ostensackeni
GGACTCAGTGTTCTTAATGGAGCCCGTATTTTCCCCGAAATCTCTAAATCCGGTAAAAATTGAGAAGGCGTCTGAAATTTTTTGTTAAAATCACATAAACACACATACGTACACTTATATATATATATATATATATGTGTGTGTGTGTGTGTGTGTGTGTGTGTGTGTGTGTGTGTGTGTGTGAGGAGGGGGCGTAGGTTACTACCCCCGGGCCCGATTTTCTTTCCACGGCCTTGAGAAGGGCAAACAGGGATTGTCACATTCCTCCCCGGGTCAAATCCCAAACTCCTTTCTTGAAGGTAAAGTACCGAAGCACCAAAATAACCCAAAAAAGGAACTCTCGTTGACGAAATAAGGTTAGGTACTCAACGGAATTCTTAAACTTTGTGGAATCAGTCTCAAGTTATTTGGAATTCATTGTAATTTTTTGGAATTCTTCAGAATTAAAGCGTAAGCTCGATCACACTCGTCGCCCCTTCCAAGTTTCCATCTGTTCAAAGATCACCCTTTCATTTTCTATTTCAGCATATTTTGTCGGAGATAAATTTTTAAACTTGTTGGGATTGGCCTTGAATTCTTAAGAATTCATTATAAATTCCTTGGAATCCATTATAAATTCTTTGGAATTCATTAGAATTAAAGCGTAATCTCGGTCACACTCGTCGCCTTTACCAAGTTTCCATCTGTTACGAAGATCAACCTTCCATTTTATATTTATATATATTTATATTTTGCAATTTCGCCGGCAAAGAAATTACGTAGACGATAATATATGCCAAAAAAGGAAATCAAAATTCATCAAAACATGCCGGAAAAAAATTTAAATCCGGCATACTTTGTCGGAAGGCAATACTTGATCTTAATTCTGAAGTTATACGTGTAATGATAATAATGAAAGGACGTGTTTCGGGTTTCAATCGTGTGCAAAACTACGAATCTTGCCGACGTTTTGTGAACATTGCAGTTCATTTCTTCAGGGAACTGCAATGTTCACGAAACGTCGGCAAGATTCGTAGTTTTGCACACGATTTAAACCCGAAACACCTCTTTTTATTATAATGAATCATCGTGAAAGCATCAAGTGTATTGATAATGTTATCTTGAGCTTTCCTCTAAAAGATATATCACCATAAATTTGAGAAAAGTATTTAGAGACACGTTACCGGATGAAATTCATTCATATTTAACCGATTTTTCTATACTGAGTGAAATAAAAATAATTTGGACATTGGGTATTGTGGGAAAAAATAGACTTAATAGAACCCCGTTATTAAAATAGCTTTTCCTCCAAACATAATCGTATAATACTAAATGGACATGGTATTGTCAACTTTTTGATTTTCACCCATAAGGGCTCTTAGTCCCTTGTAATCTTGTCTAACGTTACCATATGTTCTTTTTAGTAGTATTTTCTAATTCCATGTAACTGTTTATCATTATGCTTACCGTTTGGAAGTGTAACTTTTTCTCACTTACTTTTGTATTTTAGAAATATATATTGGGTAAGGGACCAGTTGCTGAGCAGATATGCAACCCCAAACTTTGCTATCCTCTTTCTCACAAACAAAAATTCCCACAACTTTAAAACTTATTTGGTTATATAATAACTTCATCAAACTTTCAATTCTGTATGTATTTTCTTCCAGAAATTTATAATGCGAAACAAAAATTATGATGAAAATTGAATGTGTCAAAAGACCATTTCTCGAGGTGCATTTACCAATCGCTCAAGTGCTAGACCCATTTGTCGAGTGCCTTATCTCTCAGCACATTTAACATAAAATCATTAATTGTCATTAAGATACTCGTAACTTGTTTAGCGTAGTATTTATATAGATATCGACAAATGGGGCATGAACGATAAAATCGAAATCACCATTTCTCGAGGTGGGTCATCGAAATATGAAGCTTTTGACAAAAATTGTGCCCAATTAACCGATGATTTATTTAAATGAATACTAAATGCAATTTTCTCGAATGATATAATTATTCGAAGAAAAATTGATTCTTCCTAATCACTACAGTAGCATTTAAATATAAAGAATGAATCAAAAAGTAACAAAATTTGTGCTTGAAAATTTCTGATCCAGCCAAACTAAGTTATTAAGCAGATGGCGAATTTCCGTCAATTTCTTGAGGAACTGTATTACAGACATTGAACTAGGAATGAATTTCTCTTCTGACAATATGGGGTTTTTAGAGTTTGTAATTTAGAGTGCCTGCATTTTATAATATTGATTTCATTTTTAATATAATTCACTATTTATTATAAAAAATTTCTATCGCTCCTCAACAATTGGTGCACCTTCGATAATTGGATCCTCTACCCTACTAAGGAAAACGATTAACGTTCATTTCTATCTGTATTCTTTGTTTACTTTTAACATCAATACTTGTTCGAAAGCTTCGTCGTTTAATCTGCTCCTTCTCAAGTTTAATATGATTCCTGTCGTACTAAAGAATCTTTTGCACGATGCGCTGCTCGGCATAGTGATATTGTACTTTATGAACAATTTTCTGAGTTTTGGAGAAGCATTCAGTAGTGAGACTTTTTCATAGGTTGCTTCGATGAAAATGAAAAAATCGTTGCAAAACGAATAAAATGTATTGATTGTCGTAAGAAAAGACTTGTGAACTACATTTCGAAAGTAAGTAGAAGAGTAACGATTTTTATAGTTACTGTTACTGAAAAAATGTAACTAGTCACAGTAGCTAGTTTAAAGAAACTAGTTACTTGCCATCATTGCTTATTATCCCTTGTAGTTTGATGTCATCTCTTGTATTCGCATGTAACATTTGTAGTGGCATGTAATCTCTTGGAAATCCTGTAATCCTTTGTAACCTTGTGATCTCGTCATCTTGTAGACTGATCAAAATACCCCTCGGATCTTTTCTCGTCTCCTGCATCAAAGTAATATCAATATGCTTCTTACTGATCTTACTTTAGGCAAATAGAGTCAATAGCATTTTTGCTTCAGTGGTTCCGCTCTCCAAGTACATCCCTCTTCTACGAGTCCTAGCTAAAGAAATAAAAGGGCAAACGACGGGTCGGCGCAGTGCCTCCCGTGGTGGTCGGTCCACGCTCAGTGGGCTCATTGAGTGAGGAATAGGAATAGGAATAGGAACAGCGAACAGGTAGAGAAGGTACAGGTCCGTGCAGCTCGATGCTGATCAGAGTCGGAGACTGACCTGGAGGGGAGAGTACCTATGTAGTCGTTAGGGTGAGTGGAGTCTCGGCTGTGGGTGCGGTGGGGTTGGGGGTTGAAAGTTGGGGGTTGGTGGGGGTCGCCTCGACGGGGATGGATCCGCTGGGGTCGCTGGAGCTCGAGTGCGAGCCCGCCGTACAAGCCGGGTCTGGGTTTGGGTTTGGCCGGGTCGCGGCGGCGCGGACGCTGCGCAGCTAGGATAGAGGGTAGAGAGAAGAGGCAAGCAGGCTGCCAAGCAGACAAGCAACTCACTGGGCTTGCGAGCCGCCCCTTGCACCCCTGCTCCCTCTGCGCCCCTTGCTCCCTCTGCACCCCTTCATTCCCTGCCCCTTCTACACCCCCTTCACCCCTTTACCCATGGTCCACCCCACCCCTCAGTCCCCGGACGAGCTTGCAGAGTGCTTCCTTCGTTCGTTCCGCGAGTGTCGAACGACTCTCTACACGAGACACAACGCTTTTTAAACACGTCGGCCACGGTACACCACCACCTTAAGGTCCCCTTCCGGGTGTTGTTGTCCTCGTCAGTTTTCGTCAACACTGACCTGCCAGACGCGCTTGTTCAGAAAGCTTCCGGATCATTAACATCAGGATCTAAGATTCTAAGCCGGCATCCGTCCTGACTTGTTGTGGTCCGATCTGAGCCGTGTGCCGATCTGAATCTTGAGCACACATTATCGTAGTTCGACTTGAATCGTGAGCCGACCTGATTTGTGCGGATCGGGATAATGGGACTTGTGGCTGTGTTGCGGGTGGTGGGATATCAGTGAAGTAAACCCTCGCGTGTGTTTCCAAATTCCAAAGCTTACACCTTCTACCCCTCGATACTCCTGCGAGTGCTGCCAGTCCTAAAAGAGTTCTTTAACGTGGCCGATCCTTGGACATGTAAGTAATTGCTCAAAAATCTTTACCTGAAAGAATGATCTTCATCTTCACCTGAAATAGTGAGTGGTGAAGGAGGTGAGGAGGAGTCAAGTACAAGCGGAAGAGACGGAAGATGTGGAGCAAAAGAGTTGAGAGAGGGAGGGTTCACAAAACTGAAAAACATATTCTGAGGACTGTTGGCTATGTGGGCAAAAAAGGAGATTAATTTGGGGATAATTGGGGGAGGAGATTCATTAGGGGTGAATCGGGTCCAGAAAACAATTTATCTTCCTGTTATAGAGGAGATGGATCCTTGCTACTGGAGTTTTGTGTAACAGAACTTGTAGAGCTGAGATGGATTGTTATTTGGTGGAGTATTTATCTCCGAAGAGTTTTTTCAGAGAATAAAAAAAAGGCTTTGTCCCTTGTTTTCTATTTCAAGTTCTGACAACAACTTGGCTAATATAGAAGCAACAAAATTGTCTGGTTGTCCCAAAAAAATTTGGCTTTTTCAAACAACTTTTTGTTGTACAAACATAATTTTATGAATTGAATCAAAACCTCAAGCCCCTATATTCAGCTTTGGTCCTTTAGATTTCCTGTTTTTTAGATTTGGTTCCTATATTACCCTATTTTCAGTCAGTATCCTATTTTTTTTTCAAATTTCGAATAAAATTGAGCTGTCTAAACGTTGCATTCTTTCCGTGTCATAAATATCTTGGAATTTCTTCTTTAGTATTCCTCAGAATCTTTTAGGATCCATGATTGTTAGGGTGGGTCAAAAATACAACATTTTTGAAAATCGAAAATGGCTGTAGCCGAAAAGTTGCTACGTGTTATTACAAATAAAAAACACCAATGTCTGTTTGAAATCAGAAACGGTCCCAACTTTTGCTTAAGTTATAATTTTTTCCAAAACGAGCAAACATGAATTTTTGAAAGATTTGGTTAATTTTTATTGAAATTAAAAAAAAAGATGGTTGTGTATGACATCCCCTTAGTTCATACTGGAGAAGTAATCTATAATTTCCTTAGACCTCAAAAAAGTTACTTTTTAGACTTTATGCTGTTAAAGAAAGTCATAAAAAACTAAATTGACAAATTCTTAACAAATGTAACGTGTGAGAACGAATTTTTTTATATAAAAGTTAATTGAATTTTTTTAAAAATATAATTTTTGCTAGTTTGCAAAAAATATTTTTCAATTAAAACTTTTTATTAGCATTCATTTCCAAAAACTGCAGAGACAAATTAAGTATCATATTTTTGACACCCACTGAGACATTTTTTTAAGTTCTCAAAATAAAAAATTTTTGACACCATTGTGACACCGTGAGACCATTTTTTATTTCAAAAAGTCATTACAGTTTTTTATTTGTGATAACACGTAGCAACTTTTCAGCACTATCCATTTTCCATTTTCTAAAATTTTGTAATTTCGGCCCGTCCTAATGATTGTCTCTTGACCCTAAAAAAAATAATTTGCTTTAATTTTCAGGAGAGCCTAAATATTTAACGTCTCAAATCACATAATTGCATGAATGTGTCAAAATTCGACAGTTTCAAAGTAAGATCCCAAAGGCTTAAGCAATTTCAAATTCAAATATCAAAAGACGATGTCCAATTTAAATCGTTCAAAAAGGTACCAGTTCAAATTGAGCCTTAATGTTTTGGAAACTTGCAGCTTGAAACGGCTAAAACTTAATCATTTGAATTTTAAAGCGTTTGAAATTTGACAATTTCGAAATGGAAACTTTAAGAATGAAATAATTTCAGATTGAATTTTTAAAATTGGACAATATAAATTGAAAACTTATGAGCATAAATAACTTTCTTATAACGAATTTAAAAAATGGTTTGGTTTTTATCATAAAGCGTTTCAAATTGTAAAATTTCAAAGTGAAAGCCCTGAAGCTTAAATAATTTTAAAAACAAATATCAATAGACGATTTCACACTTAAGACGTTCAAAAAGGTACCATTTCAAATTGAGTCTTAATGTTTTAGCAATTTGAAGTTTGAAGCGTTTAAAACTTACTAATTTGAAATTTACCCATTTCGAAGCGGAAATGTTGAAAATGAAATAATTTTAGATTTAGTATTTCAAAATTGGACAATATAAATTGAAAGCTTTCGATCATAAATAACTTTTCTATTGCAAATTAAAAAAATCGTTGAGGCTGAAAGAATTTTATATTCAAATGTTTTGAACTGAAAAGCATTCAGAATGAAATAATTTCAGATTTAATATTTCGAAATTGGACAATATCAATTGAAAGCTTTTGAGATTAAATAATTTTCTTTTGCAAATTAAAGAAATTTTTTGGTTTTAAGTATAAATCGTTTCAAATGGTAAAATTTCAAAGTGAAAGTCTAAGGCTTAAATAATTTTAGATTTTAAATATCAAAAGTCGATTTCAAATTTGAGCCATTCAAAAAGGTACCACTTTTATTTAATTTAAAATTTTGACAGTTTAAAATGATGTAATTTTAAATGCTTTTTTGGAATAGTTCAATTTCGAAGGCTTCAAATTGAAAAATATTCAAATTTCAAGATTTACAATTAAAGATTCATTAATTTGAGAGGTTTATAGTTTGAAATGATGTAATTTTGAATGCTTTTTTTTGGATTAGTTTCATTTTAAAGATTC
Source organism: Melikaiella ostensackeni (assembly GCA_032362435.1). NCBI lineage: Eukaryota > Metazoa > Arthropoda > Insecta > Hymenoptera > Cynipidae > Melikaiella > Melikaiella ostensackeni. The sequence goes on from JAUMHM010000078.1 coordinate 13,133,807, forward strand.
AAAATTGAAGATTTATTCATTTGGAATTTTTGTAGTTAAATGATTTTATTTTGATTGATTTATTTGGAATAGTTCAATTTTGAAGATTTAAAATTAAAAATTATTCAATTTTGAAGATGTGAAATTGAAATTTATCAAATTGTATAGATTTTCAATTTAAAATTCATTGATTTTTATGATTTTCCCTTGAAGATTCATTAATTTGGAATGTTTACAGTTTAAAATGATGTAATTTTGAATGCTTTTTTGGAATAGTTCAATTTAGAAGATTTAAAATTGAAAATTATTTAATTTTGAAGATGTAAAATTGAGATTTATTCAATTTTATAGGTTTGCAACTCAAAATTCAGCCACTTTTATGATTATCAATTGAAGATTCATTAATTTGGAATGTTGACGATTTAAAATAATGCAATTTTTAATGTTTTTTGAAATAAATCAATGTTAAAGATTTAAAATCGAAATTAATTCAATTTTATAGGTTTGCGATTTAAATTATTTAATTTTTAATATTTACAATTGAAGATTCATCAATTTGGAATGTTTATAGTTCAAAATGGTGTATTTTAAATGCTTTTTTTGGAATGGTTCATTTTTAATGATTTAGAATTGAAAATTATTCAATTCTGAAGATGTGAAATTGAGATTTATTCAATTAAATAGGTTTGCAATGAGAAATTCTTTACTTCTAAATATTTGCAATTGAAGGCTCTTCAATATTTGATGTGTATGATAGAAAATGATGAAGTTTTGAATTTTTTTTAAATAGTTCAATTTTTGAAGATTTACAATTAAAAACTCTTGTATTTTTAATGTATAAATGAAAATTCTTAAATTTTGCTGTTTTTGAAGATCAAAAGTCAAGAGTTTTCAATTATAAATCTTCCAAATTGAAGAACTTTCAAATTTAAATCATCGAAAGACTCTTCAATATTCAATGTGATTAACAGAAAATGATGAAATTTTGAATGCTTTTTCTGGAATAGATCAATTTAATGACAAAAAAAAGAAACTTTGCAGGGACTTAAAATTACTTCAATCAGTGACTGAAAATGTCACGAGCTACTATTTTCAGTCAAATAAAAATTATTGTTATGTCGATTAAACATGAAGAGAATTTAACATATCAATTCAAACTCAAAATTGTCCATCCAATCGAAACAACTTTAAGTAGAAACACAATTTTATGAAATGCCAAACTAACGCATACTAATAAACTGTCACATTGACATGATAGAAAAATTCGCGAAATAAAAAACACGCGAAAAGCAAGCGGAAACATAGGAGTTTCAATGTGAACAAAGGGAATGAATGAATTTGAAGATTATTATTATTAATTATGCTTCATTTGAAATCAATTTTGATACTAGTTATCTCTGCTTTAATTATTTCATTTGAAATTGAATAAGAAACTCAGTAATATTTGCAATAAAAATGTTCTTTCCAAAAATAAAATCAATTTAATGTAACTGAACAAAAAAGAAACTGTTAAAAGGGCAAAGCCTTTCAATAGTTCATAGGAACCGATTTTCGATTGGAGGTAGTACATAAAAGAATATTTTTTTGTCGTAAATGTTTTTGAAATTCATAAGGGAGTTGTTGCTATTCTCAGCGCTGAGGTTATACACTAACGATAGGGGTTGTAGGTGAATGACACGGCATTCAGTACTCAGGATGTTGATGAACTCTATTGAATTTGTTGTGAGTAAACCTGTAAAAGGGGTTTTCAAATTCACTGAAATAACGAATTAATACAGTCTGAGATCAATTAAGAATATTTCAGTGGATTATTATGATTATTATATTCCTTTCATAGTCCTCCAGGAATTGTGTTTTGTCCTGAAGGCATCATTTTTTAGAAAAGTTGATGGAAAATCTATAATGATGAAGTACTTTATTGATAGTAAAGCACTTCATAATATCTTAAGAATTGGTTTTTTATAGTAGAACTTTTTTCATTAAAATAATTCAAAGTTAATGCAAGAATGTAAAAAATTCACTGACTTGAAAAAAATTGATTGACCAATAATATTCATACATTTTATTAAAAAGTAAGGAAATTATAGTCACTTATAATATTTGAGATATCTGTTTTTCACAGAAAAAGATTTCTCTTATGAGCTCTCACCTTTAGCATTTGAACTCTGATCTGTCACCTTTGATCTCTGCCTTTTCACATATGATTTTTGATTTTCACATGATCTTTGACCTATGTCTTTTCACCTTTGACCACTGACCTATGACCGCTCACCTACGACATTTAAGCGAACAATTATATTATAATTTGAACAATTATTCAAATGCAAAGTCATGTTTAAGCCCGGAATTTTGATTTCATCTGATTCTTTTTCTCCAGTTGAGGCGCGATTTGGCTCCCCTGAAATTGATGGTCCGGAAATGACATGATTCTCAGTCTTTCTTTTTTGTTTTGATTCGTCATTGAGGGCAAATTCTGGTTCCGCTAAAGGCAAATTTATACCTGATTTAAACAAATTAGAATTTTCAATTTAGCATAGCTGAAATATCTCTGGAAATGATTTCAAATGTGCCTAATGTGATTTGCTGTTCAATTTTCCTTTCATTTACCACAGAGTTTTTGATAAATCCTCCAGCGACCGTTTTGGATTTCCATCCTCCGAGTCGGCAAATCGTCTCCAAATTGGCTCTGGAATCGGCTAGTAATGTCGTCGACGTTCGTCGAAAAGAATGACCAGTGTAATACCCAGGGTCCGTCAACTTAAAAAATTAGCTATTTTTTGGACATGGTGCCGAATTTATTTCTCTCAGTTGGTTGGTTCGTACACTTCCCGTGTTGAAAATTAAAAAAAAAATCGTTGACAACTTGTGTTTGAGGGTCGTAAATCTTGATACTTTTTCACGATATTGCAATATTCACCATCGATTATGAATGAGCCGTCAATCTTCGTATTTGTATCGCGAATATTAATAAGCAGCAATCATCCGTGTTTTTCCACGTCGTCAGTCGTTATTTTTACTACCACGTCTCCTCAAAATGCATCTCTAATTGCAAAAATTAAAGCAACCTAAGCAGAAAATATTTTATAAGATTTCAACTCCAACTTTCATCGAAATATATACTTTTTATTAATTTTTTTACATTAATTACGTTTTTGTCTAAACATTCATTATCTAGAGCATCAATTAAGAACTTTTCAATGTGGATATGTAATAAAAATTTTGATTTCTTGGGCTTTCATCTCTCGGAGTGTCATTTTAGTAACGGTGTCAATTTCTTGAATTGACTTATGTCTACACCGTTATTGACACTCAGAGTAGATCTTACCATAGAGTAATCTGACCAATCAGTTGAAGGCTTGAAATTTTTGACTTGCTCGTCAAAGTACAATAGCAACACATGTTCCATAAGTGAGGTTAGGTTTCCGCTTTTCCGCCACCGTATGAACTTTTGATATTCGACTCCGTATTTTTCTTTTGACTTGAAGGCAATTTTTGTTCAGAATTGCATTAACTTCTTCTACAAGTTCAGGCGAGGTAACACTTTCATTGTCACTTCCCATTTTATTTCTTTTAATTTTCGAAAATGACAAACACTGACATTGGCGATACTTCATGTAACTATACTGAGGGTCTCTCCACAATAGGACTTTATAAATCGACATAGCGTCGACACAACGTCGATGCAGCATCAACGTGTTGCGCGCGCATATGTTGCCAACTGTTTTTGGCCAAAGTGAGGTTATGTGTACTTTCAGTATCGGGTAAACTTGAACATCAACAAATTCTAACATTTGGCAAAATATGCGCGCGCATCACGTTGATGTTGCATCGACATTGTGTTGACGCTATGTCGCTTTATAAAGTCCTATTGTGCAGAGACCGTGAACGCGGCTGCGAGACACAATCCATCGATTATTTTTTCCGTTATATAATTTTTATATACAGCTTCTGCCACCACGCGGCACCACTGACAAATCAAGGAATAAAACGCCAAACACGTGAGTTTTATTCTTGACCCGGCTCTTTTATTCCCTGCTATGTTTTGCGTAGGGAATAGATGCGAAAAATCGCGATTTGCGCATGCGCCACTCTAAGCAAGTCACCTAAGTTATCATCATCTAAATTGGTGATCAAGCGTGGCTCAAGCTCGAATGAAACGCTCCATCTGGCCAGGGCCTGTGTTGATTGACAGGCTAGATTGCCACGCCTGGCCCAGGCTTTACCCTAGTTCATTACCGACTCCTGTAGCCATTTAATTTCTGGACAGATTTTTTTTGGTTTTATATCAAATTCCTCAAATCTGAAAGCACCTTTTTGTTGTGAAGAGCGAGGTGCATGGGACATAATTTTATATGCATAAACAGTGCACTTTGAGAATATACCATTTTAGCACGAGGGGCTCAGGACACGGCGTCACTGCACTGAATTGTAAAATCTTAAACCCTGGAGAAAATTTCAGAAACCGATATGAATGTGTATCACACATCTTGTTACTCTTGTTTCCGTATCAATGAACAAGGAAATTTTGAGCACATATTCAGTCGTGAACGTCAAGTTGAAAACACACTGATCGCCGAGTGTCAAGTGCCGCGTTTGTCCTTGATTACGTTGAAAATCTAAAATAAAAAAACTTAATCCACTCTTCATGCACTTCACTCTTCACGCATGTTCGAAATACTGACAAACAGTTTAAACTAATTGAAAATAAGTTATACCCTACCGAAAGAAAATCTCAGACTATTCTCTAGCGAAAAAGTCAGGCCTGTTTGAGGCTATTTGCAGGATCGATTTGAATGATTTCGTCTCTGGAAATAGGTTGAGATATTTGGGTCCTTTTTTGCGACTTAATTTATGGTAGTCGAACCTTGAGGATACCTTTCGACGGGTAGTTAGAATATTCATGGTCTAGCTATCATAAAACCTTCATAAAACTAATCCCTTCTAACACTTTAAAAATTATTATTTATTTATTTACATGCATATATTCATATGTGACAACCTATATATTTATATAAAGTATTACTTTGATGGTGCATCTGAAGATGCTGTCTGTTTTTACGTATCACGTACGGTTCACGGGATACATACAAAATATAATATATTTTTAATTTTTCAATGCAAATTTTAGTTATTTGCAATTGTAAAAATCCGTTGATTCTGATTTTTCGACTTTCGAATCTCTAATTTGGAAAGTAAAAAAAAAACATTTTAAGTTTGAAGCTCTTACCTACATCTGGTCACTGAACTGATGCTTTACTACAAGAATCCTTTCTACCTGGTTCGCTAGCCAGATGCAAAGTCGGGCCTCCTCTTTCAAAGCAACCTCCTAAATTCCTTGCTATTCAGAAAAATTTCGATTATATTTACAAAAATAAGTTTATGAGACTTCAAAAAAAAATAAAATAAAATAAGGGCTACTTGGATTTTTAAAAAGTGCTGCCTGGGTAGTTGAAGAGAAAATCTCAGAGGCTTGACTGGGCCTGAGAATATTTAGAGAATTTCCAGTGAATTTGCATCTGTACGGTAATTAAATACACCAGAAACATGACGCTGAACGACTCTCGCTCGCTTCGAAAATGGTCTCGAGGTTCAGGTCGCAGTTCGGTCCACGTCATGCCAAAATAATGAAACGCCTCCTGATATAAATTGTAGGAACTTTGCCACTAGCTCTCTAGCCGTGATCGAAGTCGAGCCATTAAAAAATACAAGCTAGAACCAGGCTAGGGATCCCGGCCTGGTCCAAGCGTGGAACCGGGAAGTAACCTGGCGATTTCCGCATAAGAAATGATTTTTTTTTAAAACTTTATAAATCGCTTTTGCGGTAGATCATGAAAGATCATCGAAGGAAGGTTATTCGATGCATCTCAAAGATATCAGATACAGTACTGTTGTACAGCCAATATCAGGAAAGTTTTTCTAATATATAAACAGAGTAAACAATATTTTTGAAAATTCATAAATCTGCAGTAGTAGGTCATAAAAGATTCCTCAATTGATCAATTGATCGACTGCTGAATTTTGATGAATTTTGCCGCATACACGTTTGTCATATATGACGTACATGACTGCGGCAAAATCATCGAAATAGTAGAAGTAAGATACCATACTTATAGGCTACATTTTATGCCCATATGGAACTCAACAGCACGTCAGGTTGTTATGCTATTAATTTTGACAAATAGCAAAAAATGCGTTTTTTAGTGACTTTATCAAATTTTTTCTCCAAAACTTTACTTGATGGAAAGTGTTTATTTACAGCTTCGGATGCAGCACGAAAAAGATTACAGGAAACCATGCAAAGTTGAAATATTCAGGACAGCGTAATTTATATTTTTTCAAAGAATTGGTTTAGAAAATTTCATAATTGGAGTAGTATATCAATTAGTTCTTGTTCCAAAGTAAATAATATCTACAATTTCACGACTGTTTCTAAATGTGTACTTCATTTCAATTTTTGCAACACTCATTTCAACTTCAGTTAGCTTCAAGTTAGCTTCATTTAACGTTTATTTTACTTTTTATTATGTATTTTGCATATGTAATGCGTCATCGAGGTAAAGATTTCAGAAGAAATACTAGAAAAAAAGAAGAGTCTAGTAAAAAGGTAGAAGAGCTGGAAAATATGATACAGAAGGTAAAAAGATCAAACCGGGAGTTTGGCGACGAGGAGAGTGGGAATGAGGATAAGAAAAGGTAGAGAAAAATAGAGAGAAAAACGAAAAGGAAAGAGAGCGAGAGGAAAGGAGGAGAAATATAGTGATAAAGGATCTAAAATTAGAGGAGAAAAGACTGAAACAAGGAGTGGAGGAAGTGCTCAAAAGAATAGATGCGAAGGTAGAGATAGAGGAAATGAGAAATTCAGGAAAGAAAGGCGCAAGAGGAGAGCAAATGGCACTAGTGGAAATAGAGAAAAGGGAACATAAGAGGTAAGTGATTACAAAGAAAAGGGAATGGAAGCTCGGAGAGAATAGAGAATTTGACATGGGAAAAAAGGAATGAATATAAGTCAAGCAAAATAGTAGAGGAGGAAAAAAAGAAGGGAAAGAGAACGTGGCGTGGATTAAGCATGAGAGAATACTGATATAATACAGTAGGATTGGTACTAAAGAAGTAAAGAGTTAGTGCAAAGAAAGGTGACGGACTAGGAGAGAATGGAACGGAAGGGAGGAAAATAAGAAATAGTAGAAAACGAAAATAGACGAGAAATGAAAGAAGGGAATAATGTAGGATATGCTACTGGAATCTAGCAGGCTTAGAAAGAAAGGATCATTTATGAGAAATTTGGAAATATGGAAAGTCGTGGTGATGGAGACATCATGGTAAATGAAAACGGATGGGAAAGAGTAAGGGGAAGTCAACCAAAAGGTTACAGATGGTAGATTCAAAATGCAAAGAGGAAGAATAAAAAAGGCGGAGCATGGAAGGGATGGTGATGGGAACAAGGAACACCAAAAAAGAACAAATTTGATCAGAGAAGAACTAACCTACGATCTCTTTGAAAAATTTATATCAAATTGCGTCATATGTCCCTCATGGAAGGAGGCTAACCAGTGAACCGGGTACAAATACCCAATACGAAGCTGGAAAAACAAGGGCAAAGTAGTGTACAATTAAAATTTCTCCTTAACGAAATATAAATTGATGCAGTGTCAGATATTTTGAAAAAATGCAGCAAACCTTTTTTGTAGAAATTTTAATTTCCAGATCTTGTTCACCTCTGCATTTTTCTCTTTTAGCCGGTAATTCACTCATTTGATGAGCACTCAGTTTCATCATAAAAGACGTAAAAATATAATAATACAAGTAGGTCAATCAATTTGTCTCGAATCAAGGAATCTTTTCTATTACTGCATCAACTTTGAAATATGCAATGAAAAAAGTTTTACTATTAAAAACCGATTTTTTAAATATTATAAATGACCACAACTTTCTAACTCTTCGATAAAATGTATTGTCTGAGCAAAATTTCCAGCTTTCGAAGCTAATATTTAAAAAGAACCAAAAATAAACGTCAATGCTTATTTAAGCTATTATTCTTCAGTCTATAAATTATCAACATTCCTATTTATTTATCGCAGGATTTAAATTCTTTCCCCTATTCACCTCTTTTCCATTTAAATGCGAACTGAATCAACAAAACATAATTAGAAAATCCAACTATTTTTGGTTCAAAGTTCATTCTTTTTGGTCGCAAAGACTAAAATTATATTTTTGGTTGAGATTTCGTCTTTTTTGGTTAAAAATTTTATTTTTTGGTTGTAAATTTAACAATCTCGTTAAAAGGCCACGTTTTTTAGTTCCAAATAAAACTGTGTCGTTGAAAATTTGTCTTTTTGGGTAAAAAATTCAACTATTTTTGCTTAAAAATTCAACTCTTGTAGAAAATTCGTCTTTCTGGATTGCAAGTTCATCTCTTTTGGAAGAAATTTTATCTTTTTTAGTTGAAAATGCAACTGTTTGGTTGAAAATAATCTGCTATAAGGATTCAACTTTTTTTCTTTAATTACTCTTTTGTGCTTGAATTTAACTGTTTTTAATTTAAAATAATAACTTTTTGGTTGAAATATCAAGTACTACATTCATCGTTGAGAATTCGTCTTGTTTTGTTGAAAATTCAACTACTTGGTTGAAAGTTGAACTACTTTATTAAAAATTTATATTTCTAGTTAAAAATTCATCATTTTGTTAAGAGTGACATCATTTTACGTTCAAAATTCAATTGTTTTGTTAAAAAATAATATTTTTGGGTTGAAAATTCAACTGTTTTGTAGAAAACTTGTCTTTTTCGGTTGAAAATTAAACAATTTGGTTCATTTTTTTTCTACTCGACTGAAAATCTTTCTTGGTTGAAAATTCAACTCTTGTTGAAATTTCGTCTTTTTGGATTGCAAATTCATCTCTTATGGTAGAAATTTAATCTTTTTTTATAGAAAATGCAACTGCTTGGTTGAAAATAATTCTGCTGTTTTTGAGGTTTTAACTCTTTTTTTGAAAATTCGTCTTTTATGGTTGAATCTGAATGTTTTTTATTTCAAATTAAGCAATTTTTAATTTAAATATCAACAACTACATTTTTCGTTGAGAATTTATCTTTTTTGGTTGAAAACTCAACTAGTTGGTTGGAAGCTGAACTACTTTGTTAATAATTCATTTTTTTGGTTAAAGACTCGACTCTTTGGTTAAAATCTAACTATTATGTTGAAAATTCATTTTTTTAGTTGACAATTCGACAATTTTGTTGAGAACTCTTTCTTTGGAAATTCAATTGCTTTATTGAGACTTCATATATTCAGGTTGAAAATTCAACTATTTTGTTGAAATTTTTTTCTTCTTGACTGGAAAATCTTTCTTGGTTAAAAATTCAACTTTTGTTGAAAATTCGTCTTTTTGAATTGAAAATTCATATCTTTTGCTACAAATTTAATCTTTTTTGGTCGAATGGAGCTGTCTTTGAGTTGAAATTAGAATTTATTACGGATGCAATATCAAATTCTACATTTTTCGTTGAGAATTCATTTTTTTTTATTGAAAATGATTTTTTCAATAGAAATTTAATTACTCCATTTTTTGGAAAAAAGAGATATTTTTTCGTGGAAAACTGAACTGTTTGGTAGAAGATTCATCTCTTTGGTCAAAAATTTAAATATTCATAAGAAAATTCGCCTTTTTGGTTTAAAAATTCATCTCTTTTGGTATGAATTTCATCTTTTCTGTTTGAAAATAGATCTTTCTTATTTGAAGATTCTATTATTTGGCTCGTACTCTCATATCCTTCAAAAAATAGAATTTTACTACATCGTGGAAATAATGAAATGTATTTTTATTTTTTTTTCTACAAAGTCGTGAGCCACGTGTACTGACAAAAGGCAAAAATTTCATCTTTAACACATTCAGAATTTTAGAATTCTAATTCCTATTAAAAATACTTATAAAAATAAATACTTTTAAATTGAACTAAAATATAATTAAGAAATCTGTAATTTTTCGAAAACTTTTTGTTTTTCCTTCGTCCTTTTTCACTTTTGAAATAAGGATACAAAAATGACAATGATCATAAAAATTGTATGACCTTTCTCCTTTTTTATCTTTTAGATCAATAAATTCACAAATTGAAAGTTTTATATGTTGATCAGCTTTTAGCTTTCAGTTCAAAACTTTCAAAATGTAATTATTTCAAACTGAAATCGTTTAAAATGAAATAACTTTAAATTAAAAGTATTTGAAATTGAATAGTTTTATATCGAAACATTGGAAATTGTTTGGTTTCATTTTCAAATCTTTGAAAATTATATCTTTTGAAAATAATAATATTTTATAGTGTAAAATGTAATTATAACCAATGCGTTAGGTAAACAATATTAAGCGGAAATGTCTAATGTTTTATTATTTCAAATTTACATTGGTACAATATTGCAGGCTTTAAATATTCTACATTTAAAGCTTGTTTGAAGAAAAACAGCATAAAAGCATTTTTGTGAATTTATAATAGCCATGATGAAAGAAGGTGTTTCGGGTTTCAATCGTGTGCAAAACTACGAATCTTGCCTACGTTTCGTGAACATTGCAGTTCGCTTTTTCAGGGCTAACCTGAAACTGAAGCTTCAGATTATGTTGCTGTTATATATACTCTCTACGATGCCTGTGATTGGCCAGAGCGCCCACCGTGGGGACTGGTCGAACCTGATTGGCCAATC
>JAUMHM010000078.1:13161300-13172375 GCA_032362435.1 Melikaiella ostensackeni
GTCATTTCGGAGGCACAAAGACAAACGGTAACGAGAAACTAATGAGCTTATGCTTAGGAAAAGGCTTGTTTATTACAAATGCTTGATTCAGACATAAAATGATCCACATGTATACTTGGTGCAGAGGCGACAGCCACAATGTGATTGACTTTGTTGTAGCGGATGAGGGGATGCATGGATAATACTACGGGATAGCACCTTCAAGAGTGCATCTGAAGTATACTGCGGCTGTAGGAAGAAAGACTGGAGATGCTTGGTGGAATGATGAAATCCGCGTGGCTGTTAAAGAGAAAAAGCGAGCGTACTCGAAAAAGCTGAATACACTAGAACCTCAAGTTAGCTCGAGTCTCGGGCATTGCTCACTTTGACTGTGAGACTCTTCCAAAAATTTCTCCGATGTAAACAGTTAGGAGGAACTGCGTAACTCCGCTGAGCCGCGCGCCCCTCTCTTAGACCCTCGGACTGAGTGAGTCGGAATTAAGAATGCTGATGGTGGAATAGTATGGCATACGGACAAAGTGAAAGACTGTATGAGAGACTTTTTCAAGAAATGGCATGGAGGTCAAGCTATGGAGCATAACAGCTGTGACACAGAAGAGGATACGTTATACAATCTTCATATAGACGGCGGGATCGATATCTTCGACATTATATCCGTAATTAAGAAACTAAAGAATAGTAAGGCTGATAATGTTGTTGGTATCACTGCTGAAATGCTTAAAAGCCGTGGATAATATTTGTTTGTGTGGCTGAGCGAATTTATGAATATGCGTGCTGAGAACGGTAAGGTCATAGAAATAACTAAAGAAAGGATCTGGGAAGTCCAATGTGGATTTATGCCAGGGAGATCATGTGCGGATCAAATATTAAGCTTGAGACAGATCATAAAGAAGTTTAAGCGTAAACAAATACTACCTTTACCGTTGCCCCCGGTCGATTCCCGGATGTCTCGACCGTCGTCCCATCATATTCTGTTTGCACTAGATGTAAAAAATACATTTTTCTCGAGGAAGTTGTGTTCTAAATAGTGATTAGTTGTATCCCAACGGTTACTCGGACAAGCCGTCATTATACAGCATTTTCTAAATGCACCAGGTGTAAAAAATATAACTTTCTTGGAGAAGTTGTTCCGTGAATTGGTCGCACCCCAATGGTTGCTATGATGACCCCTCATTATACAACATCTTCTAAGTACACCAGGTGTACGAAATACATCTTCCTCGAGGAGTTTGTGTTCTGAATAGTAATTGGTTGCACCCCAACCGTTAGTGGGACAACCCGTTATTTTACAACATCTTCCAAGTGCACCTGTTGTAAAAAATACAACTTTCTCGAGGAAGTTGACTTTTACATAGGAATTGGTCGCACTCCAATGGTTACGATTATGACCCCTCATTATACAAAATCTTCCAAATACACCATGTGTACCAAATACATCTTCTTCAACGAAGTTGAGTTCTAAATAATAATTGGTCGTTTTTTTGGTTTTTGAGAAATCCGGACCGAATAAATACCAGATCGGGTCGGTTCTGTCCGTCTCCATCAATTTGTAAAATTGAAATCTCTTGTACTTGGAATTTATGGTTGCGTACTGGATTCACGTCGCTCTTCCGGGTGCGCAGTGGAGCTATATTGCATTTAAGGTTGCGCACTAAAGACGTATCACACTTCCGGATGCGCAGTAGATTTATGTGGCATTTGTGGATTTCCACTAGAGTGGTGTTGCACTTCTGGCTGCGCAGTAGACTTCTGGGGCATTTGTGGTTGCGCACCAGTGTTTGGTGGCACTTTCGGCTGCGCAGTAAAATTCTGTGGCATTTGTGGTGGCGCAGTAGATTGAGGTTGCACTTCCGACTGCGCGGTAGACATCTATGATAGCTGTGGTTGCGCACTAGGCCTAAAATGCTCTTCTAGCTGCGCAGTAGACTTCCGTGACATTTATGGTCGCGCACTAGAGTCGTGTCGCACTTCCGGATGTGTAGTAGACTTCTGTGGCATTTCTGGTTGCGCACTAGAGTCATGTCGCACTTCCGGATGCGCAGTAGACTTCTGTGGCATTTGAGGTTGCGCACTAGAGTTAGGTTGCACTCCTGACTGCATAGTAGACTTCCCAAAGGGTTGTGGTCGCGCAATAGACTTGGACTGCACTTCCAGCTTCGCAGTAGACTTATGTGGCATTTATGGTTGCGCAATATAGTTAGGTCGCCCTTCCGAATGCGCAGTAGACATCCGCGGCAGTCGTAGTTGCGCACTATACTTAGACTACACTTCCAGCTGCGCCATAGGCTTCTGTTTTATTTGCGGTCGCGCACTGGACTTAGATTGCACTTCTTTCTGCGCAGTAGACTTCCGTGGCACAAAGGCTGCGCAAAAGACTTTTGTCGCATTTGTGGTTGCACACTAGAGTTAGGTTGCACTTCTGACTTCGCAGTAGGCTTATGTGGCAATTATGGTTGCGCGCTAGAGTAAGGTTGCGCTTTCGGCTGCGCATTAAAATTATGAGGGATTTTTGGTTGCGCACTAGAGTAAATTTCACTTCTGGCTGCGCAGTAGACTTCTGCGGCATTTACGGTTGCGCACTAGATTTATGTCGTACTTCCAGATGTGCAGTAGACTTATGAGGCATTTTTGGTTGCACGCTAGAGTTTGGTTGCACTTTCCGCTGTGCAATTGACATCTATGACATTTGTGGTTGCGCACTAGAATTATGTCGTATTTCCGAATACGCAGCAGACTCCTGTGGCATTTGTATTTGCGCACTGGAGTTAGTCTTAACTTCCGGCTGCGCAGTAGACTTACGTGTCATTCAAGGTTGCGCATAAGAATTATGTCGCAATTACGGCTGCGTAGTTGGCTTCCGTAGTATTTACTGTATCGCATTGGTTATGGGGTTGTTATTGCTGCGAGTTAAATGTGTATGACGATTTAGGCTGCGCAGTAGAGTTATACTACAATTACAGATGCACTGTAGTGTTATATCGCATGCGAAGATGCGCAGCAGCGTTATATATAATGCAAGCATGCACAGTAGAGTACTAGAACACTTGATTCTGCACAGTAGATGTATATTGTACTAAGAGCTGTACATTAGTGTTATATGGCATTTAAAGCAGCGCAGTAAACTTATATAATATTGAGGGTTGCGCAGTAGAGTTATATAAAAAGTCGGTCTGCGCAGTAGAGTTTGGATAACCACAAAGTCTACGCAGTAGAATTACATAAGAACTACATTACCAGCAGAAAATTCGGGTACAGTTCCTATGACAGTTTGAGAACTCATACTTCACTTCAAAGGCGAATATTTGCACATAAACTGAATCTACGACTTTGTAAGCAGAAACATTTGAGAGATTGGGAAATTTCACGTCGAATCCACCAAGGCTAAATTTATTTCATTGAAACAGGCAAAAAATATGACCCCATATAACCCCATATATAACCCCATACCGACCATAAGCGCCCTTTTTCTACGGAAGCCCACATATACTGTCTAATGCGCAGCTGGAAATAAGACATATCTCTAGTGTGAAACCATGAATCCCACAGAGAACTTTTGTGCACTAGGAAATACAACTAATTATACTGCACAGCCGTAAGTACGGTATAAACCTATTGCGCAGTATTAAGTGCACATCACTGGATTAGTTACATCCTAACGGTTGCTAGGAAGATCCGTCATCTTACAGCATCTACACCAGGTATACAAAAATAAATTTTTCTGGATGAAGTTGAGTTCTGTATAGCGATTGGTTATACCCCAACTGTTACTGAGACGACTCGTCATTTCACAACATCTTCCGAGTGCACCAAGTGTAAAAAATGCATCTTCTTCAAGGAAGTTGAGTTCTAAATAGTTCTCCATTTAGAAGTTAACTTCCTCAAGAAAGATGTATTTTTCACACCTAGTTCAAACGGAATATGTTGGGACAACGGTGGAAACCTGCGGGAATCGTCCGAGGGCGGAGTTAAAATAGTATAGTGTTTTCTCGGAATTTCCTGGGTCCATTACAGGCTGGAATTTGCAGTCGGAAAGTGAATAAAATTTCCAGCTGGAATTCCCGTAAAATTTTCATGGAGTACTTTTCGGGGAATCCTTCTACGTGGGGAATATGTGCGGTAAAACGCTAATGGACAAAATTAATAATGAGTGGATTCTCAATGAATGTGGTGTAGAAGAATTATTGATTGACAAGAGTGAAAGAAATTTTCTGAGATGGTTTGGTCACGTTGGAAGAATGAATGAAGGACGTTTAACGAAGCAAGTGTATTTAGGAAGGTGAATGGTAGCGTACCTAAAGGTAGACCGAAGAAAAAATGGTTAGAATGTGTGAATGAGACTCTAAGGCGAAGAGATTTAAAGAGTCGTAGAAAAACACGAGCTTGCATGAAAATATGTACGGATGTGAAGGAATCAAAAGATGTATGCAAGGATAGGGTTGTATGGAGGACAATTGTTTATAAGATGGTTGACGCCTAATACGAAAGAATTTGGATTCTAATAGACCTTTATGGAGAGCTTTACTTAGTGAAAGTAGTTGGGATAAAGAGTATGGATCTTCCAATGGTTTAATCAGTCAGTGTGAGTGTTTATGTGTGAATCGTGGTGTATCATGGCTCTGTGAAGCTCTTCACCTAGGTTCATTGCTAGAGAGGTTGATCAGCGACCCGTGTCGGAGCGGTGTTGTGGGACGAGTTGTTTGGAGTATTACCTTTTCTATTTGAGAAATAGAATAATCTTTATAGATTAGTTCTGAATCAACTTACAAGGATTTGTATTTTGAATAATAAAATCAGTTTAATAACTTTTGATTTTAAAGAAGACCTTTGGGCGTTAAAACTGTACTGTAAAGTTAAAATGATTTTTTTTGTTAAAATTAGACTATTTTGGGATAAGAATCACTATATGTATGGAAATAAATCGTTTCCCCGAGGTAGAGGTCAGTTAAACCACAAGGTATTAATTACCTTTGTAGGTTGCTTGCAACAAGGGGATACAGAGATACACGTGTCAGAGTACCAATGCAATCCTCATTGAACTACGACGAAATCCTACAATCCTAATCTCCCGAGTCTCGTTGGACGTGTTGTAGGATGGATGCAGATTCCGATTATCGATTGTCAACGCTCTATTACCCTGCATAATAAGCCATGCGGATTGGCGTGTTTAATCATCAGCTGAAAAACTCTAAATTGCTCATTTAATACACATTTCGTCTTTCTACTTCAGTCAATTGAGCTACAAGTACTAAGCCACTTCACTTCCAATCCATTATATTATAGTATATAGTCATTCTCCACACAAACTCATTCATTATCAGATTCACCATGCTTAATTTGCGATTTGGCAATTTCCTCTCATGAAATATTTACGAAAAAGCAGTTTATGTGTTTCATTATAAATTCCGAGCATCAAATGTAGTAATTATCAGATATGAGATCGTAATTACTGTTGCTTTGATGCTGCGGATTTATAATATTAGTGATATGCTTATGAGGGTTAATCGCTTGTATTAATTCAACTTTGTGATTTTTATCATCAACCCTAGAACATAGGTTTTTATCAAAATATACCGAAAATTCTGTTAAACAATTCGAAATTGAGCTCTTTCGAAAAGGGCCCAATCGAATTCTTTCACTTTAGGATTAAGGTACTTGGGAGACATCTCCAAAGCATAATCAGACGGAAACCAGAATGTCCAAGCTCTTTTAAGTGAAAATTGGTTTAGGCTAGACGTGACAAGTTTGAATTTTTAGCAAATTGTTTATCTAACATGCTTCAGAATCTTTTTCTGTGGCGAAATTTATGAAATCGATTTTGTGTTTCTATACATACAAATAATTTTGGTATTAATATCAAAAGTTGACACTTATAACTCCGGGAAAATTTTAAAAATTATTTCTGACTTCAAGAACCAATTTCTGGTTTTAATATGTGTAAAATGTAAAGGATTTCATATTGGGCAATGTAGAATTTGGGCCAACCTTTTCTTAAAGGAAATAATTTCAGAGGGTATAAGACTGTTTAATCTTTGAAAAATTTTAATTTCACCTTTCAAAAATATATTACCCCTTTCTATATTTTCCCGACAAATATATCTTGAGATGCTTTCAGAGACTTTTGAAAGGAATATCCGCTTTAAAACGACTGAAAATTCTTTATTGGAAAAAGCAGAAACAGCTTAACTTTTTTTAAATGTTTCATGTCTCTGGTTATAAGCCTTTGAACATATTTCAAGTTGCAATATTTATAAAACTATGGAATTACGTCTTTTTTTTAAGGTACCGTAATATTGACACGAATACTGTCAGAAAACCCATTTTGTGCTAGCATATTTTTTAAAAAATCATAACAAATGTTGTTTCAGAGTTCACGATAGTTTTAAGATTTAAGAGAAGGAGATCAACAGTTTTGCACAGTTCACGTTGTTTACTTTTTTGAATACTGGAAATGCTCAACACCAAGTATAATTTCGTGTATACAAATTCGACCCGTATTTTCCCTATAAAAATTTTTGAGGTACTTCCAATCTGATAAATTCTAAACGGCATCTAGAAATTTTTCTAAAAAGTGCCCAAAATGGCAATATTTTGGTAGTATTTTAGTTTCGGTTGAATATGAGTAAATGTCATCCGGTAACGTGTCCCATACCATATTTTCTTACATTTATAGCGATATATCTTTTGAAGGAAAGCTCAAGATAATATTATCAATACACGTATAACTTAAGAATTGATTTTAAAATTTAAAAATAAAGTAAATTTTTTCGGTCCGAAGTATGTCATTTTACAACCAGAATATGTTTAATATTTTATTATTCTGTCAGGTACATTATCCTGACTCATTCATTCAGGTAAAAAAGTTTATTGAATTAAGCAAAGAAATGAAAAGTATTAAATCCAGAGAAACTTCATTTTATTAACTGTCACTAATGCTACTAACAATTCAACGAATTTGCTGTCTTTTAGTTTTTGTGCAAACAATCATATTACCTTAATGGCAGACTCCGTGGAACGTCGTTTATTGAATTATGAGGACAATGAATTAAATATTCATTTAGAATTCCACAACAATATTTTCAATAATGTCAGGATTAATTGATGAAATTCTTTACCATCCAATATATATTAGCGTTCTAGAAAATCAAAATAATAATAATGAGAAATTTTTCCAGCAGGAATGTGCATGAAACGGTGCATGGATGTAACGGAAGCAAAAGAGGTATGTAAGGCTAAGGATGTATGGAGAGCAATTTTTTATAAGAAGAAGAGCGATGCCTGAAACGAAAAATTTTGGATACTAATGGGCCCGCGTGAAGAGATTTTCTTAGTGGATTATTATAATTATTCCCGCTATTTTAATGGCTTTGCGAAGCTCTTCACCTGGGGTGATTGCTAGAGAGATTGATCAAGCGACTAGCGTCGGAGCGACGTTGTGAGATTGATCTAAAACCTATTCCTTCTCCTCCTAAGCATCTCGTATCCAAATTTACCATACAAATTTCTTAATCTCCAGTAGTAAAACGAGACCAGAACCGAACGAGTTACGCTTACCCCGAAAGGGACTTGGCTTAATGGTATAATAATAATAAAAAACAACATTTACATAACAAATTCCAAAATTTACTTTACAACAGTAGAATTCATGAACAATTAAATATCAATAAATACAAAGATAGAATCAATGAAGTTTATAAGGAATCCTTGGATCATCAATTTAATAATATTAAAATTCCGTATGAGGTAAACGACGTCTTAAGGTTAGGAACTAAATTTAGTTTGTCATTTCTAACCAATAAACGTCATATAGTTTTTGATATTTTTCAAAGACGTTACGTCTAACATTGTATTGATTGGGAATTTAGATGATCGACATATGCTTAGGCATAGAATTCTTAACTCGGCAGAAAATTTTCTGAGCTGGAACAAAATTTTACATATAGATACAGTATTTTCTCTAAACATAAAAAATACAACTGTTCATTAAATCAGACAAACAACTGTTAATGTTCCATGAAGATAAAGGTAGCATCACTGATATTCTTAATGAAGAATCTTATTATAAAAAAAGCATAATTTATTGAATTTGGTCACAACATATAAAAAATAAGATGATAATCCTGAAAAAGACTTAATAAAAGAAACTTTTGAATTATTGAACTCATGAAAACATAGGACTTCGGGATAGGGTAAGTGTACCGGTCCCCGGACACGTATCAGTAGTCAGAGAGTCTCGTATATTTTATAGTAAGAATAGTGCAATAAACTATAATTATGAAAAGCAAAGAGATGTTTGCATTCTGCATACTTGCTAGTATTATGCTGCATTTTTTTGCATTTTTTTCATGAAAATACGCTGAGCGTAGACGTTGGAAAGGGGTAGGAATTTGACCAACATGATTTCTGTGACAATCACGGGGGCCCCTTCCCGCCCCCACGAGACGTTGGAAAGGGGTAGGCGTTTGACGGACATTATTTCTATGGCGAGACACAGGGACGACTTCCCGCCCCCACGAGATGTTGGAAAGGGTTAGGAATTTGACTCAAATTATTTCTGTGACCAGTCACAAGGATGCTTTCCCGCTCCTTCCATGAGACGTTGGAAAAGGGCAGGGCATTGATCGATGTTATTTCTGTAACCAGTCACACCGGTGCCTTTTCACCCTCACGAGATGTTGTAAAAAGGCAGGGGTTTGACCAAAATTATTTTTGTGACCAGTCACGGGGTGCATTCCCGCCCCCACAAGACGTTGGAAAGGGGTAGGAGTTTGGCCAACATTATTTCTGTGACAAGTCACGAGATGTTGGAGAGGGCTAGGAGTTTAACTAAAATTATTTCTGTGACAAGTCACACGGGTGCCTTTCCGCCCACACGAGATGTTGGGAAAGGGTAGGGGTTTGACCAACATTATTCCTGTGACCAGTCACAGGGGTGCGTCCTCGCTCTGCCAGGAGATGTTAAAAAGGTTTAGGGGTTTCATTCAGATTATTTCTGTGACCAGTTTCAGAAGTGCCTTCCCGCCCCCACGAGATGTTGAAAAGTTGTAGGGGTTTGACCAACATTATTTGTGTGACCAGTCAAAGGGGTGCCTCCTCGCCTCCACGAGCCGCTGGAAAAGGGTAGGGGTTTAAACAACATTATTTCTGTGGTCAATCACAGGAGTGCCTTCCTGCAGTCACGAGATGTTGGAAAGTTGTAGGGGTTTGACCAACATTACTTGTGTCATCAGTCAGGGGGGTGCCTTCTCTCGCCTACGAGATGTTGATAAGGGTTAAAGGTTTGACTAAAATTATTTCTGTGGCCAGTTTCAGGAGTGCCTTCCCACCCCCACGAGATGTTGAAAAGTTGTAGGGGTTCGACCAACATTATTTGTGTGACAATTCAAAGGGGTGCCTCCTCGCCCCCACGAGCCGCTGGAAAAGGGTAGGGGTTTAACCAACATTATTTCTGTGGTCAGTCACAGGGGTGCCTTCCTGCCATCACGAAATGTTGGAAAGTTGTAGGGATTTGACCAACATTATTAAAGTTGTTTTTATATTCATTGTCTTGAAATTCTAACCTCCCTAACCTAATAGACAAAATTTTACTTTTCTTTCAAACCTTTTGCAAAATTTCACTTCCTTGATACAAAACGCAGAAATAACTTTGTAAATAAATAGAGAGTCCAAAAATTTGAATATTTGTTAGAAAAAAGTTAAAAATAAGTGCCTACAATGATTCGAATGTGAAGGTAACGCTATTTGTCCGACAACCGGTACGTTTACCCCATATTAGTTCACCAATATATAGGATGGCTAAACTATTTAATAATATTTTTGAAGAAGCTTTAACAACAATTTTTGAGCTTAAAAACACAATTATATTATATTATATATATTTTTGAAGAAGCTTTAATAACAATTTTTGAGTTCAAGAACACAATTAAAAGAACAGTTCCTCCTGATCATATAATGGTTTCTTTGGATGTGCCATCTTTTTTCGCTGATATTTCAGTAGACTTGGTGATGAACAGTTTTCTAAGTAGACGAATAAATATACCAAATTTCACTGGGTTATCTTTGCCTGAATTTGAAGCAGGAATTAAATTTTTAATAAAACAAACCGTTTTTCAATTTGACAATATTCTTTACAGACAAGTTTACGCAACATCTATGGGTTCTCCTATATCACCTGTTGTAGCAGATCTTGTTATGCATGATTTAGAGCTAACAGTTTTGAAAAGTCTGGATTTTAACATACTAACATATTTTAGAAACACCGATGATACTTTTATCATTTTACCTAAAGATAAATTGAATTATGATATACTAAAGTTCAATTCTTACCGTCCCAGGCTTAAATTTACACGTCAGATTGAAATTAAGAACTCTATTCCTTTATTGAATTTAAGATTATAAAAACTAATGGTGGCACTATAATTACGGATTGGTATAGGAAGGATGCTTTTCCAGGTACTCACATTAAATTTTTTTCTAACCATCCAATTACGCACGAAATTATCAAAAAAATTGATTTATTGACCCATTAACGATTAAATAAAAACACTGAAAGAACCTAATCCAGAACAACCAAGTGTGCATCCAAGTCATAATGCAGATTTTAAACTTTCTGTTCATATATCACAGTAAGTCCCAGGGTATCAAACCGTTGCAGATTATTCTCATTTTCACGTTGAGATGAAAATGACACACTTTTGCGGATCAAGAAATTAATTTGTACACAACTTCATTCGTATCTCTCGAGTAGCAGTTGATACAAAAAATATGTGTCATATCTGAAATTTATAAGTTTTGACAGGTTTGTGATCTCGAAAATCGGATCATCTTCATACATAATTTTCGGGTCAAACAAAAAATCCTGAAACTGGTATTAAAGCGTTGCATCTCATTTTGATCTAATTTCGGGCTCAAATTGATCAACCGGGATTTACTGTGATACGATTCTATGGCAGGGTTTTGTTTGAGGTTAAAATAATTTTGAGTGAATTCAGTATTAAAACAACATTTAGGATTTTTTTTTTTTTTTTTTATTTTTTTTTTTTTTTTTATGAGGAGGAAAAAGGGCAAAATCTTTTAAA